>CM074448.1:16825040-17365040 GCA_037101425.1 Elopichthys bambusa | reverse complement strand
TGTCTTAAGCCATATTGCAAAAAGGTTGCAATTGTTGCTGCTAGGAGGAGACACCGCAGAGAACAGAGAGCACAGGGTAAAAGGGAGAAAATATTTTCTACTCGTATTAATTTCTTTGGAATGCCAGGGTAAGACATTATCCGTATATTACATGTAAAAAGTTGCAGCTATGTCGACCCACATCTTATTTGCATCAGCTCTGCTTATTTGCAACCCAACGCTAATTTGCACTGCTCTTGGTAGATTGCATTGGTCATTATGTAAATGATTTGACTGCGTCTGTGGTCTTGAATTTGCGCTTCAGCAGATCACGCGCAAAACTTGTCACTCCCATTGGCACATTTGTGGAATTCTGCTCTCATGCTAATTTGCCCCATTTAGTAAATCTGGCCCTTGTAATTATCAGCTAACTATCTTTGTGAGCTCATCTAAAGTGAGGACAATTTTTGCCTTGTAAAGCTTTTGCAAAGGAGATTTAAAGGCTCAGTTTTCTTTTAAACATAAGAAAAGGAAACAAACACAACACAAAGTAATACAGAACATAGAAATATTTATTTCAAGATGCAAAAAAATGAAATTGTACTCAGCCATGAAACTGAAACAAGAAAACCTTCTTACAGCACCAAAATATGTTGCTTATTTTCTTCATTTTGTTGCCTTTTGTTGCTTATTTTGTTGATGTATATTCATTTTGTTGCTTTTTTTATTTACAGTCAAACCAAAAATTATTCTGACATTTTTTATATTTTTGATATATTTTTACTAGTAAGTGTAGGACACCACAGTTCAGTTATGCAAGTGAGGATAGCAACATAAAGTAAATTGTGACATATTATACAGAAAAATTCTTCATACAATGGACTACAAGTAAAACTGATAAACTAAAAATTATTCAGACACTTTGACCTGACCATGTTTTGCTTAAGTGTTATCTGACATAATTAAGATGATTTTTTTTTCTGACACAGTTTAACTTTGAGATCTTGTCCTATTTTATTACCATTTTTTTTTTAACTATAGTGAATAAACTGTATTAATGAATGAAATGTTTAAGGTGTCTGAATACATTTTGGTTTGACTGTATATTTACTTTCTTATTTTTTATTTTGGTTCATTTTGTTGCTTTTTGTTCATTTTGTTGCTTGTTTAGTTCCTTTTTTTATTTTTATGTGATATTGCAGAGGTTTATATTTCATGTTATATCAAGTGTATGTTACATGTATAGCCGGTGTCTCCCTCCTTCACTGTGTTTTTGGTTTAGTCTGTGACCTAGTTTCTCCCCAGTCTGTCTAATTAGTATGTCATTCACCTGTGTCTTGTTAATCACTCCTCATATGCTTATAATGTTTGTTAAGAGT
Organism: Elopichthys bambusa; assembly: GCA_037101425.1. Classification (NCBI taxonomy): domain Eukaryota; kingdom Metazoa; phylum Chordata; class Actinopteri; order Cypriniformes; family Xenocyprididae; genus Elopichthys; species Elopichthys bambusa. The sequence continues at coordinate 17,363,682 of CM074448.1, read as the reverse complement.
TTCCTGAGATTCATCATTAAAGATCCTGTTTCCTATTATTCCTCATCTTCCTGAGCTTTATCTAATATGTAACAGTGACAGAAGATCGGACTGAACCGTGGACAGCATGAAGACACCTGCTGTTTTACTGCTATGCCTAGAGCTGGAGCATAAAAGCCTCGAGGACACACCTATGTGCATTCTACCTGGCCAACGAATGCACAAATTGCTCGCCTGCCCGGTGTGGGTCCTCGGGGATCTTTCACTGAGTTCGTTGAGTGGGTGCTGGTGAGCAACATGTCATCGTTCACTATCAGTGTTGGGAGTAACGCATTACAAAAGTAATGCATTACAGTAACGTATTACTTTTTGCTGTAACGCAGTAGTGTAAGGCATTACTAATCAAATTTCAGTAACGCTTGCGTTACAACACACTTTTAGCCCAAAATTTTATTGTTAAAAAATAAATAAAATTAAAAATAATAACTGCAAGACATTAAAGGATTAGTCCACTTTCTAATAAAAATGTACTGATAATTTACTCACCCTCATGTCATAAAAATATGTTCCTGTCCTTCTTTCTTCAGTCAAAAAGAAATTAAGGTTTTTGATGAAAACATTCCAGGGTTATTCTCCTTATGGTGGATTTCAATTGGCCCCAAACGGTTGAAGGTGAAAATTACAGTTTCAGTGCAGCTTCAAAGGGCTTTAAACAATACCAGACGAGGAATAAGGGTCTTATCTAGCGAAATGATTGGTCATTTTCTTAAAAAACTGAAAATGTATATGCTTTATCGACACAAATAATCGCACCACAAGTGCTTCCACCAGACTGCGATTCCGTATTCTTCAAAAAGCTTACGCTAAATGTCCTACACCTTCCCTATTAAACTTACGGAAAAAACAGAACTGCCGCTGCGTTCGTTCCATAAGTTGAAACATTTTTGTTAGAAAGTGGACTTTAACGAATGAAAAATGCTGCAAGTAAGTTAAGTGACCACAAACCCAGTGTGGTGTCCAAGTTTGTAAATAAAGACTAAATGACAGCTTCTGATATATTTGTTTAGAGATTTATTTCCTTCATCTCCCTCTCGCTGGTGTAACTCTGTATTGTGTGACGCAGTTTAGTGAAGGCGTGTTTAGCGCGGGTTTTACAGGAGGGCCGCGAGGCTACTGGCCCGACAGTGGAATAATATCAGCATGATTTCGGCCTCTGTGCTCGTGCTGGCCAGAGGAAAAGCGGCTAATGGGTGAAGATGGCAGAATAAGACTGTACATTTGCAAGATGGACATTTACGCATTACTTCGAGTTTATCAGATAATCACTTTACCTCTACCATACTATTAACAGACTTGGATCGTTTGTGATTCTGTCTGTCATCCTTTCTTGCATTGTCTTGATTCTTTACTTTGCCAATTATAAGCTATATTGTTAGTAGCCTGGATAGCCTACAGTCATTATGCTACATCATATTGCCCTCTGCTGGATGTAAAATGCTCTGCAGTACATTTTGTCATTTTAGAATGTTAAGTTCTACTTCTGTAGTTATTTTGGTGAAAGTAACTCAAAAGTAATACAGGAGTAATGTAATGCATTACAGTTCTGAGACAGTAATATTGTAAGGTAAAGAATTACTTTTAAATAACAGTAACAAGTAGTCTATAATGTATTACAGTTTGGAAGTAACTTGCACAACACTGTTCACTATCTGCTCTGCCGAGGATGAACTCACCAGCCCCGCTCCGACTCCAGTGCTACCAGAGACCAGTCAACCACCACCGGTTGGTCGAGGGCTGGGAGAAAAGCCCCGCCCACAACTCCACCGCAGTTGATAAGACTTGTTGTTTCTATGGCAAATATTATGAGGATTTATAGGATATTTTTGAAGAGGACCTGATTGATTTTTGTGGAGAGGTTTTTCCTAGTCCCCTGGTATCTCCAGCATCTTCTGATTCTCCAGTGTCCCAAGTATCTCCAGAATTCCCTCCCAGCCTCCCTCTCCCACCACCTCAGTCAGTCAGTTCCTCAGCCCCATCACCGCTGATGTCTTTCAGCCCCTCAACATCTCCTACATGCAATGTAGAGCTTCCTAGTGTCTTCAGGCCATCATCTCCATCCCGCACAGAGGATCCCCTGTCTCCGCCTCCAGCCTCTGTGCCCCCTGCTCCGCCACGACCCGGAGACACATCGGATCAGCCTTGGCTCCTCCCTCCATCGGCTCCATGGCTCCTCCTCGGTCTCCAGGACCATTGGCTATGCATGGGCTCATCGGCTTCATCTGGGTCTCCATCCTCAGCTGCATCTCTGTTGGTCATCCCCAAGGGGTCGTCTTCCATCAAGTCAACTCCACCAAGGCTCCTCCCACCTTCGACTCCGCCCTGGGGCCTCGTCCTGGCTGGTCTCTGGACCACCACTTGGCTCATCTTGCTCCTGGCTCCTCTCTGGCTCCTCCTACCTTCCACACCACCATGGACAGTTTCTTATTCCCCGGACTCTGTTTAATTGTCTTTTGTCTCAAGCCCTCCTCCAGAACCCCCACCCTCCTTCCTCAGTCGGACTCTCCCAGGAGGGGGGTGATATGTTACATGTATGGTCGGTGTCTCCCTCCTTCACTGTGTCTTTTGTTTAGTCCATGACCTAGTTTCTCCCCAGTCTGTCTAATTAGTATGTGTAGTATTGTTAATCACTCCAAATGTGTTAACTGACAACTAAATGTTTTATAACTACCTAAATTAATCATGAATTAAAGTGTGTTAATAAAGCATTTATATAATAAGATGTATAAATGTACATTTAAATAGTTTATTAATCATTTGCTTACACTTTTTAAATGATCTTATGAACCACTGACAAGTCCTAAATAACTGGTTTATAAATAATGTAATACTTAATTTAGAAATGATAAATTGATCATTAATAAAGTGAAAATGAAAATACAATTATTAATCACATTATATATATGCTTATAGATATTTATAGCTGTATTTAAAAACTCTCTACTAATGTCTATTAATGTAGGGACAATCCTTTATAAATTATGAATGGACTATTTACTAATGCTTAACTAATGATTCATAGCATGCAGTTATTATAAAGTGTTACCAAAAAATATGAGTATAGTCTGTCATGTTGTTAAGATCTTTTCTGAATCTTTAGATGAGACAAATGTGAGACCACCAGAATCTCTAGGTAAGGAGAAAAATCTGAGCACAGGGTGTGATGTTAATGAGATCTCCTGTAAAACTTTAAAGGAGACCATTGTGAGACTTTTAGTTTTGTTGTCTCAGGAGACAAGTGTGAGAAGCAGGAGACTCAAGCAGAAGTCTCTATTTGATGTTAAAGTAACCTCATTTTTGTCTACGAGAAACATTTGAGATGTTAAAGAGCTCTCACTTTTGATTTTTCTTTCCTGTGGGTACACAGGACAAATGACAGTACCTGGATCTTGATTTTAATGTTCTTGATATCGAGGATGCATCGAATGCTGACTTGAAAGAATTGAATCATTATAATCATTAAACGGGGTGAAATCTTTATTTTCTGATGAGTTGTAGGTTGTTTTTTTAGATGTAATGTAAAAGTTTTTAGTTGTAAAAGTTATCTTACACTGATGTTAGTGGCATTTGTGTTGTCAAATGAGTTGTATCTTTGTATCTCCAGAGTTCATTTTAGTTGCACACTTGGTGTGAATAGACCTTTGGCTGAAATTTGTTTTACTTTTTAGGGCCCGAGCACTGATGGTGTGAGGACCCTATTGTAATTGCTCGGTCAACTATTCTTCTTCTCCGAAATGATTTGCATTTTTGAGGGCCTAAACATGCTCAAAAACTCATGAAATGCACACGCGTCAGAAATAGTGAAAATTTACATCTGATATGGGTTTCAGAATTAGGTGTGGCAAAATGGCTCAATAGCACCACCTACAAAATTTTAATTAAGCGCCCTTCGCAGTACATTTCACGTACAAGTATGAAATTTGGTAGACACATGTAACAGCCCAATACCTACAAAAAATTCCCTGGAAGCAAAATCTGAAAACCCAACAGGAAGTGAAATATTCTAAAGGTAACCTATTATGCCCCTTTTGACAAAACGTAATATAAGTCTCTGGTGTCCCCAGAATGTGTCTGTGAAGTTTCAGCACAAAATACCCCACAGATCATTTATTATAGCTTGTCAAATTTGCCCGATTTGGGTGTGAGCAAAATCAAGCCGTTTTTGTGGATGGGTTGCTTTAATTGCAAATGAGCTTGTGCTCCCCGCTCCCAAGCTCGCTCGTCATTCCAATACACTGAGGCATACATAATACAAAAGCTAACAGCAAATATAACTTGCAAAATAGATCATTACAAACTATTCTTGATGCAGCATATAACATAGGTATGGCATGTATTTTGTGAATGTTTGCTTGTTCTGAATGATTTTGTTAGCGTGATCCACGGCTAACGTGGCTAAAGCTAAGTTACACACTGTTGGAGAGACTCAATAAGAATGGAGATGCATTTATGAATTATACAGGCCACACACGTTTTTTGGTTAAAAATGAAAATAATGAAATGGCTCTGGTCTTCATGAATACAGTAAGAAACAATGGTAACTTTAGCCACATTTAACAGTACATTAGCAGCGTGCTAACTAAACACATTCAGGAAGACAATTTGCAAACATCATGAAATAAATATATATGAAATTGGATCAGTTGGTATCGATCTATCTTTGAGAATCAATTTCTGTGCAAATCCTGTGTTTTACTGACGATTGTGTGAAGCATTGTAGTGTTAATAACTTACACATACTGGTATGTAAGTAAAATAAGTAAAATTGCACCGCTGCGTCCTTAGTGGCTCAGATGAGGGTCAGGGACAGTCTTTCTTGAGTGCTGCTGTCCTGCAGAGTTTTGCTCTGACACAATTCACCTTCCTTCACGTAGCTTTAGTAATCCTGAAGACATTCAAGTGTGTGTGATCAGGTTTGTAGCTAAACTGCGGGACAGCTGTTGCTGCTGCACTCCAGGACCAGTGTTACTCGTCGCTAGCGAAAACAATAGCGGTGCCATGGGTGGAAACAGAGATTATAATAAGATCCCCTTCCTACATTACAAGGGAAGCAAAATCAGAACGGCTCAATTTGCCTCATGCTTGCAGAGAAAGGCTTACCAAAACCTTTTTGGTTGTTCTTTTTCACATTTTCTGTGCTGGTAGATGCACCAGAGACCCAATTATAGTACTTAAACATAGGAAAAGTCATGTCATTTTCATGATATGACCCCTTTAAGTTTAATTTTTTAATCTTCTAAATTTTTGCAGTTTTGGCCATTTACAGACGTTGTACTTTAACAAACTCCTCCTAGAGCTTTAATCAGATCAACATCATTTGGTCGGTCTAATCTAAAGACCTTTGCGACATTAAATTGTGTTAAATTAAAGAGTTTTCGCTGAAGGGTGTGTCCGTGGCGGCCTGACAAAATTTGATGTTTTGCCATGAAACAGGAAGTTGTTGTAACTTGGGCATACAATGTCCGATCTGCCCCAAACTCCACATATTTTATTAGAGTCCTGGCCTGAAGACATCTACATGCCAATATTCAGTTACAGTCATAGCGCCACCTGCAAGCAACAGGAAATGTCATGTTTTACACTGTGATTAACTTCTAGTTAAGATTTAACCAGAACAACACCATATTTGGTCAGTCTAATCTTTAGGCCTTAGCGATGTTAAATTGCAAAGATCTTGAGTTTTTATTGAACATCGTGTCCATGACGGCCTGACAAAGTCTGATGTTTTGCCATGAAACAGGAAGCTGTTGTAAATCAGGCATACAATGTCCAACCTGCCCCAAACTTTACGTTTGATAAGAACCCTGGCAGGAAGACATCTACATGCAAATATTCAGTGAGTCATAGCGCCACCTCTTGGCAACAGGAAATGACATGCTTTACACTGTAATTCACTCCCTGAAACACATTTAAATATGCCATGAAGTACCAAACATGCTAGAAAAACGTTAAATCATGCAGCACTTGGCTAAGTGCTAATGTATGCTATTAACGCCAAGAAAAAGGAAGTTGTTGTAACTCAGGCATTCAATGTCCAATCTGCCTCAAACTTCACATGTTTGAGAAGAGTCCTGCCCTGAACAAATCTACATGACAATATTCAGTTATAGTAATAGCGCCACTCACTGGCAACAGGAAGTGATGTGTTTAACACTGTGATGCACTACTAGCAACATACTAAAATAAGTGCTAAACATGCTACAAACATTCTAAAACATGCTAGCAACACTTAGCTGAGTGCTAAACCATGCTATTATTGTCATGCAGGAAGTGTGATTAATAAAAATGACTGATGTTGTCCTCCTATATTTATGTACTTAAATGCATAATGCCCACTGTGCTCTATTTTCCTAAAGCCACCAGGTGGCGGTGGCATGGGTTTGGGGGGCCCTTTCATCGCTGCTTGCAGCTTTAATTTATTTTGTTTTTGGTGTGCACCCCTGAAGAAAACTGACTATATAACAGCAGTAATGAAAGATGTAACTCGATTATAACTCATATGGTCACAATTTGGCAAAACTATTTCTTTTTAGAAGATTTGAAAAGGACTATCTGGATATTAATGATACATTAGACATTGGGGAAGCCTCAGGAATTCTCAGTCACCTTTGAATGTTCCTTGTTTGCTGTGTTTAAGTTTAGATTAACCTTCTGATTCAGTGTTGTGGCCCATGGGATTTCCTGTCTGTCTGAGAGGGTTGATTTCATTTGAACTCTGTGATGACTGTTTGTATTCCATTTCTTTTTAGATATTGTTTATATGAGACGTTGTTACTGCAAGGTCTGAAAGATTGGTGCAGTCTGAAAGGTCAAACTCATGTGTTATGACATCCACATCTAATTCTAAAACACAATATTATTCATTGTTGATGCAGATATGTTATGCTATATTCATTTTTAGACAGTCAGGGAACTTATGGAAAGAATAAACATAATACATAAAAGAAAACATGCTAAACCCAAAACCATTGTCTATTCAGCGGAAAACCCACACATAAACTTTTTCAAATGGTACTAGAAAAAAAAAGAAGCTTCATTTTCTTGTGTTCATTATGTGTGAAACAGAGTACAACAGAGTATTTTGCAACCCAAATAATGAAATTCTGGTAACACTTTAGAATACTGTTTCTTACTTACTGCATAACTAATTAGGAATTACTGAAGAACTAATAGGTAATTCTTCATTAACACTTAAGTCACTACTGTTAACTACTAAGGAAGATCTATTAACTAATCAGTATGTAATAGAATTTTATGATTATGTTAAGTAACAGTTAGCTAATCAGTAACTAATGAATTCTGTCATACCTCCTGAAGAACTACTATAAATTATCTACTAATTAAGGTTCAAGAAAAATAACTATGAAGTAACTACTAATGAACAGAAAATGATTCATTTGACTTGAGTAAAATTAAAATGACTTGAGTAAAATTACAACTACTTTGTTACAGTTCACCACTTATTATTATTATAGAAATTAAATATGCATGTATATGCTGCATAATGCTGCACTCCCAAAAACACTCATTAAAACAAATTGTTCAGAAGTTTTTGCCTGTATGGTCAATAACTACTTTGTGCGCATGTTCTAAGAAATCAGCTTCGGAAAGGAATCCCATTTTCTTGCCATAACTATCCAACTTACCACAGATATAAAATGTTTTTATTTATTTACCCAAATGCCGGGATGAGGCTATTGAGTCATTTTTTTTTTTTTTTTTTCAGTGTTGGGTATACAGGTTTGTTTATATTTTATTTTGTCTATAAAATCAGTGCTGTGCTGTAAATCATTTTATTTTATGCAAAACAACACACATGTACGCAATGTCTGTCACCTAACGAGTGTCGCATCTGTCTTTTTGCATGATCGAAACGCCTGTGGTTGTGTCATGTATTTTACAAAGGTTTTTAGATTATTACGTTAATAGTGTTTTTTTTTTTCTTTTTTTTTCTTTCTTCCTTTCCTGAGTGTAAGTTTGATTTGAGTCAGAATTATGTAGTAATTATTTATTAATTACTAATGGGTTCCCTACATTTTCACTTTAGAATACTGTTTCAGGTTCTAAGTAATTACTGCAGAATTATTTAATAATTCTTTTTGAATTGTTAATAGGTTCCCTATATTTTCACTTTAGAAAACTGTTTCAGGTTCTAAGTAATTACTGCAGAATTATTTGATAATTCTTTATTAATTACTAATGGGTTCCCTGTATTTTCACTTTCCCCCAGTCATTGCCTTACATACTGGAATTTACTCAATGAATTGTTAATAGGTTCCCTATATTTTCACTTTAGAAAACTGTTTCAGGTTCTAAGTAATTACTGCAGAATTATTTGATAATTCTTTATTAATTACTAATGGGTTCCCTGCATTTTCACTTTATAATACTGTTTCAGGTTCTAAGTAGGCTAATTCCTGCAGAATTATCTAATAATTCTTTATTAATTACTAATGGGTTCCCTGCATTTTCACTTTAGAATACTGTTTCAGGTTCTAAGTAATTACTGCAGAATTATTTAATAATTCTTTATGAATTGTTAATGGGTTCCCTATATTTTCACTTTAGAAAGCTGTTTCAGGTTCTAAGTAATTACTGCAGAATTATTTAATAATTCTTTATGAATTGTTAATGGGTTCCCTATATTTTCACTTTAGAAAGCTGTTTCAGGTTCTAAGTAATTACTGCAGAGGTATTTGATAATTATTTATTAATTACTAATGGGTTCCCTGCATTTTCACTTTAGAATACTTTTTCAGGTTCTAAGTAATTACTGCAGAATTATTTGATAATTCTTTATTAATTACTAATGGGGTCTCTGTATTTTCACTTTCCCTCAGTCATTGCCTTACATACTGGAATTTACTCAATGGTAATGTGATATGCTGAGGAAAACAGACACACTTACAGTACTGTATATGAAATATAAAAAACTTATTTGAGGTAAGTTGGCTATGGCAAGGCATTTAGAGTGGGGGTTGGGTTCCTTTCCAAAGTTGATTTTTTACAGAACACATTCACAAAACAATTATTTACCACACAGGCAAAAACCTCTATAAAATGTATTGTATTTATTAATATTGCATTTTCATAATACTACTACTGAAAACATTAATAAATAAGAAAGGGTCACAACTCAATGTAATTGTGTTTGACTGTTCATTAGTAGTTACTTCATAGTTATTTTTCCTTGAACCTTAATTAGTAGATAATTATTAGTAGTTCTTCAGGAGGTATGACAGAATTCATTAGTTATTGATGTTACTTCTAAAATTCTATTACATACTGATTAGTTAACACATCTTCCTTAGTATTTAACAGTAGTGACTTAAGTGTTAATGAAGAATTATTAGTTCTTCAGTAATTCCTTATTAGTTATGTAGAAACAGTAAGAAACAAAGTAAGAAACAGTATTCTAAAGTGTTACCGAAATTCTTTGTACTTTAAACTCAAGGGGCAACTTACTCATGGCAAAATCCAGAGTCAATGGAATGATAAGACATTTAGAATAATACGTTTAATGTTTCAGTTTAACGTATATTGTTAGCGCAATCATTTTCCTGCTATCTAAACTGATGTGCAGCTAGTGTCATTGCATTTTTATCAGCATATAAAGAATTAAAACAGAATAACTAGGAAAACCATTTTTGTTTTCATATATAAAATATGTTTAGCTTTTTTATTTATTTTTTTGCATATGTTTTTGCCTTGTATATTTGACCATATGCACAGTTACTTCCTGGTTTTCGTTAAGCCAGCTTGGGCATTTCTGGTGAATTGTTAGCTGTCATTCTGTACTCACTGTATATCGACACAAAACCATCAATGGTTGACTTATTAATGTTGTATTTATATTTTAATGCAGTTATCACACTTGCCTAATTTGCCAATAGCCCAGTTCCCTTGCGATACTACACGAATACTGCGTCGTTCATCTTATTAATTAATATTGATTGACAAAATGACCCTCTGCCATCACGAGCGACTTGGTCTCGTTCAGGGGATCTGATGAAGAGCCGCCGGACGACAGCATGTTCAATTCCGGGTGCTCAAGAAAAAGTGTTAAATATTAGATCCCTATTTACAAGTCTATTTTGAAATATTTTTCTTGAATTTGTAAACAACCAACTGACTGTGTATTTCTATACTCTGTCAAAGAGAGTGGATTTTTTGGTGATAACATTGTTTTTGCCTTTATATTTCCCCTGAGGGATCCAGCTCATATAGAAACAGAGAAGAAAAAAATGGCATAAATTCTTTGGAAAATGAAATTTTAAGTGTGCTAGATCAAGTAGCAGAAGATGTACAGTTAATTATTACAGGTGATTTTAATGCTAGAACTGGTAATGAATGTGATTACATTGAGTGCGATTACTCTGAATATATAGCACGTAGATATTACACTAATGATTATTTTGAATGGCATAGAAAATCAAAAGATAAGGTTGTCAACACTTTTGGTTAGTGATGGGAAGTTCGGTTCTTTTCCGCGAACCGTTTTTTTCGGACAGTTCGTTTCAATAAACCAGTTGAAAAAAAACGATTCACTGGTTCTCTTACGCTCCGACGTAATGACGTCATTCACGATGACGTAATGATGTCTTCTATCGCGGGCCGGGATGAAAAAACATATAAAGTCAGTAATCTTAAACATCATTATAATCTGAAACGTTTCTTACAATTTGGTTAATCTAAAGCATCCAAACACATACAGGCAGTGATGTGCAAACAAAGTTTTACAGTTATAAAGTGAATAAATTAGTCTTCATCAGCGCAGAAACCATGATCCACTTACTATACATAATCCATTATGATTTATTTTTAATTAAATAAACGTACGTTTCACCAGATTGGCCCCTAATAGCATCAGTTGTCCTACTACTTCGGTTTAGACACCAGTGCTGTGACAGTCATTACTGTTCGAAAACTGTTGCAACCGATTCTACTCGAGAACAAGATTGAGATTCAAAAACCGCGAGAGCGATTCAAAAGGAGTCGCATGTTTACTCTCGCTGTAGTTTGATTACGTCGTTTTTTATCTTTATACTACCTTGTTTAGAAATTAAATAAGTTGTCCATGGATTATTTATGAAACAAATAAATGTTTAGTTTGATAATTAATTGTTTCCAATCTTTAAAAAAATAACATGAAAGCACAACTGCACAACTTTTACTATAATGCTTTTTAAATAGCATTAATATAGAAAAATAAATTTGTAGAACTATTTCTGAACATTAGATAGTTTAAACTGTGTACAAAATATTTATGTTCATTTTGCATGTAGTTTCTTGTATGTACAGTATATATTTTGTACGCTATTAATCTGGAAAAGCACAATAAACTTTTTGTATTTTGAATTAAGTCATAAACATATTTCCAGTATGTTTTATATTATCACACTTTCCAATGTTCAACAAAACTTTACCAACATGCTTTTCGTTCTCTTGAAAAGTTACATGCATGCGCAGTATTATCAGCTCATCGGTTCTCAAATCGGACAAGAAGCAGTTTTTGGTTGTGTACTGGTGATCCGAAAACCATTGCCACTGATTCTTGACTCAAGAACGAGAAGCTGTGTACGTTTGTTCATGTGCGCCGCGCATGCTCACTCAGTATATCAGCTGCTCTGCTGCTCGTGCCCATCATCATCAGTTCTCTTTTCACAGCAGGTAAAGTCAGTGTACTGTTGAAGTAACTGAATAACTCCGGGATGTTGGTTTATTTTGAGTCAGAGTGAGTGTCAGGCATGTCAAAAAGTGAGTAACTTTAGTAATTTGTGGATTAGTGTTTGCTTACTGGAGATTAAACTGTTTCGAACAATTCAGTCCGATTTGGTGAACTGGTTTGACCGGTTCACTAAAAAGAACCAGTTCAAAAGAACAATTCGTTCGCGAACTGGACATTACTACTTTTGGTTGCTGTCTGTCATGATCCCAACCTGTGTTTCCTCTGTCTTGTGGACTTTTGTTGTATTTCTTGTCCTAGTGCCATGTTTTGTAGTCTTTCGTAGTTTTTCTTGTTGATAGTTCTCTGACTGCTCCCAGGTGTTTCTTGTTTGCCAATCACCCCTTGTGTATATATACCCCAGTGTTTCTCATGTTCTTTGTCTGGTGTTGTCTTTCTTGGATGTATTGTGTGCATTTATTTTAGTTCTTGTTGTTCCCTGTTATAACCTGTTCGTTGCCGGGACGCTTGTGTTCTTTACCTGGATTTACTTCTGTTGTTTTGTTAAAATAAACTCTTAAACTGCATCTGGATCCAACGTGCTACCTTCTCAAACAGCCGCGTTACAGAACACCAGACCAGACATGGATCCAGCAGTGAGAATTATGCAGGAGATTCCAGTATAAAGGACTATGTACTGGACTTCATCGATCTGGCTCATTTGACAAACTTGGACATGGTATGTTTCATCATTTTTTTTTTAGAGGGGGGCTATCCGAGCCACTCAGTTCAGTCATGCCAATACATGACCCTTATTGGACGTTAGAATTGTATATTGACTTGGCACTGCAACTGAGCGACTCAGCATTTACTGTGGGATTTGTGGAGAAGGAACCGACATTCCTGCTGTCCCAGTCACACAAGCCAACGCAGCCTTCAGATGGATCCAGGCAAGATACGAGCAGTTTTGGATTGGCCTCGACCAACTTCAGTTAAGCAGGTACAGCGCTTTCTGAGCTTTTCAAATTTTTATAGAAGATTCATTAGAAACTTCAGTTCTGTTGCCGAGCCTCTTTCCGCTTTGACCAGGAATTCAGCTAGGCCATTTGTGTGGACCAACAGAGCAGATCTCGCCTTCAACAGACTAAAACGGCTCTTTACATCTGTCCCAATCCTAACCCTCCCATGATCCAGAGCTCCCTTTTGTGTTGGAGGTGGACGCCTCTGACGTGGGAGTAGGAGCTGTCTTGTCACAGAGAAGTAAGTGTGATACACGGGTGAAGCTTGTTACTTTCTTCTCTCATCAGCTTACCCCAACGCAGAGGAATTATGATACTGGAAACCGGGAGCTGCTGTCTGTCAAGATGGCTTTAGAGGAGTGGAGGCACTGGCTGGAGGGGGCCAAACAGCCATTCCTCATCTGGATGGACCACAAAAATCTCACTTACATCCAGCAGGCAAAGAGATTGAATGCCCGACAAGCCCGCTGGGCACTCTTTCTAAATTGGTTTAACTTTACTCTCTCCTATTGCCCAAGTTCTAAGAATCTCAAGCCAGACGCATTCTCAAGGCAGTTTGAACCACCAGAAGTGCTGTCCAGAACTCATTCTCCCCACTTCCAGAGTGGTAGCTCCCATCCAATGGGATATTGAAACAGCAGTTAAGAGGGCCCAACGGCAGCAGCCAGCTCCAGGTAATGGCCCTCCAGGGTGCCTCTTTTTTCCTAACCTTCTACATTCTAAGGTTTTGCAGTGGGCTCATGCTTTTCTCCCTTCTGGACACCCTGGGATTACTAAAACATGCAAGCTCATCCAGAGGAAATTCTGGTGGCCTAGATTGCAAAGGGACGTCCAGGTTTTTGTTGCCGCTTACGCCGTTTGTGCCCAGAACAAGGAGCCAAGGACCCACCCTCATGGCCTGCTGCACCCGCTGCCCATTCCAAGACGCCCTTGGTCCCACATTTCTTTGGACTTCATTACAGGCTTGTCACAGTCTCAAAGAAACATGGTAATCCTTGTAGTGGTAGATAGTTTTTTTTAAGACTTGTCAACTTCCTACCTTTTTCCAAGCTCCCCACAGCTAGCCAAACTGTGGAACTATTGATGAGGCATGTGTTCAGAATCCACGGCTTTCCCCAGTATATGATTTCTGACCGGGGCCCGCAGTTTACTTCCCGGTTCTGGAAGGCGTTTGGCCGACTCATCGGATCAGGCAGGCCAGGCAGGCCAACCGACACCAACGGGTAGGACTCACGCTTCGCCTGGGACAAAGGGTATGGCTCTCAACCAGAGACCTTCCATTGTGGGTGGAGTCCCGCAAGCTGGCCCCATGATACATTGGTCCTTTCAAGATCCGCAAAAGGATTAACCCAGTTTACTATCTGCCCAGGTCCATGAAGATTCATCCCACTTTTCATGTTTCCCGTTTAAAACCTGTTGTTTGCTCTACTCTGTCTCCAGCTAGGAAGCCCGCCCCACTACCTCACATCATTGACGGCCAGCCAGCTTACACGGTCCGCAGGCTGATGGATTCTCGAAGGGTTCGTGGGGAGGTTCAATGTGGATTGGGAGGGCTTTGGCCCAGAGGAGCGGTCCTGGATTCCTGCTTGAGATATTTTAGACCCGACTCTCATCTCAGAGTTTCAACAAAGCCAAAGGTAATGGTTAAAAGAATGTCAGGTGCCGTTCCTAGGGGAGGGGCTCCTGAAAGATCCAATCTCTGGGCTGCTGTTCCACTCCTGGCCTGCAGGGGGCACCCTCCTTAAGCTTCCATGTCATGCTCCCTACAGGTCTCCAGATGGCACTTTAACCCTAAGCTCAGTGCTCTCCACTCCTGCAGATAGTACTATTGTATTTAATTGTACTCCCTACTCTCATTAGCCCTGATTCCCTTCACCTGTGTCTTGCTCTTTATAAGTGTGCTTGTTCCCTGCCATTATGTTCAGTCCTGGCAGTTCTCCTCTGGCAAACAGTGCTTTGTTACGACTCAGGTTGCTATCATAAGTCAGATAGGATCGCAACATTCAAAGTATTTAATTCAGTTCCATCCAGCTGAGGATCGTATTCATCACACCGGTATGGACAGTTGTTGAGGAGATGCGTCACATGTTGATGAGGCCTTCACAGTGGATGATCTAGTTGACTCAATCTCTGCTGATACTTCAGGGCTGCGTTGTGGTCGCGTCAAGGCGCAGGTCCTTGGTCTCACCTGGATGCGGCCCGGATCCGGTTGACTACGGTAAACCTCGGGATAAACAGAAAGACTAATATTAGCGTAGATGCCATTCTTCTTCTGATGTAACGAGTACATCTGGTGTTATAGGAAGTGTTCCCGGTTCCAGCTGACCTAATTTATGCAGCCTAATAATCCTTTAACGGATTTGAAAAAATAAATTGATAATTTGTGTTATGTGTATGCCAGGTTAAAGAGATGCATTTTTAGTTTAGATTTAAACTGACAGAGTGTGTCTGCTTCCCGAACAATGCTAGGAAGATTGTTCCAGAGTTTAGGTGCCAAACAGGAGAAAGATCTACCACCTGCAGTTGATTCTGATATTCTAGGTATTATCAATTGGCCTGAATTCTGAGATCGTAATAGACGCGAAGGACTGATGCATTAATAGCTCGCTCAGGTACTGGGGAGCTAAACCATTTAGTGCTTTGTAAGTAATTAGCAAGATTTTAAAATCTATACGATGTTTAGTCTATTACCAAGGAGAATTAGATGTACACAGAGGTGGAAAGAGTACTAAACAATTTTACTTAACCCTCTACCGCATGGTGTTGCCATATGGCAACATACTCTTTGTGTTCATTTCCTTGCCACTGTCTCTTGAAGAGAACAAAAAAGAGTTTTTTTGTTGGTAAGAGAAGACCTTAGTTTAGCAAATGATGTGCTTTGGTTAAGTAACATAACATGCTATTTTTTTCTGTGGCATGATTTCTGACAGACTGCCGTCTCTTGTCGGTAGTTGCTGAAAGCAAACTAAAACGTTAGTAACAAACAGGGACCAGCCCATGTCACATTCACAAAAAAAAAATTGGTAACATCATCAGGTAAGTTATGATGACATATTCACCACTCAAAAAAGTTTTTATGAAATTAGTTTTTGGTAAATCGATAAAATGTCTGTGTTGCCAAGCTGCAACACTGTGTAATAATGGAATGAGATTACTGTAATAGCTTAGCTAGCTAGCAAAGGTCAGCTGCAGTCTATTAAGCTGTAACAAAAACAACATTAATGCTAGTGATATAATGTCGTTTAGTCGTATGTTAAGGACTGCCATGATATTTGTATTATAGATTGAATCAACATCGGAGACCTGCCTGCCCACTGCCACCACAGCCAGTACTACTGGACCAGACCAACCACCAGCCTACCATGGTGTCTCAAAAAGGCAGGTGCAAGTGTCTGTAAGTGTATTGTTAGGTTGAAGTGCACCAAATGTGATGTGTACCTGTGCCTCACCTCTGAAAAAAAACTTGTGAAGTTTCGTACAGAAAAAAGGTGAAGTTTCAAGGATTATGGGGAGTTCATGTTCATAATTTTCTTCTCATAAGATTGCGTAATGTTGAATTTTCATGAACTTCAATGTTTTTGGTTTTATGTCAATGTTACCATGGTACCTTACTCTGTGAACCTAACCTGGTTTTCTTCAGAAAGCCCAGAGTTTCTTTCGGTCTCCTCCCCCTTTTCAAAGTTTAAGCGATGTTTAAATATTTAATTAATTTACGCTGCTAAAATGCTTTTCTTACTGAGTATTGTTGTTGCTTATTTCAAGCACAAATATCTAAAAATTCTTAAATCAAGACGCATTTTCTATATACAGTGGGTACGGATAAGTATTCAGACCCCCTTAAATTTATCACTCTTTGTTATACTGCAGCCATTTGCTAAAATCATTTAAGTTCATTTTTCCCCCCCATTAATGTACACACAGCACCCCATATTGATAGAAAAACACAGAATTGTTGACATTTTTGCAGATTTATTAAAAAAGAAAAACTGAAATATCACATGGTCCTAAGTATTCAGACCCTTTGCTGTGACACTCATATATTTAACTCAGGTGCTGTCCATTTCTTCTGATCATCCTTGAGATGGTTCTATACCTTCATTTGAGTCCAGCTGTGTTTGATTATACTGATCGGACTTGATTAGGAAAGCCACACACCTGTCTATTTAAGACCTTACAGCTCATAGTGCATGTCAGAGCAAATGAGAATCATGAGGTCAAAGGAACTGCCTGAAGAGCTCAGAGACAGAATTGTGGCAAGGCACAGATCTGACCAAGGTTACAAAAAAATTTCTGCTGCACTTAAGGTTCCTAAGAGCACAGTGGCCTCCATAATCCTTAAATGGAAGACGTTTGGGACGACCAGAACCCTTCCTAGAGCTGGCCGTCTGGCCAAACTGAGCTATCGGGGGAGAAGAGCCATGGTGAGAGAGGTAAAGAAGAACCCAAAGATCACTGTGGCTGAGCTCCAGAGATGCAGTTAGGAGATGGGAGAAAGTTGCAGAAAGTCAACCATCACTGCAGCCCTCCACCAGTCGGGGCTTTATGGCAGAGTGGCCCGACGGAAGCCTCTCCTCATGAAAGCCTGCATGGAGTTTGCTAAAAAATCACCTGAAGGACTCCAAGATGGTGAGAAATAAGATTCTCTGGTCTGATGAGACCAAGATAGAACTTTCTGGCCTTAATTCTAAGTGGTATGTGTGGAGAAAACCAGGCACTGCTCATCACCTGTTCAATACAGTCCCAACAGTGAAGCAACAGTGAAGCATGGTGCGGCCAAGTACAGGGATATCCTGGACGAAAATCTTCTCCAGAGTGCTCAGGACCTCAGACTGGGCCGAAGGTTTACCTTCCAACAAGACAATGACCCTAAGCACACAGCTAAAATAACGACGTGGCTTCACAACAGAGTGGCTTCACGACAACTCCGTGACTGTTCTTGAATGGCCCAGCCAGAGCCCTGACTTAAACCCAATTGAGCATCTCTGGAGAGACCTAAAAATGGCTGTCCACCAACGTTTACCATCCAACCTGACAGAACTGGAGAGGATCTGCAAGGAGGAATGGCAGAGGATCCCCAAATCCAGGTGTGAAAAACTTGTTGCATCTTTCCCAAAAAGACTGTATTAGATCAAAAGGGTGCTTCAACTAAATACTGAGCAAAGGGTCTGAATACTTAGGACCATGTGATATTTCAGTTTTTCTTTTTTAATAAATCTGCAAAAATGTCAACAATTCTGTGTTTTTCTGTCAATATGGGGTGCTGTGTGTACATTAATGAGGGAAAAAATGAACCTAAATGATTTTAGCAAATGGCTGCAATATAACAAAGAGTGAAAAATTAAGGGGGTCTGAATACTTTCCGTACCCACTGTAAATAAAGGTGACTTGACTTGACATGTATTATCTAACATGAACTAACAATGTGCAATACATTACTGTAATTATTAATCTTTGTTAACATTACTTAAAATACAGCTGTTTGTTAGTTGTTTACTTCACAGTGCATTTACTAATGTTAACAAATACAACTTTTGATTTTAATAATGTATTAGTAAATGTTGAATTTAACAATAACAATTATATAAGATCTAATGATATAAGACTAAACCAGGATTAGGCCTTAGTTCAACTAGGGCATTTAAATAGCTTTTATAAATGTACCCTAGAATAAAACAAAACATTACTGACGTGCATCTTGAGACAAAACAATGGCTCTGACATATTTTAAGATATGTCAGTGCAAGGTAAAAAAAAAAATCAAACATGCATTTTAGTCTGGGACTAGCTCAAGCCTTGTCTGTGAAACCAGGGCTTAGTCTTGTTTCCTGGGGGAAAACCGAAAGTGCATTTTACTTAAACAAAATTATCTGCCAGTGGGGTAATAAAAATAATCTTAATGCAAACAGAAAACAAGATTTGAGTATTGAATATTATTCTGTGTCTCTATTTAGGCTGCAAATTTACACTAGCTCCACCCACCAATGTCACACAAGGTTAAAAAAAAAAGAAAAAAAAAAGACACGTGATTCACTGGTATCAGTGGTTTAGGCAGTAGTGCATAAGATGCGCAGAATTAACTTGTGACGCGATTGACCTGGGTCCGAGCTTGCTCTTCTCCCTTTTCCCATCATATATCACATCAGAAAGTGAAAGTAAAGTGCCTAACTAGTGTTTAATAATGATAAAAGTATTTATAATTTAAATATATATAATCATTTACACTATATTATTGCATCATGTTAATGTACAACAATACTGAGGTGCAAATAGTATGAATCTGCCAATATAAAGTATAATAGCTAATTACTGATTACTATTTACACTTGTTGCAAACTGCTACTTTTACATGGTAAAAAGAATATATCACTATTTGCACTTACTTAAAATAGCATATCACTAAAATATCTACCATTTCCACTTAGTGTAAAAATGCTGAAAAAATGGTTGGCTCTTTGTAGGTCTTCACCATAGACAAGTTGCCGGCTCAGGGTGCTGACCCACCAAAGAATGTCCTATTAGAGACAAAACGAAGATGCACTTGATTTTCTGGCAATAACCCATTTATTGTCACCACTCAACAGACTGGTTTGTGTTTTGGTTGTGGTTTTCTATAAATTAAAAACAGTAACATAAATTTGAATATACATGATAATAATAATAATGAATTACAACAATTAAACATATTGGCAATAATACTATACAATAAATAAGATTAATAATTAAACACGAACATTAAATCACAAAAGATTTAAAGCAAATCTAATATTATGTGCAGCTTCGATATTATGTTCGATATTATGTGCAGCGCACAGCTGTAACCTGACACCTTGTTAGTGCTGCATAGCTTGTATGGCGCCACTCTGGCCGAACTATGAACGCACATGCGTGTAGCAAGTTGTTTACAACAATTCTTCCAATAAATATATAGAAATACAGCGAACTTTGCTTCAAACAGGAACATGGATGTAATAAGTTAAATCTCTAGGACAGACAATAATGAAGGTATATATGCAAACATACTAACTATAGGGGATACATGCGCACTTATGAATACACACATACATAAGCACATCTCGTTACATCGTTTACAAGAGCATGGTCAAGTTTACATCTGATATTCTAATTTTTGGACCAAAAACTTCCTCACATAATAACCTAGAATACTGTCTAACACTTGATGGCTGCTCTATTAAGTCTTCGTCATCAGTTAGGAACCTGGGTGTGCTCTTTGATACCAATCTTTCATTTGAAGGCCATGTTTCTAGCATCTGTAAAACCGCATTCTTCCATCTTAAAAATATATCTAAATTACGACATATGCTCTCGATGACAAATGCGGAACAGTTAGTTCATGCGTTCATGACCTCAAGGCTAGATTACTGTAACGCTCTACTAGGTGGTTGTTCTGCTCGCCTGATAAATAAACTACAGCTCGTACAAAATGCAGCAGCTAGAGTTCTTACTAGAACTAGGAAATATGACCATATCAGCCCGGTTCTGTCAACACTGCATTGGCTTCCTGTTAAACATCGTATAGATTTTAAAATCTTGCTAATTACCTACAAAGCACTAAATGGTTTAGCTCCCCAGTACCTGAGCGAGCTCTTAATGCATTATAGTCCTTCGCGTCTATTACGATCTCAGAATTCAGGCCAGCTAATAATACCTAGAATATCAGAATCAACTGCAGGTGGTAGATCCTTCTCCTATTTGGCACCTAAACTCTGGAACAATCTTCCTAGCATTGTTCGGGAAGCAGACACACTCTGTCAGTTTAAATCTAAACTAAAAATGCATCTCTTTAACCTGGCATACACATAACACATTATCAATTCATTTTTTCAAATCCGTTAAAGGATTATTAGGCTGCATAAATTAGGTCAGCCGGAACCGGGAACACTTCCTATAACACCAGATGTACTTGTTACATCAGAAGAAGAATGGCATCTACGCTAATATTAGTCTTTCTGTTTATCCCGAGGTTTACCGTAGTCAGCCGGATCCGGGCCGTATCCGGGTGAGATCGAGGACCTGCGCCATGACACAACCACAACACAGCCCTGAAGTATCAGCAGAGATTGAGTCAACTAGATCATCCACTGTGAAGGCCTCATCAACATGACAACCAGTGGCGCATCTCCTCAACAACCGTCCATACCGGTGTGATGAATACGATCCTCAAATTGATGGAACTGAATTAAACTCTTTGAATGTTGCGATCGTATCTGACTTATGATAGCAACCTGAGTCGTAACAAAGCACTGTTCGCCAGAGGAGAACTGGCCCCCCGACTAAGCCTGGTTTCTCCCAAGGTTTTTTCTCCATTTTAACGTGAACAAGGTTTCTGGACACTGATTGGCTCAGGTAAGGCGCTGTGTATGCATGTACCTCGAAATACAGAGTGAGAGAGTAATAGAGAGAGGTTAGAGTGACAAAGGACGATGGCCCTTTTTTTTTCTTTTTTTTTTTTACAAATGCACTTAAATTATTTGTTTTATTATTATTATTTTAATGGTAATTCATATTGGTTTAACAACTTACCGTTCTGCCAGTTTTCACCAAGGATATTATAACAGTAATAATAATTAAACTTAAAAAAAAAAAAAGTATTTGATTCGGAATTATGAGGACGTCTTTTTGTTGGGTGCTTTTGCCATGGTGAATCCTAATATCGGAGCTCCATTGATCATGGCTTTTCATATTCGCGGTGCACGCGCTTAACTCACAGTCAACCTACATCTCTCTGAGTTGATTGGACTAACTCAATTCAGCTGTTCTGAAACCAGAAACTCAGAGTTTCCAATCTCATGGTGCGTTCACACCAGACGCGAATGAAGCGTTAAACGCGAGTGAAAAACTCATCCAGTGTGGCTTGGAGGTAAGGCAACGGCCCATCTGTTTTTCACTAGGCTCTCTTGTGTATTAATTATATCAGTTGGTCGTCTCCCTATACAAAGCCCACACAACAATAAAGCAACCAGTAGATAAGGCAATAGTCTTTCACTTTGTAGGTTTTTGCAGTGCTGTCATGCAAGATATGTCTACAAATGTTATAACCAAATTTGAGTATCCAGAAATATGATTTATGGAATATTTTGTAGGCTTGTACTGCTGTCATGTTTCCTAATCTTCTTAAGACTGCACCCCTGTCTTTTTCATAAGTGTTTCCTTTTTCTCTTGTTTTAGCACAATTCTGGAGAAAATGGGACTGCTGAGGGACAAAAAAAAAAAAAAAGAAAAGAAAAAAAAAATAATAAAAAGGACTTAAAAAAATACAAAGTATGCAAATTATTTATTTATTTATTATAGTATGCATATTTTTAAAAACAATATATAATATCTAAGACAAAATCTAATATCTATGTGTAAAAAGTCAGTTTTTCATAAAAAGTACAATATTTGCCTCTGAGTGAAGTGGAGTTGAATAAAAATCTAAAGCACTTTTTACATCTGTCAGCTGCGGATGCAATTATTTACCAGCAGATGGCAGCCTTCCTTATTGTCACACTCTGTTATTCCCGGACTCCATTTCCCAGAACTCTCTGCTCATTATTAGTTTATCAGTTTCAGCTGTGTCTTGTTTAAACCATGTAATTAACTCTGTTCATTTATACCCCTCTAGGCTTTATATCAGTATGAAGTCTTGTTTTGTGTTACTGACAGTTTTCTGAGTACTCTTGTTGTTACTGGTTCTGATATCTGCCTTGTCTTGGATTTGGACTGAACTTGTGCTTTGACCCGTGGCCCGTTTTTTGGCCTATGACTGTGGATCCTTGTGCTCTGTGCTGTTCTTTCGTAACAGTACTTTTTATATTTAAATAATTTATATTTAAATACAGAGTAAGTGTATTTTGTTACATTCTACCACTAGTTATTTGGAAAATGAAACTTAACAATTTTGTTGTCACAATATTAATACATTTTAAGTATTTTATTCAAGTAGATTGAAACCCTATACTTACAAGTGTAATCCATCTCTGTCTGTTTCATGGGAAAAGGATACATTCATCGGCCACTTTTGGAGGAGCCTCGAATTGGGATAGCATTAATCGCGCCACGGTGAAGCAATTGGCTATACCGTCCCATTTAACAAGTCTCATGTGTTTAAACTGCTGCTTTGACCTGTGTCTACTGACTATGAAAGTCTTGATTGGTTTTGCACCTGATCCATACCTGTCAGTTATTGCCTGAAGTGCAGGGCTCCAGCCCAGTAGTTAAAGTGCCTGTCAAATGTATGGGATTAGAATTATTACATTATTCCAAATAAATGTAAAGAATTTCACAAAAATGAATAAAATTCACAAATGAGATTTGCAAAAAAAAAAAGTATATGTCACAAATACAACGATTCCAGACATTCATTTGTAAATCGCTACCAGTGCATTTGTGAAGCACAGCACTAAATGCCTAAATTCAATCTGTTCATCATATAAAGAGTCTCTTCAGAATATTTGGACTAAACTACTCAATTCATGTGGGTTAGTTTTGTGATTTCTTCATGAACTTTTTGAAGCGTCAAAGTGTCAGCTGCAAAGCTGTCAATGGAGGGACAAAGTATGGAGTCATTTTACTGTCAAATGTCGAAAGCACATTATTGTGACGCAAGAGCACATCAATGTAATGCGCGAGTGCAAATCTCACGCGCAGATTTCCTTTGCTCTCGCACAAAACTGGACATGCACTCTCAAATATACAGTACTCTCTTATGAACTGCCTCTCCTCTCGCTCAGATGTTGCGTGTGCATGCTCAAACTGTGTCCTGCACGCTTGCTTCTGGATTAAACACTGTCAAAAGTTATCAACCAATCAGAAGAGACGATTGATCCATGAAAATGCTACGTGGAATCTTATTGGCTGAGAGTAAACTGCGCCTGGAATTCTTTCGACAAAGATGGATATTTAATTTCTTTACAATTTAATAATATTAATCAAATGTAACCTAGTCTAACTGCATCACATTACAGGTCAAACCCCAATTTATCTAAACAAAAAGTTTCTTAAAGTTATTGTGGTCGTATGTTTTGTGTACTTGTTGAAATTTATATAAAAATAGGTAACATTTTAATATAAGGTTTTTATTTGATAACAACTGCTGAGGCTGCTGATTGATTGCTCCTGTCTGCTCCTGTCTGCCTCGCTGCTCAGAGTGGTTTGCGTCTGTAACTCCATATAGCTTTGTTTTGAATCTCTTACTATAATTCATTGTTGTTTATATTATCATTACCATATATCTAATATTGCCTATCACATTAATCTGACGTCACTAGCTTTTAATATTTTAATCTAAATCGCTATCACAACGCGTTTGCATTTCGCTAGCTTGTTATCATTCTCTCGCGCACTCCTTTTTCTATGCGTTCATCAAACAGTTGTGGTAAGTCGGATCACTCTACAAACACGGTGAGTCCTGTCATCCTCTCCTTCTTTTGTTACTTGCTCTGCCTGTCACATGCATATGCATAGCTTTCTCTGTCAGCGATGTGGGATTTACATGTCATAAATGTAGGGAAAGAGTCAGGCTGACAGAGAAAATCTCAGAATTAGAGACATGCATCCAAATTTTAATCGAGGATAGAGGGAATGCAAGAGCTTTTGAAACTGTTTTGGATGCAACTAGCTTAGTGAACTCTGTACATTGTTTGGCTCGGGCTGTAGACTTGGGTGACGGTGAGGCGGCATAGTCGAGGGCAAAACACCATTCTTCCATTATAATAAGAACATCAAACAGGTTCTCCCCACTCAGTGACGCACTCACTGAAAATCCTGTTGAAAGTGCCCTAGTTATTGGCGATTCTATTACACGGAACATGAAAATAGAGACACCAGCCACCATAGTCACATGTTTGCCAGGAGCCAGAACACCTGACATTAAAGCAAATTTAAAAGTGTGTGCTAATGCTAATCGTAAATACTCTAAAATTATTATTCACGTCGGCACTAATGATGTTCGACTTTGCCAGTCGGCGATCACTAAAATTAACATGAGGTGTGTGAACTTGCATGTACAATGTCAGAAACAGTAATTTGCTCTGGCCCCCTTCCTGTTCGTCGGAGTGATGAGATAGTTAGCAGATTATCATCACTCAATGGCTGGCTGTCTAAGTGGTGTCCGCAAAATAATATAGGTTTCATAGACAACTGGAAAACCGACCGTCTGCTAGCTGTCTCACGTCACAGAAGTCAGATAAATCCCAACACATAGAAACTCTTTCACCTAGATATTATCACATAGAGATTGTGTCTGTACCCCGAATTAGTAAATACAAAAAACTTCCAAACCCATTTAAGGGTAAACATTTAATTGATGTTCAACAAATAAAAAACAGAGATAATACTGATAAACAAATGATAAAGCTTGGGTTGCTGAATATTAGATCCCTTTCTTCAAAAGCACTTATTGTAAATGATATTATCACAGACAATAATCTAGATGTGCTGTGTTTGACAGAAACCTGGTTAAAACCAGACGATTACATTACTTTAAATGAGTCTAGCCCTCAAGGTTACAATTATTGACACAATCCTAGTCAGAAATTGTTGCTGTAATTTATAGTAATATTTACAGTATTACTCAAAAGTTACTCAAATATAATTCCTTCGAAGTGATGGTGCTTTATGTAACATTATGTAAATTGACATTTGTGCTGGCTACTGTATACAGGCCACCAGGACACCATACAGACTTTATCAAAGAATTTGCTGATTTTCTATCGGAGTTAGTACTAGCTGTGGATAAAGTCCTTGTTGTTGGTGATTTTAATATCCATGTAGATAATGATAAAGACGCATTGGGATTGGCATTTACAGACATTCTAAACTCTATTGGAGATAGACAACACGTGTCAGGACTCACCTTAGACTTACTTTAGATCTAATATTATCACATGGAATCGATATTGATGCCGTTGAAATTCTGCAGCAGAGTGATGACATCTCAGATCATTATCTAGTCACGTGTATACTACATTTAGTCAAGGCTGCTAAACTGCCTCCCTGCCATAAATATGGTAGAACCATGACTTCTACTACTTCTACTTCGATTGCTTTATAAATAATCTTCCTGATCATTTTCATCGTTTTAGCATACCAGATAGCTTAGAAGACCTCGATGTTGTAACAGAAACTATTGATTCTGTCTTTTCCAGCACATTAGACTCAGTTGCTCCTTTGCGCTTAAAAAAGATTAAGGAAATTAATTCAACGCCATGGTACAACAAGCACATTCAGGCCCTTAAGGGAGCAGCCAGAAAAATGGAGCACAGCTGGAAGAAATCAAAACTAGAAGTTTTTCGCATTTCGTGGAGAGAGAGAATGATTGAGTACAGAAAGGCCTTAAAAACTAGATCTGCTTATTTTTCAAATCTTTTAGAAGAAAATAAACACAACCCTAGGTACTTATTTGACACAGTGGCTAAATTAACAAGAAATAAAGCTTCAAATTCTGATGTTTCCAAACAGCACAGCAGTAAAGACTTTATGAACTTCTTTACTTGCAAGATTGACAGTATCAGAGAGAAAATTATAACCATGTAACCGTCTACTACAGTATCGTGTCAGATAGTGCATTGTAGTGTCCCTGAGGAAAAATTTAATTCATTCGCTGCTTTAGGAGAGGAAGAATTGTCTAAACTTGTTAAATCATCAACATCTACAACATGTATGTTAGACTCTATACTGACTAAGCTATTGAAAGAGATCATAGAGGTCATAGATCCTCTTCTTAATATCGTCAATTCATCTTTATCACTAGGATACGTACCAAAACCTTTTAAGTTAGCTATTATTAAACCTCTTATTAAAAAACCACAACTTGATCCTAGAGAATTAGTCAATTACAGGCTGATCTCAAATCTTCCTTTTCTATCAAAAATACTAGAAAAGGCAGTATCATCACAACTATGTTCCTTTTTTAAAAAGAAATGGTATCTGTGAGGATTTCCAGTCAGGATTTAGACCGTACCATAGTACTGAAATTGCTCTCATTAGAGTTACTAATGATTTGCTCTTATCATCAGAACGTGGTTGTATCTCTCTATTTGTGTTACTGGATCTTAGTGCTACATTTGACACTATCGATCACAACATTCTTTTAAATAGACTCGAAATTTATGTTGGCATTAGTGGAATTGCACTGTCATGGTTCAAATCATACTTATCTGACCGTTATCAGTTTGTAGTAGAAAACGAAGAGATGTCATATCGATCACAAGTTCAATATGGACTCTGTACATGCTACCCTTGGGAGATATCATTAGGAAGCATGGCGTTAGTTTTCACTGTTACGCTGATGATACTCAGCTTTATATTTCTTTGTGCCCTGACGAAACTTACCAATTCACAAAATTAACAGGATGCATAGCTGATATAAAATATTGGATTACTACTACTAAATTCAGAAAAAACAGAGATTCTAATTTTGGGACCAAAAACTTCTACACGTAATAACCTAGAATACTGTCTAACACTTGATGGCTGCTCTGTTAAGTCTTTGTCATCAGTTAGGAACCGGGGTGTGCTCTTTGATACCAATCTTTCATTTGAAGGCCATGTTTCTAGCATCTGTAAAACCGCATTCTTCCATCTTAAAAATATATCTAAACTACGACATATGCTCTCAATGACAAATGCAGAACAGTTAGTTCATACGTTCATGACTTCAAGGCTAGATTACTGTAACGCTCTACTGGGTGGTTGCCCTGCTCGCTTGATAAATAAACTACAGCTCGTACAAAATGCAGCAGCTAGAGTTCTTACTAGAACTAGGAAGTATGACCGTATTTGCCCAGTTCTGTCAACACTGCATTGGCTTCCTGTTAAACACTGTATAGATTTTAAAATCTTGCTAATTACTTACAAAGCACTAAATGGTTTAGCTCCCCAGCAGACACACTCTGTCAGTTTAAATCTAGACTAAAAACGCATCTCTTTAACCTGGCATACACATAACACATTATCAACTTATGTTTTCAAATCCGTTAAAGGATTGTTTGCATAAATTAGGTCAGCCAGAACCGGGAACACTTCCTATAACACCAGATGTACTCGACACGACAGCCAGTGGCACAGTTCCTCAACAAACCGTCCATACTGACGTGATGAATATAATCCTCAACTGGATGGAACTGGAATAAATACTTTGACTGTTGCGATCCCATCAGACTTATTATGATTCAGGCAGCTATCATAAAGCACTGTTCGCTGTTGGCCAGAGGAGAACTGGCCCCCCAAATGAGCCTGCTTTTTCCCAATTTTTTTTCTCCACTTTAACACCTGTTTGCCGCCTGATGTCACCTGTTGGAGTTTGGGTTCCTTGCCGCTGTCGCCTTTGGCTTGCTTAGTTAGGGACACTTGACATTTGATATTCAACAGTGTTTTGATCTGCCTGCATTGACACCATTGTATGGGAACTGAACTGAACTGGATGATGACATCACTGTTTACTCCAGTGCTGATATAGATAAATTAACTATATTAATAACTATTGATTCTAACATCAGAATGAATCAATACTGAATTTACTTAAAATGCATAATTTTCTTTAAGAGCTGCTGTGCATCCAAAATTATACACCAGTTATCATTGTAAAGCTGCTTTGACACAATCTGCATTGTTAAAAGCGCTATATACAGTGGGTATGAAAAGTATTCAGACCCCCTTAAATTTTTCACTCTTTGTTATATTGCAGCCATTTGCTAAAATCATTTAAGTTCATTGTTGTTCCTCATTAATGTACATACAGCACCCCATATTGACAGAAAAACACAGAATTGTTGACATTTTTGCAGATTTATTAAAAAAGAAAAACTGAAATATCACATGGTCCTAAGTATTCAGACCCTTTGCTGTGACACTCATATATTTAACTCAGGTGCTGTCCATTTCTTCTGATCATCCTTGAGATAGTTCTATACCTTCATTTGAATCCAGCTGTGTTTGATTATACTGATTGGACTTGATTAGGAAAGCCACACACCTGTCTATATAAGACCTTACAGCTCACAGTGCATGTCAGAGCAAATGAGAATCATGAAGTCAAAGGAACTGCCTGAAGAGCAGGCACAGATCTGACCAAGGTTACAAATTTTTTTTTGCTGCACTTAAGGTTCCTAAGAGCACAGTGGCCTCCATAATCCTTAAATGGAAGACGTTTGGGACGACCAGAACCCTTCCTTGAGCTGGCCGCTGTGGCTGAGCTCCAGAGATGCAGTCGGGTTAGGGAGAAAGTTCTAGAAAGTCAATCATCACTGCAGACCTCCACCAGTCGGGGCTTTATGGCAGAGTGGCCCGACGGAAGCCTCTCCTCAGTGCAAGACACATGAAAGCCCGCGTGGAGTTTGCTAAAAAACACCTAAAGGACTCCAAGATGGTGAGAAATAAAATTCTCTGGTCTGATGAGACCAAGATAGAACTTTTTGGCCTGAATTCTAAACGATATGTGTGGAGAAAACCAGGCACTGCTCATCACCTGTCCAATACAGTCCCAACAGTGAAGCATGGTGGTGGCAGCATCATGCTGTGGGGGTGTTTTTCAGCTGCAGGGACAGGACGACTGGTTGCAATCGAGGGAAAGATGAATGCGGCCAAGTACAGGGATATCCTGGACGAAAATCTTCTCCAGAGTGCTCAGGACCTCAGACTGGGCCGAAGGTTTACCTTCCAACAAGACAATGACCCTAAGCACACAGCTAAAATAACGAAGGAATGGCTTCACAACAACTCCATGACTGTTCTTGAATGGCCCAGCCAGAGCCCTGACTTAAACCCAACTGAGCATCTCTGGAGAGACCTAAAAATGGCTGTCCACCAACGTTTACCATCCAACCTGACAGAACTGGAGAGGATCTGCAAGGAGGAATAGCAGAGGATCCCCAAATCCAGGTGTGAAAAACTTGTTGCATCTTTCCCAAAAAGACTCATGGCTGTATTAGATCAAAAGGGTGCTTCTACTAAATACTGAGCAAAGGGTCTGAATACTTAGGACCATGTGATATTTCAGTTTTTCTTTTTTAATAGATCTGCAAAAATGTCAACAATTCTGTGTTTTTCTGTCAATATGGGGTGCTGTGTGTACATTAATGAGGAAACAAAAATAAACTTAAATGATTTTAGCAAATGGCTGCAATATAACAAAGAGTGAAAAATTTAAGGGGGTCTGAATACTTTCCGTACCCACTGTAAATAAAGGTGACTTGACTTGACATGTATTATCTAACATGAACTAACAATGTGCAATACATTACTGTAATTATTAATCTTTGTTAACATTACTTAAAATACAGCTGTTTGTTGGTTGTTTACCTCACAGTGCATTTACTAATGTTAACAAATACAACTTTTGATTTTAATAATGTATTAGTAAATGTTGAATTTAACATTAACAAAGATTATTAAATGCTGTAGAAGTACAGTTCATTATTAGTTAATGTTAACTAATTCAGTTAAATAATGTTAATGAAACCTTATTGTAAAGTATTACCAAAAAATATCTTCTGATTTAAGACAGAACAAGATCAGGGTCATCATTCCCTAAATACTTAAAATGTGGAGATTAAATATACCACCTATAGTGAATTTCTTTCGAGGTCTGGTAAAACATGACATACAAAAATACTTTAGCTATAAGCTCTTATGTATGCACGATTAATCAAAAGCACGCAATCTTATTCCTAAATGACAACGATTTGGTTATGTCTATTAAACCTTTGAAATTACAATCATACCAGAATATTTAAACCTGCTTTTGCGTTGCCGCTGAAAGCAGTGGTCATGTAAGCTATATGTTTTAAACAGCTTCACAAAGTGTTTTCAACAACACACTATTGCTACTTCTGTGTTGCAAACATTAAATACTAACGCAAGTATTGCAATAACAATTTATAGTCTTAATATACACTGATTTAAGCAATAAAAACGAGTAAATGACCTTTGAAACTAATGTTATTACACTGTTCTGCCAGTAGGTGGTGACCAGTAACTGTTAAAATGTATTTGATGTATCAGAATCATTAATTCAAGTTGATTTTGTTATGAATTCATTTAAATTAATACATATTTTTTAATAGGCTAATTTATAACATTTTACACATTTCTAAATAGACTGATTTATAACATTAGTTTAATCTTTTGCTTTAAATTATTGTTTAATTTAAAGTTTTGGTCCATGATATTGGATAATATGATGGTTTTTGATAAATCGTTCACTGGGGTTTGACCTGTAATGTGATGTAGTTAGACAAACAAGCTTATTAATATAGAAACCATTCAAGTGCCCCATTGCCTACATTTGGCCTACATTTTGATTCATATTATTAAATATTATTAAATTGTAAAGAAATTAAATATACATCTTTGTCGAAAGAATTTCAGGCGCAGTTCACTCTAAGCTAATAAAATTCCACTGTAGCATTTTCATGGATCAGTCATCTCTTCTGATTGGTTGATAACTTTTGACAGCGTTTAATCCAGAAGCAAATTCTTTTCTGCAAGAGCATGGAGATATTCGCGAGCGCACAGTTTGAGCGTGCACACGCAATATCTGAGCGAGAGGAGAGGCAGTTCATAATAGAGCACCATATATTTGAGAGCATGCATCCAGTTTTGTGCAAGAGCAAAGGAAATCCGCGCGCGAGTGGAGAGATTTGCGCTCGCGCATTACATTGATGTGCTCTCGCGTCACAATAATGCACTCTCGACGTTTGACAGTAAAATAACGCCATCAGAAAGCTCACAGATTTCATCACAATGATCTTCATTTGTGTTCCGAAGATGAACGAAAGTCTTACCGGTTCAGAACGTGAGGGTGAGTAATTAATGACAGAGTTTTCATTTTGGGGGGAACTATCCATTTAATTAAGCTGGGTACTTGCTAAATCAAGTCACTCACTTTTGGGAACATGAATAAAAAATAACCGTGTAATTTAGTTAAGTTTGATTCAGATCATTTCCACCAGAATGACATATTCAGGTCAATATTTGTGATCCTATAGTGATCATAATAGTAATCAACCAATGTGTAGGAATGGATTCCTCTCATGTGACTCCTTTTTTCACTCATGCTGCTCATGGAACACAACAGAGCCAATAGCTGTGACATTTATACTTTCATTAGTTATTTTTTTATTGGACTGCTAAAAGTGAATTTAATTTTTTTCAAAACTACATTAAAAATAACTACTCATTAGCATTGTACTAATTTTAAAAAGTGAATTGCTCCATGCTGTTTCACTGTTTTTAAAGTTAATTGCAGTATATCCTGCTCAATCAGCAGTTTGGTAGTAATGCATTCTAAACATAGCCTAAGATTCTTCCATCCTTTATTCTGTCTTGTTGGGTGTTTGACAGAAATTAAGCCAATGAAAAGGTGATTACATTGTTTAATCATACACATCACTTTCTCATATCACATTGCTGTTGGCTCTAGTAATCCATCTCTCATCCAAATGACTTTTTAATGAACAGTCAGTGGTTCTGAGTAAGTCCTTTGATCTTCTGTTAGGCAAACGTCACAGAATAATATATGGACAACATGAATAATATATGAAAGGCGAACTGAATGTGGTTCTCAACAATCTAAATTTTGTCCAGTTCAATAACAATAAAACTGGTAAAGGGGTTTTTGTCATGATTAGTCTTTTATTTTGATATTTATTTATTTTTTAGTAAGCTCTTTGTTTGACTCAACCTTTTTTACTCCAAGGCCCCCCTCCTCTCTGAACCAATACTGCAAGGGATCTGAAGGCGGGTCGATGTGAACAGTTCCTCTGTCAGAACAAGCATTTCTGTCTGTGTTTGGAGCGTCTGATGCCCATGTGTACATAAACACCACCGATTAATTAATTTTGACACATTAATTTTGACAACTATGCAAATATATTGAACTGTGTTCATACAGAAATATGATGTTATAGTGATCAGTGATCCAAGAGCACACATACATTACATGGTTTGTTTGCGTATCAATAATAAAAAACTTGTGCATGCCTAATGTATGACTCCTGTGTGTCACTGTAATCGTCTTTACTTCATTACAATCGTCATCCATCAAAATTTTATTAGCGACACTGGTTTTCTTTATCCAACTGAGAGAGTTTACGTATTCTATGGTTCATGAAGCGGTTGGGTGTTTTGAGCCTCCGTTCAGTCTGTATTTTCAAACAGTGCAGCGAGAAACGGCCTGGATTGCTCCGAAACAATCACAGAATACGTACAACAGAGGTGGTGCTTTGGTAATTTTTTAATTTAACGTATTAATAATATAATAAATTAATTATATTACAGTTTTTTTCTCGATTGCTTAAACACTATAACCAGGCTTTTGAAATAAAATTTAAAAAACATCACACCATTTATCAAAAAGCACACCCATTTCCCTAATCAATAAACACTATTTCCTTGTTTTGACACGAGTCAGATTTGTTGAACTGTCACTACAAAACTCCACACACAAATCCCTTAATTTCTCATTGCCTACATGATGTTGTCATTTAGAAAGCACTAGCATTCAGTACTGTTCACTCAAGTCAGCACAACTTCAGCTCAGTTAGCACACAATTACCCAGGTGGAAACAGTAAAATGTATCACACAACAATCAGAACCTTCAATAGATTTGAAGAACAATGGATCCAGATTTTAGAACAATGGATCCAGAAAGACATGAAGGAAGAGGTCGAAGACACCGGAGAGGAGAGGGAGGAAGAGCAGTAGGGAGTGGAAGAAGAGGTGAAGGAAGAGGTGGAGGGGGAGGAGGAGAACAACGAGGAAGAGGAAAAGCAAGGGCAAGGGCAAGGGCAAGGAGACAAGCAGTCTCAGATGAAATTCGTGCCACTCAAGTTGACCATGTCTTTGTCCATGGTTTGACTATGAGGGAGGCTGGGCAATGAGTACAGCCTAATTTGAGTCGCTTCACTGTTACTTCGATCATAAGAAGCTTCAGGGAGGAAAACAGGTAGGTGTACTTCAGACTGCTCTCTACTGTAACCTGAGTGCTGTACTCTGTGCTGTTACAGCACAAACATGTACTGTAGCTGATGCACTATACTACTGTAATAAAAATAAATCAAACTGCCTCACAAATAGATAGAGTTTCTGTGTTTCCATTTTGTAAAAAGGATCTGTTACAGTTACAGGAACCAGTAGTTCTTTTTCTGTAGGACACAAAAACAAAACCTGGGGGAGGCAGGCTAAGAATCTTGTTGGAGGAGCAAGAGGGAGCTGGTAAATATGGTCATTGCCATCAATGTAATCTGCCTGCAAGCGATTCAAAGGAGAGTGACTGAAGATAATCACCAATTTTGAGGGATAAATGCCATCAGCCTCTTCACAATTGATCACATTCTCCAAAAGCACAGGCGTACCGCGTCCCTTTAAAATGAAACTCTGAAAGAGTGAACCCTCTTGTTTTAGGGTAGTCATTATTGGCCATCAGGCTATTGTGAATGTTCCTTGCCAGCGAGGAGGGAATGACACTATGTGTGTGGCTATCAGACAACGAGGGGTATTGTACCGCCATGCCATTCTTGGACCCTGTAACACTATGCTCCTCCTTGGTTTCCTTGATGATCTAAGAGAGTGTGTGTTCCAGCTTTACCAGAGGGAGCCAGCACAACAAGAGCAGCCTCACTACATTGTTGTTTGGGATAACGTCAGCTTCCGTCGCACTGTTCTGGTTTGTGACTGATTTACCAGTAACCAGATGTTTTCCAACATCTTTCCGCCTGCATACTCTCCCTTTCTAAACCTGATAGAGGAGTTTTTTTCAGCATGGCAGTGGAAAGTGTATGACTGACAACCTTACATCTGCGTTTACCTCCTCCAGGCCATGGAAGAAGCCTGCCTAGACATTTCAATTGATGCATGCCAGGGGTGGATCAGGCATGTAAGAGGATTTTACTCCCGCTGCCTGGCTAGAGCCAATATAGCCTGTGATGTTGATGAGATTCTCTGGCCTGTCTCAGACCAAAGACGGGATGCTGGGTCATAATTTTTCTGTACTGTACATTACAGTTTTTTTCCAACTGCTTACACACATTTTCAAAACTTTACACACAAATCCAAGAATTGCACACACAAAATGCCTCACATCTCTTGCAAAATTAAGCAATGCATTCAAAATATCACAAACACTTCTCAAAAGCAAACAAATGTCTTACGTTGCAAACACCTTTGCCATAATATTTTTGGATATATTGTATACATGCAGTTATTCAAAACCTAAAACTCTTCTTTCATGAGCTCCTTTGTACATTTCTTTACAAGATTGAAAGTAATTGGCAGAGAGATGTTAAAAAATACACGGTATACACAGAAACAAGATTGAAACCAATTTTTTTTTTTTTTTTTTTACTGTAAGCATTTGTGGTTGTGAATACAGTATTACACAGTACAAAAGAAAAGAAATACATCAACCATGTGTAGTTGGACAGATATTATGGTTGTGTTTGAAAAAGGAAATCAAGATACTTCCTGTTAGATTTTTTTTTTTAGTCAAATTTTATTTAATGAAAAACAACAACAAAAAATGTTGCTTAAATATTTACTCTTATTAATGTTGTAAACAGTTGTACTGCTTTTTTTTTTTGTAGATTATTTGAATAGAAACAAAAACAATTAAAACATTTATTTAATATAGTAACCTTGTACCTTCTTTATTTTATTGTAACTGTTGCTATTTTAAATTAACACTTCAAAACACTGAAGTTAACAGTGAAACTCTGAAAAACTCTACTGTCGGGTGCTCACAGTGTTCAGTTCCTTGAGCTTCCCCTATCAGCTGCCAGGCTAAACCACTGTACTGCGTGTTTTGTAATGTCATCATCAGTGGCGGCACGTGATACATGGCTCTTTCTCACAGCACCTGTAATACACAAGCAGATTTTCATTTAAAAAATTCATTCACATTGAAGCTACCAGTTTTGTTTTTTTTAAAGGATACACATAACCACTGCCTTTAAAACAAAAGTGTACAATCTGACATTTATAGGTACACTATGTAACTTTTGGTGCTCTAGCGGTTAATAAACAGAACTGCATGCATCTTGCGGAAGAACATTATAGCCAGAGCTACTTCTCTCTGTTTATGTCTATGACGAGTCACGCAGATAACTGTGCTACTAGCAGCGCTGCCAACCAGCGGCATTTACATTTCCCAAAAGCATCGTTAGCCAACTAACATTGCAAGTTCCGTCGTTACTTACATAGATCAATGATTAGGTGTTTCCTGAAACCATAGTTCAAACATACGCAAACTACATCGCAAACTTGTGTGGTTGGAACGACAGCTCTCGAGCTGTGGTTAGAAGCATAGTATCATGTTTTTATGAAAAGGGGACTTAATAAATCGCTATCTTGAGCAAAATAAGCAAGCTGGCATTAAGTACAACGTATCTTTTATTTCGAATATATACAAATGTCATTTATATATTTTAGTTTGTCAAGAGATTTAAAGCACCGTTTTTGAAAAGTGCACATGTGCGTACGTGCTCTAGTACGTAAGAACAAGCATTTGATTTAATCTGGAAATAAAGCAAAATAACTGAAGAAAATGAGAATTAGTCCTCTAATGCCATGTCCGTAATTTATAGCAAAAAATCTAGCATTAATTCAATCTTAAACGGATTAATTTAAAGAAGTTATTTCTCACAACCTGTGTGATGTCATTCACCAACATGGTTGAACGACAGGTTTGCGACAATACGGTTTCGGGAAACAGTCGTGACTAGCTAGTCGATTTGTTCAACGATGCATCGTACTATGGTATTTCAGCAGCGAGTTACATCGTTGTTCGGGAAACGCACCCCTGAACCAGTCTAAAATAGTCCCAATATGAACTTGCTCGTTACATACATTTTGAACAAAAAAAAAAGTTATGTGTTGGCAAAAAAAGAAATGTGCTTACAGGCAATATTTCTTAAATTTACTTACACAGGAGGAACTGCTTGGGCTCCATCTGGTTGAATGCTTTTTCCCCATTCACACCCATTTTCCCAACATCATCATGGAACATGCGGGAAAGGATGTTCCATGTGACTTGTTTTGTGTCATGCCCCCACAACAGTTGCAAGGGAGGAAATCTAAAATGTAACAAAAATCCTGTCAATTTCTTATAATTAAAGGGTTAGTTCACCAAAAAAATGAAAATAATGTCATTTATTACTCACCCTCATGTCGTTTTACACCCGTAAGGCCTTCATTCATCTTCGGAACACAAATTAAGATATTTTGATTGAATCTGATGGCTCAGTAAGGCCTGCATTCAAAGCAATGGCTCTCTCAAGATCCATAAAAGTGGTGTTGATATAACAGGAACTGGTGGTTCAGTTTGGCTGGACCCCTGGCTCTCTTTTTATGAGGATGATCTTCCTCCTCACTGTCATTCTGTGTCTCCAAAGAAATGACTATAAAGTGGGTTTAAAAAATACAACAATCAGGGTTGAAAATTACAACAATCTTATCTTTATCTGCTCTTATTAATAATTACATAAACATTTTCACTGGCCTAAGAACTTAAGTTGTAAATTAGTGTAATTGATTGAGAATGTCGTGACAATCCAGTTATAGTTGTGTTAAGAGTATTCTGCATGCAGATCTCTGCATTTAGCACTAGGCATTATCATTACCTGGAGCACCTCTGACAGAACAGAAAGACTGTCTCTGTACCATGATGCTGGTATACACCATATGAGAAAAATTCACTACAGACTAGCTGCAAAAGAATGCATGTTTTACCAACTGGTTAAAAAAAGAAAAGAAAAAAAGTACAACTTAATTGTTGTTTGTTTGACTGGAAGCTGATAAGCATAATAAACTCAAATTTTGCAAACATTTGCAAACTGACTGACCATTTAACTCTATTTCAGCTGGCGTTACCTGTGTGGTGGTTGTCAAGTTTATTATATCATAACATTAAATTATGTTTTTGAGAAAATATAGAGACCAAAGAGTTCATGTAGAATATAAAGGATAATATATGTATATAGTAACATCGGCTTTGGCCTTCTATTTGGTCTAATCTCCTCCTCTTCCTCTTCAGACTGTAGATCTGATGTGTTACACATCAGAGATTTCTTTAAGAGTCGTTGTGCCTCAAAGTAGTGATCTTAAAATTAAATGTGTGTTAAATTTCAGTAGTTTCAAATGATCAGAGCAAAAAAGAACATAATTATAGACAACAGAACAGTACGAGACCGATTAAAAAGGGCAAAATATTTTGATATTTGCTTACAATAGTCATTTTGATTTAAAAATAAATGAATAATGGCAAACCACATGTTTTAATAACTCTGACATCATATGTTTTCCAGTCAGGTCCGGACTCCTCCGAATTTTTCACTGCCCTGTTTACTCTTTCATCATTTCTGTAGTTTGACCAATAGACAACTCCATCTCTGCACCACGTTTGTGGCACCACTGCTACCGTTTTGTTGATCAGGAAATTGATTAGGTAGAACTTCCTTAACCGAGAAGGAAAGAAACAAACAAACAGTATGTGTTGTGAATTAGCTGGAAAGTTTGTGTGAGAAGAAATATTAGTGAATGAGACCCAATGATTTGCTGATCATGCTGTTTTTACGTTCTTTTCAGCTTTTCTGGCTCAGTACGTCTACCTTGGTTCACCAAGTGCATAGTGTAATTGCATATGGGTCACTTTAAAAAGAAGATGTTGAAAGCTGTAGTTGTGGACCATCATCAGTATTTGACAAAATAGCTGGCTAAATCAAGTTTAAAACAGTTTTTAATCTTACTTTTCTCAGACGTTCGGTAAAGATGAAATCGAAAGATGAAATACTCCAAAAACACACTGGTGGCACTTGAATGAGCTGTAAGCTGCAACAGAACACACACACACACACACACACACACACACACACACACACACACACACACACACACAGTATCTTAATATGAATTAATATGATATGAAATAATGATCTGAAACAACATTAAATGAGGTAGAGAATTGTCAAATGTAAACAAAAATAGACTCAAACTAGTATACTAGAACTAAAGTTTACAGATATAAGTGGGTTGTTAAACTTTTACCCATAAATTATAGGTATGAATCTTTTGAAATGGCACATTTATTACATGTTAAAAGCCGAATTGAATCTGAGGGTACAGCGGAGCTGGCGACTTGAAGGCGGATTCGCCCCGGAGTCTATTGCTATCTGAGCTGTATTAATACACTATATTCAGTCTTTCATCCAGACCGTTTTTACTTTTCTGTTTGATATTTGGCTACATTAAATTCTGTGGAATTAAATGTTAATTACTCATCTGTTTTGGGGGAATCAGATGTCTGTATTAATACACTATAGTCAGCCTCTCATCCAGACCGTTTTTACTTGTCTGGTTGATATTTGGTTGCATTTAATTTTGAGAAATTAAATGACAATTACTTATCTGATTTTGGGGAAATTAGATGCCCGTTTTATTCACTATATTCTGCCTTTAGTCCAGACCGTGTTTACTTGTCTGGTTGATTTGACTGCATTTAATTCTGAGGAATTCTCCCGGGGGGAAATGGAGAACACCTCATCATACAGTGCCCATCTCCCTTTGGCGCGATTAGCTGAAGTCTCCTCTGGGTAAGACGAATCTGAGAATAGTCATTATCGCGAAGAAGTCTTCGGTGCAGAGGATCTGACATCAGTGGTATCAGACCTCTGAGGGCATCCCCTCTGGGGGAAATGGATTACACCTCATTTCACGGTGCCCATCTTCCTTCAGTGCCTTCAGGGGGCAATTCTGCCAACCCCGCCACCTCGGTGCGTTGGGGCGCAGCGGTCTCCAGCGAGTTCTAGTTTCGGTTGTTCCCTGGCGGTCATCCGCCTAAGGGCACTGAGCTGGCTACTCAGAAACTCTGAAGGGCAGCGAGCGCAACGAGAAGTGTGCTTTCTCCATTTCAGAAGACCACTTTTTTAGGCGTGGTGTGGGATTAGATCACGATGCAAGCACGTCTTTCTCCTGCTCATATTGGTTCGATCCACACAGCCATGAGCAAGATAACTAGGCCAGTTACTCACTGTCAAACAGTTGCGAGACTGTTTAGTCTGATGGCAGCTGCGTCCAATGGGATATATTTTGGCCTGCTGTGCATAAGACCTTTGCAGTAGTGGCTCAAGACCTTGAGGGGCAACCCATTCCGCATGATCCGTACTTTGGTTATGTGGAAGAGGCCTTGGTTCTTGTCCCAGGGTCCTGTGCTGGGAGCTCATTGTCGTTGCATAATGCTTATGACAGATGCTTCCCTCACAGGCTGGGAAGCGATCATGGTTGGTCGCTCAGAGTCTGTGGACGGGTTATTTCTCCTGGCACCTGCCTGGTGATGATGATTTGGGCTCTACGTTTTTACTTGTCTGGTTGATATTTGGTTGCATTTAATTTTGAGAAATTAAATGACAATTACTTATCTGATTTTGGGGAAATTAGATGCCAGTTTTATTCACTATATTCTGCCTTTAGTCCAGACCGTGTTTACTTGTCTGGTTGATTTGACTGCATTTAATTCTGAGGAATTCTCCCGGGGGGAAATGGAGAACACCTCATCATACAGTGCCCATCTCCCTTTGGCGCGATTAGCTGAAGTCTCCTCTGGGTAAGACGAATCTGAGAATAGTCATTATCGCGAAGAAGTCTTCGGTGCAGAGGTTCTGACATCAGTGGTATCAGACCTCTGAGGGCATCCCCTCTGGGGGAAATGGATTACACCTCATTTCACGGTGCCCATCTTCCTTCAGTGCCTTCAGGGGGCAATTCTGCCAACCCCGCCACCTCGGTGCGTTGGGGCACAGAGGTCCCCAGCGAGTTCTAGTTCAGTTGTTCCCTGCCGGTCTCCCGTTTCAGGGCACCACATTGGCTACTCAAGTTATGTCAGAGCCCAGTCTCGAGAGGCTGGTTCTCCTAGTACGAAGTCTTTTCGGGGTAAGATGGATCTGAGGACCATCATTACCTTCAAAAAGGCTACGTGAGGGCAGTCCCCTCCGGGGGGAAGTGGTCAACACGTCATGACACGGTGCTCATTTCCTTTCGGTGCCCACAGGGGGCCACTCTGCCAATCCTGCCACCTCGTGTGTTTCGGGACGCAGTGGTCTCCAGTGAGCCTATATCTCAGTGTCCGCCCGGAAACGCAGCGGCACTGGGATGCGTGCCCCCTCTGCGGAGGGTCTCACAGCAATCAATTTGGCTGTTCCCTGCCGGTTCGCCACTTCAGGGCACCAAATCGGTCGCTTGAGTAATACCAGAGACCAGTCTTGAAAGGCTGGTTCTCTTGGCCTCTGGGGGAATATGGTTAACACCTCACTATACGGTGCCCATTTTCCCCTCTGTGCCCTCAGGGGGCCGTTCTGCCAACCCTGCCACCTTGTGTGCTTCGGGGCGCAGCGGTCTCCAGCGAGTTCTAGTTTCGGTTGTTCCCTGGCGGTCATCCGCCTAAGGGCACTGAGCTGGCTACTCAGAAACTCTGAAGGGCAGCGAGCGCAACGAGAAGTGTGCTTTCTCCATTTCAGAAGACCACTTTTTTAGGCGTGGTGTGGGATTAGATCACGATGCAAGCACGTCTTTCTCCTGCTCATATCGGTTCGATCCACACAGCCATGAGCAAGATAACTAGGCCAGTTACTCACTGTCAAACAGTTGCGAGACTGTTTAGTCTGATGGCAGCTGCGTCCAATGGGATATATTTTGGCCTGCTGTGCATAAGACCTTTGCAGTAGTGGCTCAAGACCTTGAGGGGCAACCCATTCCGCATGATCCGTACTTTGGTTATGTGGAAGAGGTCTTGGTTCTTGTCCCAGGGTCCTGTGCTGGGAGCTCATTGTCGTTGCATAATGCTTATGACAGATGCTTCCCTCACAGGCTGGGAAGCGATCATGGTTGGTCGCTCAGAGTCTGTGGACGGGTTATTTCTCCTGGCACCTGCCTGGTGATGATGATTTGGGCTCTACATCCCTGGGCACCAGATTTAGGAAGTAAACATCCTGTCAAAACAGGGGCTGAGGCCCAGGGAATGGAGACTTTACCCCGATGTTGTGGAGCTCATATAGAGGTGCAGACATGGCTGAGGCGTTGTCTGTACATGGTTTCCCTGATTGTTATGGAAGTGTGGGTTTGGCCTCTGAGGAGGCCCAGCTCATAGACTCAGGTTTCTCAACTGAGGTTGTAAGACCACGCTAACTTTAGAGCTCCTTGCACATGGAAACTGGTGGAAATCATCAGCGGGATCCAGTTACTACCCGGCTGGTACAGTGCTGGAATTTCTGCAGAATCGAATCTCTGCAGGATTGTCCCCCTCCACTCTAAGGGTTTACGTGGTAGCCTAGCTGCTTACCACGCACCTTTGGGTGGTGTTTTTGGGGAGAAACCCATTGGTGTTTCCTTTGTGGTGCATCAGATCAGGAGTATGGCAGCTTTGAAAGCTTTTTAATAGGGGTATCTCTACAGGAGGTCTGTGATGCGGCAGGCTGGTCCTTTCCACACACATTCATCAGGTTTTACAACCTAGATTTGGGCTTCACCCCGGGTCCCAGTTGCTTTGTCGCCTGAGCAGACAGGCACTGGTCAATATGGCTGCGTGGGTATAAACATTCCCACAGTGTCATTCTCGACGCAACGCGAGTTCCCTTGAAAGGGAACGTCTCGGTTACGTCTGTAATACTTTCGCCGTGCCTGTGATCGACTTGCTTCAGCCTATCAGAAGCTGACATTGTTTGGTCTGGGTGCGCTTTATAGCTTCCTGGTCATGACGTCATCCACCTTCCGCCATGTCATTGGACTGATTTCAAAGGTGCTGCGCAATCACGCAGAGCGTTCCCACAGCGTCATTCTCAATGCAACGTCTCGTTCCCTCTTCAGGGAACTAAGGTTACAGTCGTAACCGAGACGTTTTTGGGGCAAAAAAGAGTGAGGACTCAAATGCAGATGGGGCTTTTATTAAGTGCCAAAACAAACAAAAACACAAGAAAAACCACCAAACCACCAATCCAGTCCAAATGGCAAGACAGAGCAGGACAGGACAGGACATGTGGTCGGTGTCAGTTCCAGGTAAGTCACCATGGTAACTTAAGCTACACGGCTAACCTGTGGCTTATACCATAATGGTAGTTGAACAAACTCAGGGTTACAGGATTAGTTTCAAGTTGACAAAACCAAACCAATTCAATCAATTCAATTAATACAACAAACCTTTCTCTGTCAACTGTTTTGATGAATGCGAATTGGGAATGAATGCGAATTGGGATGCAGCAACTCTCTAGCATATTGCTATGTCAGTGCAAGCGAAAGTTGTGAAGTTAGTTTATATAGTTGCTATAGGCATGCAGAGACTCGGGCATGTAATTTCATATTTAGTCATTTTTTATATACATATCTATATATATTTATGTTCATTTAAACTAAATGTTTAATAATGACTGTTAAACAAAAAATGCTCATGTGTAATGGATTACAGGTATAATTATATCAATCATATAAAATAATTATAATAAATAATCATCGCTAAAGCCAAACAATTTTGTATTTTAACATATATATATATATATATATATATATATATATATATATTTTTTTTTTTTTTTTTTTTTTGTAGTGACCTTTAATTTAAAGCAAAAAAAAAATGGGGGAGTGACTTTATTGCATCAGAGATGTGTCACTTTGCTCACAGCTGATTGGTACAATTTCGGTTTGAGACATAACCTGCCCCCAAGTTAG
Organism: Elopichthys bambusa; assembly: GCA_037101425.1. Taxonomy (NCBI): domain Eukaryota; kingdom Metazoa; phylum Chordata; class Actinopteri; order Cypriniformes; family Xenocyprididae; genus Elopichthys; species Elopichthys bambusa. Next base: position 17,320,259 of record CM074448.1, on the reverse strand, counting down.
CCATGGAACGTAAGTTACTATGGTGATAAACACAGCTAAAAGCCGATCCACTATCATGGTGCCTAAAACCCAGGTTGGTGCAAACTAAACTGAAACATACCTGGCTATCCACCTAAACCGGCTTTATGGTATAGGCCCCTGCCCCGGAGCATGTTTTATTCTGGGTTAGACATCGCAAACCAAAATACCAACTGTGAGCAAAGTGACATACTGTATATCTGATGCACTAAGCCACTCCCCCTCTCACTTCAAATTAAAGCTGTTTATAGTGGGGGGAAAAAATAGAGACAAAATTGTCAGTCTTTATTGTATTTGTATTCTATTAATTATAACTATAATTATGTATAATTCATTATAATAGAATTATAATATATTCATATAATTATTACATGGATTTGCAGTTACCATTTTGTGTGAGATATGTTGAATTTTAGGATAAAATCATACCCTGAGTCATATATTGTATTGACAACATCAGTTAAATATTTACCATCTTATATTCTGCATAACTGTAAAGTTTTTGTCAGTGTTTATTAAAAAAAAAAAAAAAATATATATATATATATATATATATATGATGTTCTATTTTGTGTTCTATAAAGGGGATGGTTAGATCACATTTAACAAACCATTTTTTCCCCCTTACAAAGCAAGTAGATAGATAGATAGATAGATAGATAGATAGATGATGAATGGATGGATAGATATTCTGTTTCATTAGCCTCTCTAAGCTGTTGTAGTTGAGCATCATTCTGGGTCTGATGGCGGCATGTTGTGATTGATTAAGAATAAGTCAATACTGCCTAGAGCTTAAAAAAATGATGAAAAAAAAAAAAAAACCTTAATGTGCTTGCAATTTTGTTAGTGTCCGTGACCTTCACGTCACCCAATAAGTCTTGACATGTGGTATGGGTCGATAAATAAGAAGCTTGCAGTGAGAGAGTTAGGAAAGACAAAATTAGTGTGCACTGACTGAACTATAGTCAAGATTTAAAAGGGTTGAAAAACACACCATTTCAGTTTGCAAACCTCATTGTCTCTCAGTTGAGGTGAAATTTACACAAATACATTTTCATTTAATTTCAAAAGCAAAGGCCTTGAAGCATTTAGATAGAACCGACTTATCTTTAATGACACAATTCTAGTGTTTGAACTGATTTTTATCAAAGTCTCCAATAAATAAAAAAAATTATGGTTAAAATGATGGCACACTAACTAAAGCATGCGATATTGTTTGCCATCAAAATAAACAGAATCCCTCAATCGTGAACAAAAATGAATGTAATTTCAGAATTTCTGCCCTGCAAAATGTGAGTGAATATGTAGCTTATGATGACTGACCCTAAAAAGCCTCTTAACATTTACAAAAAAAAAAAAAAAAAACACACCCACAGCTCAGGTGCATTTCCACTTTTTTTTTCATTCCTCAAAAGCCTTCCCGAAATCTCCAGAAAATGCAAACAAGGTCGGCCTGTTGGATTTTTAAGCCCCTTGACAAAAGAAAACTAATTTTTGATCTTTTGTTCGGAGCTAAAGAGCAAGCAGCATTTTTTTTTTTTTTTTTTTTAAACTGATTTAAAGGGTGCCTGTCTCATCTCTGGATCACTTTGTAGTTGATGAGACATGTTTGGAAGATTTAGCTACCTGAATGGGACCCTCAAAAGGCAATTTATTTTCCTGTGATTCGCAATTCCTTCTTTTTTATAGCATCAGAATGAGTTTCAATACTTGATGAATGGGAATCACATTCTAATTTGCCCAAAGCTTGTTAGAAAGAGATAAAACTGTGCTTTGTGCCTTTAACAAACAACAACCTCAATAACAAGGCCAGAGGAGAGTTACAAACAGCTTGTGTTAAACTATTTTTCCATTATGTTCTTAAAATTTCATTTAAAAATCCTCTTTTAATGTTCTTAAAAAAAACATAAACATAACACATATGCTGTTTGGACGTGCCTTATCTCACACATTTAAACCTAGAAATGTATATGTAGGCCTACTTTGTATGTTTTATTCACAAATAAAATAAAGAAATGTAGTAGGATATACACTCCGATATATGTTTGTTTGTATGTTTATTTTATTTTAAATTTATCTTAAAGTCCCGAGTACAAAAAAAAAAAAAAAAAGCTAACATTTACACCATCATATCAAATGGGGTTGATTTGTAACATAAGTCCACTGGAGGCAAGCTTAAAGTAGAAGGCTTGGCTTGGCTAAACACTCCAAAGTGTCACACGGCACATGCTAAAGAAGCACCACAGCAAGGAGACAAAAGAACCTTCATCCCATGGGACCCCAGCTCCTCAAATAAATAAATAATAATAAAATAAATAAATAAATAAAAAGTAAATAGACTATCAAAACATAAATAATTCAATCGCAGTTGGATAGATGGGTTTATACAGCTCTCAGTCACCAAACATATAACACTGATGGGCTAATCACAAAATATTCACAATAAACGATACACAAAATAAAATAATATGAAAACGCATAATACACACATTCAAAGTATAATAATTAGGGGTATCTGAGTCACATCATCTAATCACTGGGGTGCCTCAAGGTTCAGTGCTTGATCCACTTCTGTTCTCCATTCATGCAGTTTCACTGGGAATGATCATAAAGGCACTGCTATGCAGATTACTTGCATCTGTCATTTCAACCTGATGTTCCCAGTTCTCGATTTATATCTCTGTCTGCCTTTCAGACATTTCTGCCTGGATGAAGGAGGGTCATCTACAGCTTAACCTTGCATAGACCGAGCTCGTAATTCCTGCAGACCTGTCAGTTGACCACAACATCACTGTGCAACTGGGGTTCACAACACTATTGCTAATTAGGACAGCAAGGAGCCTGGGGGTTATGTTCGATGCCCAACTGAGTTTTCAACCCATATTTCAACAACGGCCTGGTCATACAGGTTTGCTCTTTACAGCATCTGGAAAATAAGACCCTTCCTGATAGAGTATGCAACACAACTTCTTGTCCAAGCTCTTGTCAGTCAACTAAGCTACTAATATACTAAGTATTATACTAAGTAATATAATAACTAAGCTAAGTATTAATATAGCTATTATGATATGATATAAATCATTATTATTATTTTGTATTTTACAGAACAACAATAAAATTACAATACTAACATTTATGGATGTCTTTATTTCTTGCTTTCAAACATTAAATCATTGAACTTTTATTTTGACGGAACACCACAAGGAGATCCAGGAAGACGTTTCTCTTTGACAACAGATTCATAAACGATTGTCATTATGGATGGTTGGTGCACATTGCTTTCCCAAATGCAAATTATTAGCGGCTCAAACACAGCACTTGTGGAGCTGCATTTTCTGTGAACCAAAGTTGAAAGTTGTGTTTTACTCCATGCAGCGCATCAGACTATATATTTATATAATTACTGCAGCAAATTAGCTCAAAGGGGAAATATTAATTTTTCATAACTTATAATTATGAATATTTGAATCAGTTAATTGGATTAACTTGATGTAGCTACATTAACATTACATCAAATAATCAGTTCATCCTGTGAACCCTCAGTATTGATTATTAATTAATTCTAAGAAAAGGGTATTTTCCATAGCCACAAAAAAGAAAAAAGAAATAAAAAAAGCATTTACAGTGCTTAGAGTGTGTAACAAGATTGATCATTTAAGAGACATTTATTTGCAGGCAGGGAGTCAGAACCAAATATGTATTGTGCACAACTTCTATTAACTAAATCACAAACTAATCCAACAAACAAATACGAACACAATCACATGTAGATAGGCAAGATGGAAAGTGACAGAATGAAGCCGGAAATGGGAACAGGGAATGAAGCTATGGAAAAGTGTCAATAAACCATGAAAAGAACCATCAGCTCATTTCAAAACACCTTGTTAAGAGGATTTTACTGCTTATCCTAAAACCTCTGTTTAGTTAAAATATCCGGTAATGCTTTAGATTACAGCCCAGAAAGTACTGTGTAATTACAATGAATTTACAGCGTAACTTTCGATTATAGTGTACCTATAAAGTAAGTATGTGTAAGTATAGGGGAACAATATGTAAAGTCTTGGGAATAAAGGGGTAACAACCAGGAAAATAACAAAATTATTTATACTGTAAGTATTTTAGAACTAAGGGGTACTTATACGATTATGATAGACAACAATCTTACGTTTGGGAGCAATTTAGCGAGAAACCGGTAACCGGCCTATGCCTAAGCTGGCCTTCAAAAAAAGCACTAGAACAGATCCTCCAAACCTCAATTCTCTCCTACAGGTTTACACTCCCTCTTGCCACACAGTCAATTTTGCAGTGTTAAATTAACTCTATAAGAGTCAAATTTAACAATCGGCCCAAGTGTATTTGGTCCCACTCAGAATTGGTGATAAATTGACTCTCGTCAGTGTTAAATTCTCAGAGTTAAATTAACTCTATTTTGAGTAAAAGTGTAACACTGTTCAACACTGAAGTGTGTTACTAGAGTTTAACACTAGGGGAAATTAACTTTGTTTGGTGTTACCACAACTTAACACTACAGGAAAATTAACTCCAATTAGTGTTAATATTTCACTTATGTAGAGTTTATTTACATTTGTATTCGTGAAAAATTCTCAAAATTGGTGTTTTCAACAACATATTTAAAACATTTATTTAAACACTGTCAGGCTCAAGAAACATACACGTATATGCACAAAAATACGTCACATCTGCATTAAATGACAATACATCTCTAGTCAAGTCAAGTCACCTTTATTTATATAGCACTTTTTACAATGCAGATTGTGTCAAAGCAGCTCTACAGTGATAACTTGTAAACCTCAGGATAAACAGAAAGACTAATATTAACGTAGATGCCATTCTTCTGATGTAATGAGTACATCTGGTGTTATAGGAAATGTTCCCAGTTCCGGCTGACCTAATTTATGCAGCCTAATAATCCTTTAACGGATTTGAAAAAATAAATTGATAATGTGTTATATGTATGCCAGGTTAAAGAGATGCGTTTTTAGTCTAGATTTAAACTGACAGAGTGTGTCTGCTTCCCGAACAATGCTAGGAAGATTGTTCCAGAGTTTAGGTGCCAAATAGGAGAAGGATCTACCACCTGCAGTTGATTTTGATATTCTAGGTATTTTCAGCTGGCCTGAATTCTGAGATCGCAATAGACGTGAAGGACTATAATGCATTAAGAGCTCGCTCAGGTACTGGGGAGCTAAACTATTTAGTGCTTTGTAAGTAATTAGCAAGATTTTAAAATCTATACGATGTTTAACAGGAAGCCAATGCAGTGTTGACAGAACCGGGCTAATATGGTCATACTTCCTAGTTCTAGTTAGAACTCTAGCTGCTGCATTTTGTACGAGCTGTAGTCTGTACTGCACTATATGCAGTACAGAATCTGTTGAACCATCTAGCTAGCTAAGCAGCCTTGCTCTAACCTCAGCAATACAAGGACTTTCACTTTGCCAACATCTTTGTTGTACATTGTGGTCTGAATGAAAGTGTACATCTTGTGTAGAATAGTGTTATAAGTGGTGCCAAAAACAAAGTGTGCCTTAAAAAGTTCACCAAAAAATGAAAATTCTCTCCTTAATAACTCACCCTCATGTCGTTCCAAACCTATAAGGCTTTTGTTCATTTTCAGAACACAAATGAAGATAATTTTGATGAAATCTGTGAGACTTCTGTCACTTCACTGACAGCCTACACAACTACCACTTTCAAGGCCCAGAAAGGCAGTAAAGACATCATTAAAGTAACCCATGTGACTCTGATGATTTAACTTTACTACCTGTCTGGGCCTTGAATGTGCTAGTTGTGTAAACTGTCAACAGAGGGACAGAAATCTCAGATTTCATTAAAATATCTTAATTGGTGTTTTGAAGATGAACGAAGGTCTTACCGAGTTTGGAAGTGCATGAGGGAGAGTTAATGATGACAGAATTTTCATTTTTGGGTGAATTAATCCCATTAAAAATGATTAATTAAAAAGAATGAAGAACTGGTGAACTGAATTCTTCTTCCCACAGCCAGGTGATAGGACTGAGCACTTCCAGCGATGTCTTGAAGATGCTCCTCAATGCTTGTTTCACTCTGAGAAAACCAAGCAAATTGCAGAGGACTAATATGTTGAATAAAGAAAACAAGAAAATAATAATAAAAATAATAATAAATAAAAACAAACCTTCTAGAAGACAAGATATCCCTACTTGAGACGTAGACGCATTTTCTGGCCTTGACAAGACAACCCTTTTCCTGATGAACAACAAAGCATTTTAAGATCAACACTGCTTGAAGAATACTATATGAAGTTAATCCTTAGTCACATTTAAAAGGGTTAGTTCACCCCCAAAATGAAAATTCTCACCCTCATGTCGTTCCAAACCCATAAGACTTTTGTTCTTCTTTGGAACACAAATTATGATATTTTTATTGACAGAATGCTGTAAGATTTCCTTCCATAGACTGCCTTTGCAATTGACACTTTGACGCTTCAAAAAGTTCATAAAGACATTGGAAAACTAATCCATATGAATCGAGGAGTTTAGTTCAAATTTTCTGAAGAGACATGATCGCTTGTTATGATGAACGGATTTAATTTAGGCTTTTACTCGCATGTAAACATTGATCAGCAAACATAAGCAGAAGCTCAACTAAACCTTAATAGCGCACAAAAACAAACCTCATCCGGAAGCTCAAACGTACCGCATAACACACGAGAATGAACCCCACTGGTTACGCAGTACGTAACCAGCACGGTTCTTGTGCATTATTCCGGTTCGGTTGAGCTTCTGCTTATGTTCTCTGATCAATGTTTACATGCGAGTAAAAGCATAAATTAAATCCGTTCATCTGATCGATTCTCTTCAGAAAATTTGGAATAAACCGCTCAATTCATATGGATTAGTTTTACAATCTCTTTATGAACTTTTTGAGGCATCAAAGTGTCAGTTGCAAAGACTGTCTATGGAAGGAAATCTGACAGCATTCTGTCATCAAAAAAATCTTCATTTGTGATCTGAAGATGAACGAAAGTCTTAGAACATGAGGGTGAGCAATTAATGACAGATTTTTTTCATTTTGGGTGAACTTACCCTTTAATGCAACACCATGGCAACAAAACTGCCATGAAAGATGACACAATGAAATTCTTATTTCATTTTGTACCTTCAAATGATATGACTGGTTCTTTAGCAATGCCTCTCTGTATAGTTTGATTCTCCATGGCAAGTATCTGGTGGCACTCTCACCAACATAGCAATGCTCCTTAGAAAGACAAAAGCACAGAAAAAAGAAGGGGGGGGGGGGATGTTTTAAAATCCAAGAGCAAAATACACCATTTAAAACTTGTCAAATAATTAAAACTAAAAAAGAAAGAAATAAAAAAAAGTGTGATACTTAGCCATTTTTGAAGAAGGGGTCACTGAGATACAGGAACAACAACACAGTTACTCTGGCATATTTCTCATTCACCTTCCTTGGTTGTGATGTACTGCAAAATAAATGTAAAAAAGTGTATATATATATATATATATATATATATATAAACTGTCTTTAAGAGATGATAATACTATAGTGAAAGATCATATACACACAGTTAATAATATGAAAATTACCCATTCTTTTCGGTCATGTCAGCTGACAGGATATTGACAGTTTCTCGTTTAATCCCCCAAAGACATAGTTTGATTCTATTTATTATAAGCTCCCCACCAGATTTCTGCAATGGATTCCACCAGCTTAATGATTAAAAAAAGAATCAAAACAAAAACATAACTATGGTATATAAAAATACTACTTCAAACAAGATTTATTTATACATATTCTTCTAAATGTTTAATCATATAAAGATCAAAATAATGTTGGATTTTTAAATTGATTTATTAGTTTCAACAGTTTTTTTTTTTTCCTTTCCCCCTCAAATGCATCAGTAATAAAAACGTGTTGCTCACCTTTTTTTAGCTTCATCATCTAGCCTCATTCGTGTACTTGAAAACCTTTCTTCACTAATGAGTGTATCCTGTGAGTCAGTGGAGTCAAAGGATGAAGACAGGGACTTGTTTGAGTGCACAGGAGAAGCTTGTTAATTATAAAAAAAAAAAAAAAAAAAAAAATACGTTAGTTCAGCAATATGTACTGTACTATGCCATGCCAATAAGTCACTTCTAACAAAGAGTCTGAATTTCAAAATGCGTTACTTGTACTAACACTAACGTGTGCCGCTCTGCTCAAGTCAGCTGATTCTGTCTGTCTTAACAACAATAACGTAAAATGGTTGTTCGTGCTACTAACCATTGCAGAAGGTTAAAGTGACGAGAAACGAAAAGCGGGTATTTTTAAATGAGACTTTCCACCTTGCCCATCGCCTTCTTCGTTGCGCAGTGTTGGGCCATGTTAACGCTATCCCACAGCGCCAACTTACGTGGCTTCAATAAAAATGCAATGGTGGCATAATATTCGACAAATCGAATTTATAATTAACTTCACTGGACACATTTAATCTGTCGGGAGCTGAACAGTATGAAATATATAGTTTATATAACATTCGAAAGGTTTACATAACATAATATAATTTATTCTGACATGTTTATGTTCTGTAAGAAACGTCGTAAGACATGCTAAAACATTTCAATCCACAACGACATTACGTACACGTTACGTTTACATTATAAAATGTTGAAAACACCAGCCACAGCCCTACCTGCAAGATTTCGACCATCCAATACATAAAAAATGTGTCAGCTTACCCCCTATTGTGACGTTAGATAATTAAACGTTTTAAAAAAAAAAAACTATAAACACATTAAACGGATACACCTCTACAGCTGAAAATCAAATTAAGTAAGATTACGGACATAATTTAAACTTTATCATTACCACATTGTGACGAAAAAAAAAAAGCAAATTTCTCCAACATACTGAATGGCAGCGAAGTTACCTATTCGACATTTCTGAGTTGAAACCAAATTACACCAGATCAAAAAACTACAACTTATGCATTATTATTAGCACAATTGTTAACATCAAATATTAAACTTTTAATAAGTTGATTAAAAGAGCTTACCTTTTAGTGCGAAGCAAAAGAAAATGGCGACGAGATAACTTCTGCTCAGGTCTTTGGAGTTGGCTTAAAGGGCAGAGCTTAACAGAGTAAATTTAACGAGGCAGAATTCAACTCTGATTATTTTCACCAACACTAGGGGGTATTTTTCACTATTTGTTGTTAAGTTAACTCCTTAAGAGTAAATGCAGATTAACACTGTTGATTTTACTGTGCACAAGGTCACTGAATGAGTCTTTTTTTTTTTTCTTTCTTTCTTTCTTTATAAAGCACAATTTAATACAACAACAGTGTGATGAAGTAGATATCCCACTGGGTACAGCGCACGCACACACTTAACACACCACAAACACACATTCTCACCAGGGTTGCACAATTAATCGAATGCCTTGAATTTATAATCATTTAAAGGTGCGATTACAAAAAAAATGTCCACTTATATTCTGCATGCTTAAGAGGTGTATTTAGAGCATTTTACATTTTGAGTGGAGAATCACGACCACTTGTAAAAGGTCTAACCCAGCACAAAAGGACCTACCAGAGACGTAACTACACCAATTGGTCAAACACACGCAAAACACCAGCCCCCGCCATTTTTAAAAGCCGGGTACACAGCCTATATGAAAAACAGTGATAGATGGACCTCTCAATCTTTACACTAAGGAAAATATCCAGCGTGACTTTGAGCGGACCAAGAAAAACATGATTATGTATTTCTGCTCAGCTAGCGACATTGGGCATCAACCACACGGCAAAAGCTAATACTTTTTCATATAATGTCTACTTTCGTTGTATAACAGTTCTATCTATTAATGTATTAGACAGGACCTTTAAGCAGATTGTAAACTAATGAAGATGGAGAATGCGAGCACTGTGTGTTCAGGCTCTGGCTGAGCTGTTTTCAGCGCCGTCAAAATAAATGTCCGCCACGTCTTCAAAATAAAAGTCACAACAGCAAGCAGAGTTTACATCACTTCAGAGTTCCTACTGGTGATGCAAATGCAACCAGGAAAATGGCCCTAGGGGAATATTAGTTCTCAGGGAACTACCCTGGTGGCTAGTCCCTTTAACTAAGTTCCTAGTACAAGTCGGCGCAGAAGCCCCTATTATTGTTACATGCATATCTTTACTTTTATTTATTTAAAGAAGAAACCAAATCAATAGTTTACATTTGAGGCTTAATAGAAAAGCAATAACAATTTTCAGGAAGAGTGTTTTCAGCTTTATTATTATTAGTGCTGTAGTACTCGAGTCCGGACTCGAGGGTTTTTTTTCTGTTATCTCGGACTCGTTGGTATTTGCACTCGGACTTGGTCATTGGTCTCGCCAGAAGTTCTAGTTGGTCTCGACCGAGTCCAGCAGGTCAATCTCAAGTCAAGTCAAGTCACCTTTATTTAGGATTTTTTTATTTTTGAGGAGCTGCGCCACTGGTTGTCATGTTGATGAGGCCTTCACAGTGGATGATCTAGTTGACTCAATCTCTGCTGATACTTAAGGGCTGCGTTGTGGTCGTGTCAAGGCGCAGGTCCTTGGTCTCACCTGGATACAGCCCGGATCCGGATGACTACGGAACAGAAAGACTAAAATTAGCGTAGATGCCATTCTTCTTCTGATGTAACGAGTACATCTGGTGTTATTGGAAGTGTTCCCGGTTCCGGCTGACCTAATTTATGCAGCCTAATAATCCTTTAACGGATTTGAAAAAAATAAATTGATAATGTGTTATGTGTATGCCAGGTTGAAGAGATGCGTTTTTAGTTTAGATTTAAACTGACAGAGTGTGTCTGCTTCCTGAACAATGCTAGGAAGATTGTTCCAGAGTTTAGGTGCCAAATAGGAGAAGGATCTACCGCCTGCAGTTGATTTTGATATTCTAGGTATTATCAGCTGGCCTGAATTCTGAGATCGCAATAGACGCGAAGGACTATAATGCATTAATAGTTCGCTCAGGTACTGGGGCAAAATACACCATTTAGTGCTTTGTAAGTAATTAGCAAGATTTTAAAATCTATACGATGTTTAACAGGAAGCCAGTGCAGTGTTGACAGAACTGGGCTAATATGGTCATACTTCCTAGTTCTAGTAAGAACTCTAGCTGCTGCATTTTATACGAGCTGTAATTTATTAATAAGGCGAGCAGAACAACCACCCAGTAAGGCATTACAGTAATCTAGCCTTGAGGTCATGAACGCATGAACTAACTGTTCTGCATTTGTCATCGAGAGCATATGTCGTAGTTTAGATATATTTTTAAGATGGAAGAATGCGGTTTTACAGATGCTAGAAACATGGTCTTCAAATGAAAGATTGGTATCAAAGAGCACACCCAGGTTCCTAACTGACGACGAAGACTTAACAGAGCAGCCATCAAGTGTTAGACAATATTCTACGTGATTACGTGAAGAAGTTTTTGGTCCAAAAATTAGAATATCTGTTTTTTCTGAACTTAGTAGTAGGAAATGACTGGTCATCCAATTTTTTATATCAGCTATGCATTCCGTTATTTTGTGAATTGGTAAGTTTCGTCAGGGTGCGAAGAAATATAGAGCTGAGTATCATCAGCGTAACAATGAAAACTAACGCCATGCTTCCTAATGATATCTCCCAAGGGTAGCATGGACAGAATGAAAAGCAATGGTCCTAGTACTGAGTCTTGCGGTACTCCATATTCAACTTGTGATCGATATGACCTCTCTTCATTTACTACTACAAACTGATAACGGTCAGATAAGTATGATTTGAACCATGACAATGCAATTCCACTAATGCCAACATAATTTTCGAGTCTATTTAAAAGAATATTGTGATCAATAGTGTCAAATGCAGCACTAAGATCCAGTAACACTAATAGAGAGCTACAACCCCGATCTGATGATAAGAGCAAATCATTAGTAACTCTAATGAGAGCAGTTTCAGTACTATGGTACGGTCTAAATCCTGACTGGAAATCCTCACAGATACTATTTCTTTCTAAAAAGGAACATAGTTGTGATGATACTGCCTTTTCAAGTATTTTTGACAGAAAAGTGATATTTGAGATCGGCCTGTTACTCTAAGTGGCGATCGATAGTGCATAATATATAATGTATAATGTACTGACGCCAATGTTGCCTCTCGAGGAATAATCGAAACAAATGAGCGCAGCAGAATAAAAAAAAGAAACTCAGTTAACATACTGCTAGTAGCGGCTCCTGGCCATAAATTTAGGTAGGGCAGATTCTGGGTATAGCGCTAGTTTATGCAAAACATTTTGCAAGCTTCATATCTTAATCGCTGAACACATCGGACACACTTTGGCAGAATTCTAATGTCCTTGCGTTTTTCAGCCCAAGGGTGGCGCTCTAATGGTGATTGATGGACTTAAGTACACACAACAAACGCATTGAATGCCATCTTAGAATTTCATTAATGTAGCATTGCGTCCGAATGCTGTTTTAGAATATTACAAGTTATGTAGGAATTCCAGTGAAGAAAACAGTCAAGTCTATTCTCAGAAAAACATAACAAAAACACAATAGAACTACTGTATATAAAAGCTATTCACATGAGCTACTCCACATAAGAAGAACAGACATGCCAACTAGTTACTGACCTGATGCAGACCCATATCTGAAGCGGACTGATATCGTCTTGGTCTGGAGTGAGGTTTACGCGAGGTAACGTCACATGGAAATAAGCGGGGCAGCCAGAAATCTGCCCCAATGGCTCTCTATGAGAAGGTGCTGCAGTTCCATTTTTCACTACAGATTTAGACTGGAACACAGTCAGTTTGGATTGTTAAATAGGTAAGAAAGAGAACGCATGTTGTGTAACGGTATTGGGTCCGTTCATAAACACTTTCAGTTCAATATTCCTGCTGCTATCTGTCATGTTATTTAAAGAACAAAAGACAAAGAAAATCACTTTCTGCTCTTGACTGAATACGTTTTATAACTTTAATTGTAAGAATAAATCTGTATTTAATATTTACAATGAAGAATACAGAAATTAAGGTAACCAATGTAAAATAACACTGGATGTGTTATTTTACATTTGATTACTTTAATTTCTGTAGTATTTCTTACCTGAATAAAAACCTCCTTAACCTGAAAAACTTAGTTTCAAAGCTCTCTATTCTATTGCATTTATTTGTGCTGTTGTTTGCAGTTTTTTTTTTTTTTATTATTTTATTACTGGGTTTATGAAAATAAAATTTTGTGTTGAAGAAAAGAAGATTTTTGTTTGTATACGCTGTCAATTATAGTTCTTAGGAAGAAAATCGGAATCGTCAAAAATAGGTATTGGCAGATCACACTATCAAAAAACTGGAAATCGGAATCAGCCAATAATCTAGATCCAACGAAAGCCACAGCAGAACTGTGACTCGTATCAATGTTTTGTGAATGAATCTGTGGCTGTGAAAAAACCATGAGAGTCAATGATTCACGGTACGTTCCAAACTGGATATATCGCCCAAGAAGGGCACTTTGGAGTGAAAACAATCATGGCACCATATTGAAGGGTCTTTCCAAACCGAAGTGCTCAAAACTGGTCACTTCAAAGGGCCCTTCGGAATGAAGGGTACAACTGATGGACACTTCGGGCCCCCATGATCCTTTGCACAGGGAAGTTGTTTGACGTCACAGAATAGGTACAGGGGGCTCGGAGTTCGATTTTACCTATAAATGTATGTATAGTATTTTTCTATACTACTGTAATATTTATACGAGTTAGATTTGGTACATTATTATGGTCAAAATGATATTGTACTTCAACAAAAATACTTAACAGCTCCCTTTATCAGTCCATTCAAATGTTTCAAATACATAGACAAAATATACATTATATTTAACGTAAATAAATAAATAAACGAACGTTAATAAAATGCGTGTTTTTTGTGGGGTTAATCAACGTATAAAATGTGCGACAAAGGCGCTTCCTTGATTGTTTCATTAAGATGACGCAGAAGTACATTCTTGTACACAAAACAAGAGGGTTTTTTTACCCCTACACCCTTCACCCTTTGAAGCTCTCACTCCGGAGGGTAAACCCTTTGAAGGGATTAGGGCATAGGGATGAGCCCTTCCGAATTGAAAGCAGTGAAAATTACCCTTTTTAAAAATACCGTCACTTACTTCATTACTGAATGAATGAATGACTCGATGACTCACTCATTAAGACAGTGACTTACCGCTGGTAGTTTTAGTTTAATATTTTAAAGTATCACTCGTTTTAACATCATGGCTTATTTCTCTTTTGGACATTTTTAATTTAAAACATTATTATTTTATAAAGGTATTTATAAAGGTTAAAAAAAAAAAAGCACTTTAATCAGTTTAAGTGGGAAAATATTGTCCCTTAATGGAAAAGGTGTGACTGCAGCAGTCTAAGTGGAAGAGGGGGTATGCAGAAGAATGTTAAATGCCTCAGGGGATACGCGACTGTAAAATGTTTGGGAACCACAGCTGAAGTGAATAAAACAAAAAAACAAAAAAAAAAAACGGGCAGGCAGCTAATATGCACACTTAATTATTAGTTTATTTATATATTAGTTAAAAACCCCACTGGTTTATTGTTTTAGTTACTTTGTAGGCCTACTATGGCTTCTTTAGGACAAGTAATAAATTCAAGAATGGGAACATGTCATTTTTTTTTTTTTTTTTTTTTTTTTTAGTGACACCTGTGTTGCTTGTTTTTTTTTACATTTTCCATTGGTAGCTCCAAATGTGATTGTTACACTATAATAAAAAAGTCTTTGTGCTTTGTGACTTTAGTGAAATTGCTATACCTGAAGTAAATAAAATGGCCTTATTTGATCCTACAGTATCTGCACATGCTTTTTGATCATTACAAATAATAATGCAAAATTATTATCTTAGAATAGAAGATATGCTGTCTCTCACATCACATAAATTATCAATAGTTATATACGTGGTCTTGAAGAGGATTATTTTTTTTTCTGTCTCTGTCTTGGCTGTCTTGGACTCAGACTTGACTTGGACTCGAAACTTTTGGACTCGGTCTTGACTTGGACTCGAACCTTTTGGACTTGGCCACTCTGGCTACGGGTGTATGGCGCCCCCCCAAAAAAATTATTGGTAGGGAGCTATTGGTCTCTGGCCTGGAGCAGGCTCGTGGGCTGGTGCGGGGTCTGGAGCTGACTTGGGAATTGGAGCGGAGTCTGAACTCTGGTCAGGGGCTGAAGCCATCATAGGACTCTGGTCACGGGCTAAAGCCATCATAGGACTCTGGTCACAGGCTAAAGCAATCATAGGACTCGGGACCACGGGCTAAAGCCATGATAGGACTCGGGACAATGGGCTAAAGCCATCATAGGCCTCGGGACCACGGGTGAGAGCCGCCTCTGGACTCGGGACCAAGGAGAGAGCCGCCTCTGGACTCGGGTAAGGGATGGGAACCATCACTGGAATGAGGTCAGGGACTGGATCCTGGGTGAGGAAGAAATACAGAGCTGTGTCAGTGGCCAATTTGACTGAGGGCTCTGGAGTGGCAGCCATCTTGCGACAAGGCTGTGGAGTGGCGGCCATCTTACAACAAGGCTCTGGAGTGGCGGCCATTTTAGGACGGGATACTGGAACGGACGAGGGTGAATGTGGTTGAGTGGTGGTGGTGTTATCATCAACCTCAGCGACTGTGAGGGAAGAACCACTCAACCACAGCACATAATCAATATACTGGGCGAGAGAACATGGAATTGTTGCTGCTGGGACCTGCTGGTACAGATGATCGTCCAGCCCACACCAAAAAACACTCTTTAAGGTTTCCTCATTCCAGGCCCTCAGGTAAGAAAGCTCAAGGAATTCTTCAACATATTCCTCTATAGAGCGGCCATCTTGAAAGAGGGTGAGCAAGCGGTCAGCAGGTCTTTAGGAGAATGCCCATCTTGAATTTTGGGTCTGGTCTTCTGTCAGCACATAGACGAGGGACACAGAAGTAAGTGATATAATCGACAGCAGGTTTATTGAACAGAGATGAAGACAACACAGCAGTGATAGCAGTCCACGTAAGCAGGCTGGGAGAGGGAATGTCTTGGTATGGCTTATATGAGTGTGATGCAGTCTTTGTGATTTCATCAAGAGATCCAGTGGGGCTGGGGAGCGTGGAGACGACGGAGAACAGGAGCTGAGGAGAACTAGGACGGTGACAGGAACAACAGGTTAGTGTAGAATAGGTAAGTCGATCTGGGAGCACAACAAGGTAAGGTGGACATTGTGCTTTCTGTTAACGAGACTAGACAAGGGAGTGCAGGAGAAGAGGATATATATATATATATATATATATATATATATATATATATAGTGCAGGTCCAGGGAATCTGTGAAACGAGGAGATGATGAGCTGACTGGGTGCAGGTGTGGAAACAGGAGGGATGCTGGGAAATGGAGTTCAGGGACGATGAGACTGATAGTGACCGTGACAGTGTTTACTCAGTACCTCTTAGTTTGTGGCAGTTATAAATATGGTGTGCTACTAAAGAGGAAGAAGGTCCTTCACCAAGTAATATTTTCAGTTTGTCAGTTTCATGGAATGACTGGAACTCAGGGATGATATGCTGTATTTGACAGTACAGTGATTCTCTTAAGGTTGTGTATTTATCACAGTGGAAGAGGAAGTGTGCCTCCGTCTCAACTGCCCCTGATCTGCATTCATTACAGACTCGCTCTTCTTTAGGTAACCATGTCTTCTTATGTCACCCTCTTTTTATGGCCAGCTGGTGGTCACTAAGTCTGTACTTGGTTAATAAATTCCTGTGTTGTATTCAGCCAGACTGTACTCTCTGTTTAGTCTAAGATAACACTGGAGACGACTTTACTCTTTGGTTTGTTCTTTCCAATGCTGCATGTATATCTCTTTCTCTTTACTCATAATTTCTTTAATCATGGCAGGGTTTTCAGGGGCAGTGATTTTGAATGCTTTGTTTGTCAGTTCTGACACCATTGCACAAAGATGACTTTTCTGAGCACTCAGTTCTTGTGTTTTTAGTGCTTTAAAATGAAGAGTGTCTTCAGGACTAGATTTTAAGTGTATCCAGAACTTTAAAGCTCTTTTTTTAATAATTAAATTGAGGGGAAGACGGCCTAGTTTCGCCCTACAGGCGTTATTAGGTGTGTTTCTGTGGACATGAAGGATGCTTCTACAGAACTCTACATGTAGACTTTCTAAAGGATGTTTGTCCCAAACCTTATGGCTGTAGTTATTCGTTGGACCCCAGACCTCACTTCCATATAAGGCAATAGGCAGTATCACAGTATCAAAAATCTTTGTCCAAATTCTGATTGGAATGTTTATTTTGAATAATTTAGTTGGTATGGCATGCATTGCTCTGCAGGCTTTTATAAGTAATGTTTTAATAACCAAATTGAAATTTCCAGTGGGTGTTAGAACCAAACCAAGACAATTATATTGTAAAGAGTGCTGAAGAGTGGTGTTGTTTACAGTAAATGCATGTTTATGTTCCAGATTTCTGTTTTTTTCTTCTGAAATATCATAGTTTTTTGGATGTTGACTTCTAAGGCCCAGTCATGGCAGTATTTAGTTAAAATGTCTAGGTTATTCTTGAGACCTTCTGCAGAATTAGTAAGTCGTCTGCATACAGTAAATATTTGACTTCTGTGTCAAATAGTTGTAGTCCTGGACTCTCTGATTGGTCCAGTAGATCTGCCAATTCATTAATATAAATGTTAAATAAAGTTGGGCTGAGGCAGCAGCCTTGTCTGACCCTCGCTCTTGGGAAAAAATATTCGGTTCTCTGTTGACCAATTTTTACTGCACATTTATTTTGGTTATACATGTTTTTAATTAAGTTGTATATTTTACCCCCAATACCACTTTGAATAATTTTATAAAACAATCCTTAATGCCAAATGGAGTCAAAAGCTTTCTTGAAATCTACGAAGCATGCAAATATTTTTCCGTCTTTCTTTTGGTGTACATGTTTGTTTATTAATGTGTGTAGTGTGTGAATATGATCAGTGGTTCGATGTTTAGGGAGGAAGCTAATTTGAGATTTGCTGATGACGTTGTGCTGCTTTAAGGAAAATTAAATCTGAGAGTTAATTATAGAACAAAATACTTTTCCTAAATTACTGGTTACACAGATTCCTCTGTAGTTATTAGGGTCTGTTTTGTCTCCACTTTTAAAGATGGGAGAAATGTATGGCTGATTCTTGTGGCTTTGTAGTGTTAAAACTGTTCCACATGCTCCAGAACTGGCCCTGATCAAATGTGTTTTCGATCTGTTGAAGCGTGTTGTTATAATAATCCAGTTTTTTCTGTCTTAGTGTGGTTTTGTATTGTTTCAGAAGTTCTGAGTGTTTTAAGCGCAACTCAGTGTTGACTGGATCTTTGTGTTTATGATTTGAAATGAATCATAGCTCTTGTCTAATTGTTTTTACAGTCATGGTCAAAATTTTTCAGAAGGCTTTTGTTTAGTGCTTTTTGTGTGTGTGTGTGTTTACCTGGTGTCATTTTATATAAATGAGCTTTTTTTGCTATATTTTCAAAAATGTAATTAATATTGCTAAATTAATTCCCTTTCAATTATTATCAAATGTTGAATTGCTAAACAATGTTATGGAATTGACTATTTCATTTGAGTTTAACACATTAATATATGTTTCAGCAGTGCTATGAGTCCATCTATATGATGTGTTTTAATCCAAATGTTTTAGAGCACTCAACCCTGAATATTCCAAAAGCTAATGTTTAACAATTTATATGATCAGAGATTAAAATACTGCTGTTTATCTGAAGGCAAAACCAAGAACTTATTAAAAAAAAAAATAAATAAATAAGGAAAATAAGTAATGGTAACAGTAGAGCAGGTATAACAGTAGTAAAACCGATTAAGTTGAAAATAAATCTTAAATACGAATAATGATTAAAATAAACAAATAATAATAATAATAATAATAATCACCTTTTTTTAACCATTGTGTTGTGAGTGTGAATTAATAAGTAAAATTAAATATTCAAAAAAGTAATAGTAATATTAAAGTATGTATAACAGTAGTAAAAGTTGAAAATAAATCTTTGTGAATAATTATTTAAGAAATGAGTGTCTTTATAGTGTCTTTGATAAAGCCGTGCAGGTGATCAGTACTTGAGGGATTGTGAATAAGTGTGTGGAGCGTGATGATCTGGTGACGATGCATTGGTGTTGGCTGTGACTCAGGAGTCAAGGATCGCCCGTACCCGGTAGATGGTCTCTTCTTCAGCGATGTTGGGAGGAGGGGCTCACCCCGCTCAGGGGAAGAGAGGTGGTTGGTAACCCAGGATACACTGGAATGGGGTGAACGCTGTGGTGATCTGCGGGAGGGAGTTCTGGGCATACTCCGCCAAAGGGAGGAACTGGCTCCAGCTGTCCTGGTTCCGGTGGCAGTACAACCTCAGGAATCTCCTGGATCTTGCGCGCAGTCTGGCTGTTGATCTGTGGCTGCTGACTGACACTCCTAGGAGCTTGAAGAAAGCTTGCCACACTCGAAGATATGAACTTTTGGCTTCTGGCTTCTTTCTGTGATTCATGATGACTTCAAATTGATGTTGTGCTCCCTCCAGCCAGTGTCTCCATTCCTCCAGTGCTAACTTGATGGTCAGCAGCTCTCGGTTACCAAAGTTCTGCTCCGCCGGGGATAGCTTTATTGAGTAGAAGGCACATGGATGGAGTCATGGTGGATCACCCTGCTGCTGTGACAACACCGCTCTGACCCCAGTGGATGAGGCGTCCACTTCCACGATGAATGGGAGGTCAGGGTTCGGGTGAACCACGATCGGAGCGGTGAGGAAGGCTTCTTGAAGCTGGTGGAATGCTTCTCTGGGCAGATGGGGTCCAGGACAGAGACTTGGGCAGGCCCTTGAGGAGTGAGGTGAGGGGTGCACTGAGCAGACTGTAGTTATGGATGAAGCACCGATAGAAGTTGGCAAACCCCAGGAAACGTTGTAACTCCTTCACAGTTGTGGGTAATGGCCAGTTGCGGATGGTTTCCACCTTCCTCTGGTCCATCTGTATGCCGTGTTGATCAATGATGTACCCCAGGAATTGCACAGAGGGGGTATGGAACTCTATGGATATCTATATAGGTTTATATTGTGCTAAGTAATCAATAATGTTTCATAGAGTAAATGGTCTCTGTAAGCGCTATGAGTTTGAGTCACAATGTGCATTTGAAAAGCGAAACGTGCTCACTTCATAACTTTATAAGTGTTTGAAATAATTTTTATGTGGGATCTGAAGTGGCTTCTTATTACAGAATGAGGCAGACAGTATATTATTTTGAAGTATTCTAATAAATTAATGCAATGTCGATTAGAGTTGCATAATAAATATACATTATTCTTATGAAAATATCTGAAATGGCTTGAAGAACACAGATAAGCCATATACTTTTGCAGATTGTGTGTATTGTCTTCATATATAAATCAGTCAAAGCATTTCTATCTTCTTTTTATTCAGGTACAGTGATAGTCGTATTATGGATATCCTTGAATTTTATAATAAGTAGATTTTAGAAGTAGGTAGGCACAACAAACCTGGTGTTCTTTATATTTTTGGTGAATTTTAAATCAGCTAAAAGACATGAGCGGAAGTGAGGAGGTCAGTGCTGACATAGTTCAAAAACTGTCTCAGGCTGCAGATGTGTCTCTCCGGGCCACTAAGGAGATGGCCAATTCAGTGGGCCCTTCTATGACAGCCCTGGTAGCCACAGAGGCATCTTTGGCTGAACCTCATGGGAATGAAGGAAAAGGAAAAGAGCTTTCAGATCCTACCTCATTATATGGTGCCCATCTACCTCCACTTTGCCGGGGTGCAGAGGTTCCCAGTGAGTTTTTACCCGAGGGTTGCTCGCTCCCTCTGAGGAGGGCTTTAGAACAGTCAAGCCAGTTATTCCCTGCTGGTGCGCCACTTCAGGGTGCTGTTCAAAATACACCAGAAGCCAGTCTCGAGAGACTGGTATCTTTAGTAGATTTTCTGGCAGAGTGGAAACTTCTACCAAACATATCTCGCTGGGTCCTGCAATCGAAAAAGGCTATACCATTCAGTTCAGGTCTTGCCCACCTCATTTCAGTAAGGTCCTGCCCAAAGTGACGGGCCCTGAGGAGGCTCTGGTTATGGAACAAGAAGTAAAGGCTCTTCTGCAAAAGGAGGGTATAGAACGGGTTCCTCCTCCCAGCAAGGATTAGGGGTTTTACAGCCGGTACTTCATTGTCCCAAATAAGGATGGGGGGGGTTTCAACATTGAGATGTATTCATATCTGGTGGTTCAACATTGAGATGTATTTCTCGCTCACATAAGAAATTCTGCCAAAAAATCTACTAAGGGAATCAGTCTCTCGAGACTGACCTCTGGTGTTTGATGTATGACCAGTACGGTGTCCTGAAGTGGCGAACCGGCAGGAAGCAACCAAACTGGCCATTTTAGATCCCTCTTCGGAGGGAGCGAACACCCCAGCGCCACTACGTTGCCGGGTGGACACTGGGATATACGTTCGCTGAGAGCCGCTGCGCCCTGAAGCACGCGAGGTGGCAGGGTTGGCAGAATGGCCCCTGAGGGCGCAAAGGGGAGACGGGCACCGTGCACTGAGGTGGACACCGACTCACCCCGGAGGGGACAGCCTTCAAAAGCCTGATACCACTGGCGTCAGGACTTTTTTCCCGAAGTCTTCTGTTGGATAATGACGGTCCTCAGATCCGTCTTACCCTTGGTCGGCTTCAGTTGTGAGCGCTGACCCGACCCCCAGTCCTTCTGTGGGGGGGCGCGGGAAGCAACTCGGTATGCGCCCGGTATGAGGAACTCGTACTCGGCTGGGACTGCACCTTTTGACTAGCAGTCCCAGAGACCTGAGATCGGTGGGGAAGAAATTTAGAAAAAGCAGCCGCCTGTTTTTTCGCTTCCTGAAACCTCTCGACGACTGTGTTGATGGAGTCGCCGAAGAGGCCAGGCGGTGTTAGTGGAGCATCGAGAAGAAAAGACCAATCTCTGCCTCTGTGGAGGTTGTGCGTGAGAAGAAAGAAAGCGCTCGTTTAATAAACTCGCTTGATGGGCTTCCTGTTTCTCGGCAGGCCAGCTTATGTTCAATCTGGCCACCGCTCTAGTAACAACCTCCACTAGCTCCTTATATGCTTGTGTGTGTGGTGGTGACACATCACTTTCACTTTGACCAATACTAACAACGTCCAGATCCTCGGAACCGGAGCACTGCAGCATCGGCGCTTCATTAGGGGCAGAAGAAACCGCAGAGTGTACCTTCTGCCTCCTGAAATGAAGCGTTGGATCAACTCAAGTCAAGTCACCTTTATTTATATAGCGCTTTTTACAATGTAGATTGTGTCAAAGCAGCTTTACAGTGATAACTGGTACACTATTTTGGCTGCACAGCAGCTCTTAAAGAATAGTGTCAATGCAGGTAGATCAAAGCACTGTTGAATATCAAATATCAATTGTCAAGTGTCCCCAACTAAGCAAGCCAAAGGCGACAGCGGCAAGGAACCCAAACTCCAACAGGTGACATCAGGTGGCAAACAGGTGCTTAAAATGGAGAAAAAACCTTGGGAGAAACCAGGCTTAGTCGGGGGGGCCAGTTCTCCTCTGGCAAAAAGTGCTTTGTTACGACTGAGGTTGCTATCATAAGTCAGATAGGATCGCAACATTCAAAGTATTTAATTTAGTTCCATCCAGCTAAGGATCGTATTCATCACACCGGTATGGACGGTTGTTGAGGAGATGCGCCACTGGTTGTCATGTTGATGAGGCCTTCACAGTGGATGATCTAGTTGACTCAATCTCTGCTGATACTTTAGGGCTGCGTTGTGGTCGTGTCAAAGCGCAGGTCATTGGTCTCACCTGGATGCGGCCCGGATCCGGTTGACTACGGTAAACCTCGGGATAAACAGAAAGACTAATATTAGCGTAGATGCCATTCTTCTTCTGATGTAACAAGTACATCTTGTGTTATTGGAAGTGTTCCTGGTTCCGGCTGTGTTATGTGTATGCCAGGTTAAAGAGATGTGTTTTTAGTTTAGATTTAAACTGACAGTGTGTCTGCTTTCCGAACAATGCTAGGAAGATTGTTCCAGAGTTTAGGTGCCAAATAGGAGAAGGATCTACCACCTGCAGTTGATTTTGATATTCTAGGTATTATCAACTGGCCTGAATTCTGAGATCGCAATAGACGCGAAGGACTATAATGCATTAATAGCTCGCTCAGGTACTGGGGAGCTAAACCATTTAGTGCTTTGTAGGTAATTAGCAAGATTTTAAAACCTATACGATGTTTAACAGGAAGCCAATGCAGTGTTGACAGAACTGGGCTAACATGGTCATACTTCCTAGTTCTAGTAAGAACTCTAGCTGCTGCATTTTGTACGAGCTGTAGTTTATTTATCAGGCGAGCAGAACAACCACCTAGTAGAGCGTTACAGTAATCTAGCCTTGAGGTCATGAACGCATGAACTAACTGTTCCGCATTGTCATCGAGAGCATATGTCATAATTTAGATATATTTTTAAGATGGTAGAATGCGGTTTTACAGATGCTAGAAACATGGTCTTCAAATGAAAGACTGGTATCAAAGAGCACACCCAGGTTCTTAACTGACGACGAAGACTTAACAGAGCAGCCATCAAGTGTTAGACAACATTCTAGGTTATTACGTGAGGAAGTTTTTGGTCCAAAAATTAGAATATCTGTTTTTTCTGAATTTAGTAGTAGGAAATTACTGGTCATCCAATTTTTTATATCAGCTATGCATTCCGTTAATTTTGTGAATTGGTAAGTTTCATCAGGGCGCGAAGAAATATAGAGCTGTGTATCATCAGCGTAACAGTGAAAATTAACGCCATGCTTCCTAATGATATCTCCCAAGGGTAGCATGTACAGAGTGAAAAGCAATGGTCCTAGTACTGAGCCTTGCGGTACTCCATATTCAACTTGTGATCGATATGACCTCTCTTCATTTACTTCTACAAACTGATAACGGTCAGATATGTATGATTTGAACCATGACAATGCAATTCCACTAATGCCAACATAATTTGAGTCTATTTAAAAGAATATTGTGATCAATAGTGTCAAATGCAGCACTAAGATCCAGTAACACTAATAGAGAGATACAACCCCGATCTGATGATAAGAGCAAATCATATGTAACTCTAATGAGAGCAGTTTTAGTACTATGGTACGGTCTAAATCCTGACTGGAAATCCTCATAGATACTATTTCTTTCTAAAAAGGAACATAGTTGTGATGATACTGCCTTTTCAAGTATTTTTGACAGAAAAGTGAGATTTGAGATTGGCCTGTAATTGACTAATTCTCTAGGATCAAGTTGTGTTTTTTTAATAAGAGGTTTAATAATAGCCAGCTTGAAAGTTTTTGGTACGTATCCTAGTGATAAAGATGAATTTACAATATTAAGAAGAGAATCTATGACCTCTGGAAGCATCTCTTTCAATAGTTTAGTCGGTATAGGGTCTAACATGTTGTTGATTTTGACGATTTAACAAGTTTAGACAATTCGTCCTCTCCTAAAGCAGTAAATGAATTGAATTTTTCCTCAGGGACACTACAATGCACTGTCTGACGCAATACTGTAGTAGACGGTTGCGTGGTTATAATTTTTTTTCTAATATTATCAATCTTGCAAGTAAAGAAGTTCATAAAGTCATTACTGCTGTGCTCTTTGGGAACATCAGAAGTTGAAGCTTTATTTCTTGTTAATTTAGCCACTGTATCAAATAAATACCTAGGGTTTTGTTTATTTTCTTCTAAAAGTTTTGAAAAATAGGCAGATCTAGCAGATTTTAAGGCCTTTCTGTACTCAATCATTCTCTCTCTCCACGAAATGCGAAATACTTCTAGTTTTGTTTTCTTCCAGCTGCGTTCCATTTTTCTGGCTGCTACCTTTAGGGCCTGAGTGTGCTCGTTGTACCACGGCGTTGGATTAATTTCCTTAATCTTTTTTAAACGCAAAGGAGCAACTGAGTCTAATGTGCTTGAAAAGACAGAGGCAATAGTTTCTGTTGCAACATCGAGGTCTTCTAAGCTGTCTGGTATGCTAAGACGATGAAACTGATCAGGAAGATTATTTATAAAGCGTTCTTTAGTGGTAGAAGTGATGGTTCTAGCAGGTAAAGGCAGAGAAAGGGCGGAGCCCGTCTCTTACCCCTCTGCGAGATCCATTTGCGAGCCCCACGACATGAGCCTTCGCTGTGCCTCGGCAGCAGTGGGACCCAAGCGAACCGAACCGCTTTCCTCGAAAAGCGCCCGGCGGGAGCGGAGCGTCTTCATTGACATCTGCTTGCAGTGCACGCAGCCAGCTCCCTCGAGAGCTGACTGTGAATGCTCCACTCCCAGGCAAACAACACAAAGCTTGTGTGCATCTCCCGCCGTGATGTAGCGAGGACAAGGAGGTGCACACAGCCTGAATTGCTGCACTTGCTTAGTCGCCATAATGTCTTAAACGTTTGTGCTTGAATTACTTGGTAGACAAACAGCAGTAAATAAGACGGACAGTATCACACATAGTGCTTACTGAAGACACAGAAGCTAACTCTGTTTGGGTCAGGTGTGCTTTATAGTTTCCTGGTCATGACGTCACCCGCCTATGACGTTCCATCACGCCACTGGACAGATTTCACGTGCTTCACGACGCAATTACGCAGAGGCGTTCCCAAAGCGCTTGACGCAATGCGAGTTCCCTTTCTTCTGCTAATAGCCCCATACCGGCCAGCCCGAGTATGGTTTTCGGACTTGTGTCTCTCCTCGATGGCTCTCCTCTGGAGATTCCGATCAGGAGGGACCTTCTTTCTCAGGCAAAGGGGTCAATATTTCACCCCCAGTTGTGGAAACTGTGGGCTTGGCCACTGAGGGGGCCCAGCTCATAAGTTTAGGTCTCTCAACTAAGGTTGTTGACCATCCTCCACTCCAGAGCTCCATCCATGAGGAAACTCTATGCCTTGAAGTTGAGATTATTCACTTCTTGGTGTAGAAATCACCAGTTGGATCCAGTAAACTGCCCAGTGGGTGCAGTGCTGGAGTTCCTGCAGGAGCGATTCTCTGCAGGGTTATCCATATCCGTATCCTTTATCTGTATTGTGCGGACCAGACAAGTAATTTGGCAAATATCACTTCACACAAAAGATGTATTTTCTATATAAATATGGAAAACAATGAACAAAACTGAGCAAATTTTTTGGTATTTATGTTTCCAGCACAATGCCTGGGTTAATCTGAAATTGGTTTGGAAAAGTGAAATAGAAAAAAAAAAAAAAAAAAAAAAAAAACTTAAAGACTTTGTTCTAAACATAAATTTTAAGCTGTCCAAATGAACCTCATGCAAGAGAGGGGCCATCCCTCTGACAGCATCAGCCAATCAAACCACTAGATCAGAAAGGTGCCAATTTGCATTTCAAGAGAGATTGTTCCAGTCTAAGTTTAAGGTTCCAGTCCCAAGATGAGCTAAGCTAAGTCCAACTCCACATAGTTGTGAAGTTGCTCTTTCAGAACTCTGAAGTTCTAAATAGAGAAACCAGGAAGTTCTGCAAGAAGCGAATTTGGGAAGATTGAAAACTGCAACAGAGACAAACTTAGCCCCCATCTTCAAAATATCTTCAGCACCAACTTCAAAATTCTCTCAAGTCAAGTCAAGTCAAGTCACCATTATTTATATAGCGCTTTTTACAATGTAGATTGTGTCAAAGCAGCTTTACAGTGATAACTGGTACATTATTTTGGCTGCACAGCAGCTCGTAAGGAATAGTGTCAATGCAGGCAGATCAAAGCACTGTTGAATATCAAATGTCAATTGTCAAGTGTCCCCAACTAAGCAAGCCAAAGGCGACAGCGGCAAGGAACCCAAACTCCAACAGGTGACATCAGGTGGCAATCAGGTGTTAAAATGGAGAAAAAACCTTGGGAGAAACCAGGCCCAGTCGGGGGGCCAGTTCTCCTCTGGCGAACAGTGCTTTGTTACGACTCAGGCTGCTATCATAAGTCAGATATGATCGCAACATTCAAAGTGTTTAATTCAGTTCCATCCAGTTGAGGATCGTATTCATCACACCGGTATGGACGGTTGTTGAGGAGATGTGCCACTGGTTGTCATGTTGATGAGGCCTTCATAGTGGATGATCTAGTTGACTCAATCTCTGCTGATACTTCAGGGCTGTGTTGTGGTTGTGTCATGGCGCAGGTCCTCGATCTCACCCAGATACGGCCCGGATCCGGCTGACTACGGTAAACCTCGGGATAAACAGAAAGACTAATATTAGCGTAGATGCCATTCTTCTTCTGATGTAACGAGTACATCTGGTGTTATTGGAAGTGTTCCCGGTTCCGGCTGACCTAATTTATGCAGCCTAATAATCCTTTAACGGATTTGAAAAAATAAATTGATAATGTGTTATGTGTATGCCAGGTTAAAGAGATGTGTTTTTAGTTTAGATTTAAACTGACAGAGTGTGTCTGCTTCCCGAACAATGCTAGGAAGATTGTTCCAGAGTTTAGGTGCCAAATAGGAGAAGGATCTACCACCTGCAGTTGATTTTGATATTCTAGGTATTATTAGCTGGCCTGAATTCTGAGATCATAATAGACGCGAAGGACTATAATGCATTAAGAGCTCGCTCAGGTACTGGGGAGCTAAACCATTTAGTGCTTTGTAGGGAATTAGCAAGATTTTAAAATCTATACGATGTTTAACAGGAAGCCAATGCAGTGTTGACAGAACCGGGCTGATATGGTCATATTTCCTAGTTCTAGTAAGAACTCTAGCTGCTGCATTTTGTACGAGCTGTAGTTTATTTATCAGGCGAGCAGAACAACCACCTAGTAGAGCGTTACAGTAATCTAGCCTTGAGGTCATGAACGCATGAACTAACTGTTCCGCATTTGTCATCGAGAGCATATGTCGTAATTTAGATATATTTTTAAGATGGAAGAATGCGGTTTTACAGATGCTAGAAACATGGCCTTCAAATGAAAGATTGGTATCAAAGAGCACACCCAGGTTCCTAACTGACGACGAAGACTTAACAGAGCAGCCATCAAGTGTTAGACAGTGTTATTCTAGGTTATTACGTGAGGAAGTTTTTGGTCCAAAAATTAGAATATCTGTTTTTTCTGAATTTAGTAGTAGGAAATTACTGGTCATCCAATTTTTTATATCAGCTATGCATTCCGTTAATTTTGTGAATTGGTAAGTTTCGTCAGGGCGCGAAGAAATATAGAGCTGAGTATCATCAGCGTAACAGTGAAAACTAACACCATGCTTCCTGATGATATCTCCTAAGGGTAGCATGTACAGAGTGAAAAGCAATGGTCCTAGTACCGAGCCTTGCGGTACTCCATATTCAACTTGTGATCGATATGACCTCTCTTCATTTACTTCTAGAAATTGATAACGGTCAGATAAGTATGATTTGAACCATGACAATGCAATTCCACTAATGCCAACATAATTTTCGAGTCTATTTAAAAGAATATTATGATCAATAGTGTCAAATGCAGCACTAAGATCCAGTAACACTAATAGAGAGATACAACCACGATCTGATGATAAGAGCAAATCATTAGTAACTCTAATGAGAGCAGTTTCAGTACTATGGTATGGTCTAAATCCTGACTGGAAATCCTCATAGATACTATTTCTTTTTAAAAAGGAACATAGTTGTGATGATACAGCCTTTTCTAGTATTTTTGACAGAAAAGTGAGATTTGAGATTGGCCTGTAATTGACTAATTCTCTAGGATCAAGTTGTGGTTTTTTAATAAGAGGTTTAATAATAGCCAACTTAAAAGTTTTTGGTACGTATCCTAGTGATAAAGATGAATTAACGATATTAAGAAGAGGATCTATGACCTCTGGAAGCATCTCTTTCAATAGCTTAGTTGGTATAGGGTCTAACATACATGTTGTCGATTTTGACGATTTAACAAGTTTAGACAATTCTTCCTCTCTTAAAGGAGTAAATGAATTGAATTTTTCCTCAGGGATACTACAATGCACCGTCTGACGCAATACTGTAGTAGACGGTTGCGTGGTTATAATTTTTTTTTCTAATATTATCAATCTTGCAAGTAAAGAAGTTCATGAAGTCATCACTGCTGTGCTCTTTGGAAACATCAGAAGTTGAAGTTTTATTTCTTGTTAATTTAGCCACTGTATCAAATAAATACCTAGGGTTTTGTTTATTTTCTTCTAAAAGTTTTGAAAAATAGGCAGATCTAGCAGATTTTAAGGCCTTTCTGTACTCAACCATTCTCTCCCTCCACAAAATGTGAAATACTTCTAGTTTTGTTTTCTTCCAGCTGCGTTCCATTTTTCTGGCTGCTACCTTTAGGGCCTGAGTGTGCTCATTGTACCATGGCGTTGGATTAATTTCCTTTATCTTTTTTAAACGCAAAGGAGCAACTGAGTCTAATGTGCTTGAAAAGACAGAGGCAATAGTTTCCGTTGCAACATCGAGGTCTTCTAAGCTGTCTGGCATGCTAAGGCGATGAAACTGATCAGGAAGATTATTTATAAAGCGTTCTTTAGTGGTAGAAGTGATGGTTCTACCAAATTTATGGCAGGGAGGCAGTTTAGCTGTTTTGACTAAATGTAGTATACACGAGACTAGGTAATGATCTGAGATGTCGTCACTCTGCTGCAGAATTTCAACGGCATCAATATCAATTCCATATGACAATATTAGATCTAAGGTATGGTTACGACAATGAGTGGGTCCTGACACGTGTTGTCTAACACCAATAGAGTTTAGAATATCTGCAAATGCCAATCCCAATGAGTCTTTTTCATTATCTACATGGATATTAAAGTCACCAACAAAAAGTACTTTATCTGCTGCTAGTACTAACTCCGACAGAAAATCAGCAAATTCTTTGATAAAGTCTGTATGGTGTCCTGGTGGCCTGTATACAGTAGCCAACACAAATGTCAACTTACATAATGTTACGTAAAGTACCATCACTTCGAAGGAATTATATTTGAGAGACTTTTGACTAATACTATAAATATTACTATAAATTACAGCAACACCTCCTCCTTTGCCTTTCTGACGAGGATTGTGTCGATAATCATAACCTTGAGGGCTAGACTCATTTAAAGTAATGTAATCGTCCGGTTTTAGCCAAGTTTCTGTCAAACACAGCATATCTAGATTATTGTCTGTGATAATATCATTTACAATAAGTGATTTTGATGAAAGGGATCTAATATTTAACAACCCAAGCTTTTTCATTTGTTTATCATTACTATCTCTATTTTTTATTTGTTGAACATCAATTAAGTTTTTACCATTAAATGGGTTTGGAAGTTTTTTGTTTTTACTAATTCGGGGTACAGACACAGTCTCTATGTGATAATATCTAGGTGTAAGAGTTTCTATGTGTTGGGAATTATCTGACTTCTGTAACGTGAGGCAGCTAGCAGACGGTCGGTTTAGCCAGTATGTCTGCTTCCTGACCTGGGCCACAGTTTGTCATGTTTCAGCTCTAAGACTATGTGCCATATTACTAGAGAGAAGAGCAGCACCATCCCGAGAGGGATGAATACCATCTCTTTTCAACAGGTCAGGTCTGCCCCAAAAACTTTTCCAATTGTCTATAAAACCTATATTATTTTGCGGACACCACTTAGACAGCCAGCCATTGAGTGATGATAATCTGCTAACTATCTCATCAATCCGACGAACAGGAAGGGGACCAGAGCAAATTACTTCTCCTGACATTGTATTTGCGAGTTCACACACCTCTTTAATGTTAATTTTAGTGATCTCCGACTGGCGAAGTCGAACATCATTAGTGCCGACGTGAATAATAATTTTAGAGTATTTACGATTAGCATTAGCCAGCACTTTTAAATTTGCTTTGATGTCAGGTGCTCTGGCTCCCGGCAAACATGTGACTATGGTGGCTGGTGTCTCTATTTTCACGTTCCGTGTAATAGAATCGCCAATAACTAGGGCACTTTCAACAGGATTCTCAGTGGGTGCATCACTGAGTGGGGAGAACCTGTTTGATGTTATTATTGGAACGGAAAAGTGGTTTTTTTCGCGGCTAGGCCGCCTCACCGTTACCCAAGTGCCCTGCTGCACGGGCTCTACAGCCGGAACCGAACAATGTACAGAGTTCACTAAGCTAATCGCATCCAAAACAGTATCTGAAGCCCTTGCGTTCTTACTATCCTCGATTAAAGTTTGGATGCGTGTCTCTAATTCTGAGATTCTCTCTGTCAGCCTGACTATTTCCCTACATTTATGACATAGACAGAGAGAGCTATACTGAACATGTGGCAAATGGAACAGGTAACAATGCTAGGAGAGGATGACATGACTCACCGTGTTTGTAGACTGATCCGAGTTACCACAGCTGTTTGATGAGCGCGTTGAAAAGGAGCGCGCGAGAGACTGATGACAAGTTAACAAGCTAGCAAGATGCAAACGCGTTGTAACAGCGATTTAGATTCAAAGATCTCAAGCTAGCGACGTCAGATTAATGTAGTAGGCAATATTAAATATAAGGTACTAATAATATAAGCAACAATGAATAAAAGTAAGAGATTCAAATCGAAGCTATACGGAGTTACAGACGCAAACCACTCTGAGCAGCGAGGCAGACAGGAGCAATCGACGGGGGCCAGGAGCAATCGAGAGATCCTCCAGATCTGTATGTTCCAGACTGTCCAGATCTGCACTGACTTCAGAATCTAAAGATCCTTCTGTCTGCATGTTCCAGATAATAAGGATCATCTGCACAGACATGAGAACCCTCAACTTCAAGGCTTCTTCTTCTGCGTGTTCCAAGAAAAAGGACCTTCTCTGTGTTTCAGGAGTTCAACGTTCAAGTACTCCGTGTTCAAGACTGTGAAACGGATTCCAACTCCTTTCTTCCCACTGCAACACTGCCCAGCTCAATCAGTGGAGACATCACCCTCGGATTCAGCATGACCACGCAGACATAAATTTCACTTACCAAACCTCTTTCCAGAGACCTTGGCATTAGTGTATATTATCAGTATATAATTATCTAATTTGCATTAGATTTTGCATAGCTGATATCAGATAATAACAAATTATCTCTTGATTTATTTGTTGAATTCAGAATAAGGTTTACCTTATTTCTTCTAGAGAAACACCTCAGGTTACGACTGTAATCATAGTTCCCTGAGAAAGGAAAGAGACGCTGCGTCAATGACGCTGTTACGTATCCGGCGCCTGCTGGTTCCTGCTACTCCCCACCAGAGGTCGCCGGTTCACCATTTCATTGCATACACAGTTATACTTCACTCTGGACTACATTTCCCACAATCCCTCACCTAGGAACCAATCATACACTCACACCTGTTTCCCATCAGTGATCCTTTATAAGCTGCACTCACACACACACTCATGGCTGAATATTGTTTAGCTTTTGTTTGACCTTGTCTCCGTGTTCCTTGTTTCCTTGCTCCTTGCCTTGCCTAGCCTAGCCTGTGTTTTCGATCCTGGACTGTTTTCCTTGTTTGATGATTCCTTGCTGCCTACCTTGACCATTGCCTGTGTTTGGATTACCCTTATGCCCGCTTGTATCTGTTTGCTGGTGGTTGACCTCTGCCTGTACGACTACGCTCATTGTAATAAAGCCTGCACATGGATCCCCTACTCTGTCGTCCAGTTCCCCTTCATTACAGAAGCTTTAGGAACGCCTCTGCGTGATTGCGTCTGAAGCACGTGTGTCAACTAGTCCAATTGCAAGAGTGAACGTCACGTGCGGGTGATGTCACAACCAGGAAAGCATAAAAGTGTATCCGGAATGACTGGCGTTAGCTTCAATTAGTCGATGCAACTCGATCACAGGGATGAAGTAAGTATGGCAGGCGACGCAACATCTCGTTACCTTCTCAGGGAACTATGGTTACAGTCGTAACCTGAGACTTTCCCTTTTGAGGGAACTCGCACTGCGTCAGTGATGCTTTGGGAATGATAATGCCAAAATGCCATGCTTATAAGTGCCTGTCCATATAACTACTGAGAGCAAAACTAAGACATGAGCACCTGTGAACCCGGTGCAGCACACAGGTACAGGTTGTAAAACCTTATGAATGTGAGCAGAGAGGACCAGCTTGCCGCATACCACATCCTGTAGGGATGCTTCCTTATATAATAAGGCTTTCTGAGCCACCATACTCTTATTCTGGCCTAAAAGCACCACAGAGGAAATGTGGCCAACGGGTTTCTCCCCAGGGATACACCACCTAAAAGGACATGGTAGGCAGCTAAGGTCGCCATGTACACCTTCAGTATGTAACAGACAACTTAGAGACGTAGGAGACGAGTAAGTAGATTGTCAGGAGTCCTTGAGGTAAGCATGAAGGTGCGTCTTAATGCAAACGAGACCGGACAGTGACTGAGTGCGTGTGTGTCTTTTAACTGGTGACTGATTGGTAAGCTGATGAGGTGCAGGTGTGGGTGATCAGTATTCTGGAGAGGGAGTGCGCAGTCATTGGATGGTGCTAGAGTCTGGCGTGTCTGTGACATCAGTATTTGTTAGTTGCTCTTGTCTATCCTTTTGTTAATAAAATCCTTTCATTACACTTGTGTCTTCCTTGTGTTGATAATACAGTAAGAGGCTCGAAGAGTTAAGTCAAGTCAAGTCATCTTCATTTATATAGTGCTTTTTACAATACAGATTGTTTCAAAGCAGCTTCACAGTGATAATAGGAAAATGAACGGACAGAGATTATTATCGAGCTAAATTAAGTTTTTGATTGAATCACTTCCATTGTAAAAATCGTTAATTATTAACTTAGGGGCCCCTTACATTACACCTTTTTAACTGAAAACAGAAGACTGTTAATGTGTTCTTGCCGTTCATTTACGTGTTGATCTATAAGACTGCGTGTTTGAATGTGTATGTGCGCAGACGCTTAGTCTTTCTTTACAAAGAAAGTCAATATCTTACAAATCCTTTAGATTGGTCAGATGACAAACTTCCTCCAATTTAGATCATTGTAATACAGCCAACAATCTTCCATGATTGTTCTTTATTGTCAAGGTAAAATTCCTTGGCTGGTGCCCCATAATATAGGAAGGAATCATCTGACACTCTCACACTCACCAAAAACTCAATATTTATAATAATACTAAATATTAATATTAATATTTAAGACCATAAATCACTACATTTGTGGTGCCCTTGTGTGAGGCTAATCCAAAATCGCTATTGAGGAAATTTCTGGGAAGTTTCTCACACTGAAAACTGCTTTTCTTCTCGCTATCTCATCTCTCAAAAGAAATGGAGATATTCAAGCCCTCTCGGTTTCTCCCTTGTGCCTGGAATTTGTGCTTGGTATGGTAAAGGCATTTCTTCACTCTAGACTGGACTATGTTCAGACGGTTCCTACTAATAGTGTAAGACCTATCGTACTGCAGGCCTTTTGTCCTCCTGCTTTCAGGATGGCAGACCAAGAGAAACTAAATCTGCTCTGCCAATTTAGGATGCTTTAGATGTTTATGTCCACAGAGCTGCCCTGTGGAGAAAGTGTGAACAACTGTTCATTTGATTTGGTTCTAAGCAAAAAATGAGCAAGTGGGTGATCTTACTTGCTTATGAATCGGCCGGTCAGCCTTCACCTAAAGCATTACTGTCAGGAGTTTCTCTCCTAGATGTTTGTGATGCAGCAAGCTGGTCCTCGCCGCACACATTTGTGAGGTTTTATGACCTTGACCTCGGCTCCATGGGTGCGGGTGCTCTTTTCTTAGTGTGCGCATGCGATTTCACACAGACAGGCACTTGCTTGTACGGTGGTTCGGGTATAGGGTTCCCACAGCATTTCCCAGAAAAGGCCAAACCATACTCCCAGGATGCCTATCATTGACTTGCTTCAGCCTATCAGAAGCTAAATTTTTTTTGTCTGGGTATGCTTTATAGTTTCCTGGTCGATGACGTCACCCACCTGTGACATTCCGTCACACCATTGGACTGATTCAATACATGCTTCACGACGCTATCACTTAGAGGCGTTCACACAGTGTTTCGACGCAGTGAACAATTTCTTGTTCACCATTTGTTTATGATTAACAATTGTTTATTGAAATAATGATATTAAAACAATTTTGACATAAATACTTAATGATTTATAAGTGATAAATAATGTATCAACTAATAACTTATCAACCATCTACTAATGATCTGTTTGATTTATTTCACGATTTACACATTTTAAGAAAACTTACAACACATTTGTAAATCGTTAGCATACCACTTATTAATCATTCATGAATGTATAGTAATGTTTTGTAAATGATTAGTTCATCATTAACTAATAATTTATAAGTGACTTATAACTGAATTAATAAAACATTCATAAAATGTTAGTATATCACTTAATAATTTATGAATATATAGTCATGTTTTGTAAATGATTAGTTCATCATTAACTAATAATTTATAAGTGACTTATAACTGAATTATTAAAACATTCATAAAATGTTAGTGTATCACTTATTAATCATTTATGGTGTTTTGTAAATGATTAGTTCATCATTAACTAATAATTTATAAGTGACTTTTAACTGAACGTTATTATATTATATTATTAAGTGTTCCTACTAAAGTAATGTGGTATTTGATTGTGGTCAAGACTATCCATAGCAGACTTGGAGTGGCATTATGGGTGTTGAAGTTTTCCTAACTTTTTGGCAAAAAGGAAGACCACAGATTTTTTTTTTTTTCTCAGGTGGCACGATTAAATTTTTTTAAACGTGTCGTTGCAGCAAGATAAATAAAGAGCTGGATTTAGTCACAGCAGTATGTCGATTTATTATCATACTTAAAAGAAACAAAATACTCAGGAATATTCAATGTTAAACACTTTGTCCATTCTTGTCATTATATTGTTGGTTGTTCTAAGTGTGAATGAAAACCAAGGCTATAAATACAAAGGCAAACTAATCAACAAAACTAACATCAGGTGCAACATATAATCAAACCAATGAAACATCATAGAAATGAACTCAAACACAGGAAACAGAATTAAACATGTGCAAAAACCACCCAAAACAAACAAAAGACCAGTGGCCTGTTGCACAAAGCTGGTTTCAGTTTCTACCCAGGTAACTCTGGTTTTTCAGGCTCATGAAGGTGGATTGGTTTTTAGCAGGTTTCATTGCTATGGTAACGTATGCTACATGGCTAACCTGCTCCGGAGCAGGTTTTATTAGATAGCAGACCAAAACTCGACTAGTCAGGTGTGAGTAGTGTAGTGACCTGTATCTGATGCAATAAAGCCACTCCCCTGCATCTCTCACTCCGAATTAAATCAGTTTATATTTAAAACATTTTAGAGACAAAATTGCTCATCTTTTGCTGTTAATTATTTATTATATTTATATTAAATAAATTATAATTATGTATAATTCATATGATATATTCATAATTATTATATTAATTGACATTATTAAACTTTGCTTTTAAATTAAAATAAATATAATACATGCATTAATATATGAAGCTTTAAAACAGGTTAAGCTTATATACAGTATATTCTTTTGAGCTCTTTGTGAAGCTATATAAATTATAAGGCCTATTTGTTTGATTCACATGCATTGATATAGTTTTCTTTCTTTCAGTTGCCTTCTTAAACTTTCACTGCAGCAGCAATGTTTATTCCTGCTTTGTAAATGCATTTTTTCATAACAATCTTTTAATCTTCAAAAGAGACGTGAATTGTGCGGCTCTCTCGTGAGAAGTGAATCAAAAGGGCGTTCTCAATGTTTTGTGTGACTGGCTGTTTGCCGCACGTATCACACTTTCAGATGCATGCGCTTCAGAGTTAATCACAAAACTCTGAATTAAACCTGAGTTGACAGAGAATGTTTATACCGAGCTTTGTGAGTCCGTTGAGCCTGATCTAAACCAGTTTGGATTTATCTGGATTTGTCAACTTCAAACCTACTCTGAGTTTGTTGAATTAGCTTCATGCAACAGGCCACTGATCACCTGTGACATGCACAGGCAGCCAAGTTTTAATAGGGGCTTTCGCACTGGAGGAACTTTTTATAGTTCTTAGAACTACTGGCTGAAGTACCCGGAACTTGCTGTGTTCGCACTGCAGGAACTAGGAACGATTTTAGTTCTAGGAACTCCTTTTGGGGAAACTAAATTATCTCCTACTTCAGAGTAGGGTCTAAACAATAAATGCTGTTTTGACACTTAATAGTGACGTAACAGATCGCTGTAGTGCCTTAGATCAAGCGGCAGTGAGGAGCACAAGTCATCTCTTCTGATTTACTGCAAGTAATAGGAAGAAATAAACATGAATGAACTTCAGAAAATATGTTGAAAGAAACAGTACAACTTAGTAAAAAACAAACAACAACAACAACAAAAAAAACCCACTACAGATGAGCTTATTTAATGTTTATGTAAATCTGTCATGAAGTCAAGTTATGACAACTACCGTGCAATTTGTATAAATTTTTTAAATTATTATTATACCTGAAAACAAATAGAAGCTGGGCTCTGTTTTTATATTCCTTGTAGAGTTTACAGTATTAGTTTTAGTATTTTATTAGTTTTAGTATTAGTATTTTATTTTTAAAAAAATGAAGTAGGCCTATCTGAAATATTTACAAATCAATGAATATTGGATTGACTTGTGTTAGACCATGTACAGAAATATTTTCTGAGACGATTATCGTACTGTCTATACTGTAGCTTTAAAATTCAACAGCGTAAATAAATTCAAATTGTACAGTACAAAAGCAGCATTGGCAGACGTGATCTAGAAAAATCAGTATCAGCAGAAACAAATTAGTATCGGTGCATCACTAATTCCTAATTCTCTAATTTAATTTAAACTTTCAATTTCCAACAGCTCAGAATCAAAGAATTAATTCTTTCAAAATCAATTAAGTCTTTACATTCATTTAAGACATTTAAAATGGTGCTTACATTTACAAATACAGTCACTATCTCTTGCTTTGCATAGCTGGTGAATGGAATCTAGTTAGTGTGATCATATACTGTAATGCTAGCCAAAGGATGCCATGAAAAAAAAAAAACAGAGGAAAAAAAAAAAACGGAGGAAAAAAAAAAAGGATGCTGCTTTAAATATTTTTAATGCGTTAAACAGAAAAGATTAAGGGCGGCACTGGTTCAAGTCCTTTCTGTGTGGAGTTTGCATGTTTTCCCTTTTGTCAGTGTGAGTTTCCTCTGGATGCTCTGGTTTCCCCTACAGTCCAAAGACATGCAGGTTAGGTGGATTAGGTGCAGTAAATTGGCCGTAAAAGTAAAAGTCCCAGCACTTGGGTTGCACAAGTTAGTGCACTCTCAGTGCTGGGTTGTGTCAGGAAGGACATCTGCTTAAAATCTCTGCAAGTGGCTATAAATACTTGTCTTACACCTAAAAGCAATTACTTGTTTTGTACACCAAAACAAAAAATTCAATTACAAAATAAACAATGGTTAATAATACTGTAAGTAATAAGTGTTTTACAGCGAAAATGCCATGACAGATACAGTATTTGATATGTGTTTTTTCTAATTAGTAATGCTAAAAAGTAGGCTTAAATAGCTTTATAAATTACACATAAAGTGCTGATCTTTTGACAAGCAATCATAGCAGCTCTCTGGTTCGTATGTGTGAACAATGACTAATCTACCACCAACCTTTGAGGTCATGGAGAACTATTCACCTGTTCAACAATGCACATTGATTACTTATTACCCAAAACCCTCTATGAGCTCCAAACAACTGAAACAGTATTGTGCCATTATGAAACAGTATTTAAAACTTTGGAACAGCTGACTCCTGCTGTGGCAAAGAGAAAGCAATGATTGATGGGATAATTAAACCTTTTTCTTTTT
Organism: Elopichthys bambusa; assembly: GCA_037101425.1. Taxonomy (NCBI): domain Eukaryota; kingdom Metazoa; phylum Chordata; class Actinopteri; order Cypriniformes; family Xenocyprididae; genus Elopichthys; species Elopichthys bambusa. The sequence continues at coordinate 17,281,340 of CM074448.1, read as the reverse complement.
TTTTTTTTTTTTTTTCATATAATCTAAAAATGTGCTTCACGTGGTAATATTAAAATGATTAAAACTATCTGGTTTCATTCAGCTCTAAAATATTATTTAAGATGACTGAATTAACTTGACTACATTGTTACCCATGATTTGTTATCACTGTAATGGTCACATGATCAATTATGAAGGTGATAACTTGGTAACAACATTACTCATTAAAACAGCTCAGTCACTGTGGTTCTACACCGTGTGCAGAATTAATTGACAAGTTGATTTTATGATATTTTTTTTTCCCAAGCACATTTTACCAATTCCAAACCGGCGTGCATATATTTATTAGAATCGTTTTTAGAGTTTAAACAACATTTAAAAATCGTATTTTTTACTGTGACGTCTAATCATACATAAGTGTTGTGTTGGAAGGTTTTTATTAATGCCTCTTTGAATTTAAGGTTTTATTTTTTGACTGTTGTAATGATATACAGTTTAAATGTGATTTTATTGTTATTTTGCCTTGTCCCGTGTACAGCACTGTGGTCAACATTTGTTGTATTAATATGTGCGTTATAAATAAATTGAACATAGGTTTTCTTTTATAGGCAAAATGAGCCAAAAAAAAGAGATTTAACTCAGGCTGAAAAGTCAAAATGATTAAATTAAATTAAAAAGGATGCAATACTAATGCAAAACTTTAATTGGGTCAGCAGGGTCAGACAAAAACAGGTGGAGAAGAAAAGACACATTAACTGTCCTCTATTCCTATTAGCCCCCTCAAGATGCCAACCAGTTGAAGAACCACGTGCAGGATTTATTAAAAATGAGCGTAGTCAAACAGGCAGAGGTCAAACACCAGCAAACAGGTACAAGAGGGCAAGGCTAATCCAAACACAGGCAATGGTCAAAGTAGGCAGCAAATGATCATCAAACAAGGAAAGCAGTCCAGGGTCGAAACAAAGGCAAGGCTAGGCAAGGAACACGGAGACAAGGTTGGATATTAGGCTAAACAATACTCAGCAATGAGTGTGTGTGTGAGTGCAGCTTATAAAGGGTCACTGATGGGAAACAGGTATGAGTGCATGATTGGTTCCTAGGTGAGGGATTGTGGGAAATGTAGTCTAGAGTGCTGTATAACTGTGTGTGCAATGAAATGGTGAACCGGCGACCTCTGGTGGGGAGTAGCAGGAACCAGCAGGCACCGGATACGTGAGAATTGAGAAACATTTCATGTCAAACCTCCAATAAAGCAAAGGGCATGGGAATTTTGTCTTCATGAAAATTACATATTGGGGTACAATTTTGTCATCATGACATACTGTCAGGACACAGACGGAGGCAGAGAGGTAAGTGAACAACAGGTGTTTATTTGAGACAGAGGCACGGAGCGGTGAATGCAGGTGAGTCAATGAACAAGCACTTATGGAACAGTCACTTAGCTGATGAATAACAGTAGTTGTAATTCAAGTTGGGAACCCCGTCGTCACAAGTCGAGGATCGCCCGCACCCAGTAGATGGCCTCTTCTTCAGCAATGTCGGGAGGAGGAGGTACCGCATCGTCACCAGGATCTGTGGAAAGAGAAGACATGGGTTCAGTGGGGGGCAGTCGGAGACTGATGTCCCGTGTCGAGGGCCACACCTTCTGGCCAGGTTGGTAACAAGGAGTGGGGCCCCTTCTGGTGTCAGCATGCTTCTTGTGTCTCCGAACTGCCTGCTGGAGATGGATATGAGCTGAGTCCCACACTCTCTCGCTCTGCTGGAACCAGTGGTTGACAGGAGACTAGGAGAAGAGAGGTGGTTGGTAGCCCAGGCTACACTGGAATGGGGTGAGTCAAGTCAAGTCACCTTTATTTATATAGCGCTTTTTACAATGTAGATTGTGTCAAAGCAGCTTTACAGTGATAACTGGTACATTATTTTGGCTGCACAGCAGCTCTTAAGGAATAGTGTCAATGCAGGTAGATCAAAGCACTGTTGAATATCAAATATCAATTGTCAAGTGTCCCCAACTAAGCAAGCCAAAGGCGACAGCGGCAAGGAACCCAAACTCCAACAGGTGACATCAGGTGGCAAACAGGTGTTAAAATGGAGAAAAAAAACCTTGGAGGAAACCAGGCTTAGTCGGGGGGCCAGTTCTTCTCTGGCAAAAAAGTGCTTTGTTACGACTCAGGTTGCTATCATAAGTCAGATAGGATCGCAACATTCAAAGTATTTAATTCAGTTCCATCCAGTTGAGGATCGTATTCATCACACCGGTATGGACGGTTGTTGAGGAGATGCGCCACTGGTTGTCATGTTGATGAGGCCTTCACAGTGGATGATCTAGTTGACTCAATCTCTGCAGATACTTCAGGGCTGCGTTGTGGTCGTGTCAAGGCGCAGGTCATTGGTCTCACCTGGATGCGGCCCGGATCCGGTTGACTACGGTAAACCTTGGGATAATCAGAAAGACTAATATTAGCGTAGATGCCATTCTTCTTCTGATGTAACGAGTACATCTGGTGTTATTGGAAGTGTTCCCGGTTCCGGCTGACCTAATTTATGCAGCCTAATAATCCTTTAACGGATTTGAAAAAATAAATTGATAATGTGTTATGTGTATGCCAGGTTAAAGAGATGTGTTTTTAGCTTAGATTTAAACTGACAGAGTGTGTCTGCTTTCCGAACAATGCTAGGAAGATTGTTCCAGAGTTTAGGTGCCAAATAGGAGAAGGATCTACCACCTGCAGTTGATTTTGATATTCTAGGTATTATTAACTGGCCTGAATTCTGAGATCGCAATAGACGCGAAGGACTATAATGCATTAATAGCTCGCTCAGGTACTGGGGAGCTAAACCATTTAGTGCTTTGTAAGTAATTAGCAAAATTTTAAAATCTATACGATGTTTAACAGAAAGCCAATGCAGTGTTGACAGAACCGGGCTAATATGGTCATACTTCCTAGTTCTAGTAAGAACTCTAGCTGCTGCATTTTGTACGAGCTGTAGTTTATTTATCAGGCGAGCAGAACAACCACCTAGTAGAGCGTTACAGTAATCTAGCCTTGAGGCCATGAACGCATGAACTAACTGTTCCGCATTTGTCATCGAGAGCATATGTCGTAATTTAGTAATTTATTTTTAAGATGGAAGAATGTGGTTTTACAGATGCTAGAAACATGGTCTTCAAATGAAAGATTGGTATCAAAGAGCACACCCAGGTTCCTAACTGACGACGAAGACTTAACAGAGCAGCTATCAAGTGTTAGACAACATTCTAGGTTATTACGTGAGGAAGTTTTTGGTCCAAAAATTAGAATATCTGTTTTTTCTGAATTTAGTAGTAGGAAATTACTGGTCATCCAATTTTTTATATCAGCTATGCATTCCGTTAATTTTGTGAATTGGTAAGTTTCGGCAGGGCGCGAAGAAATATAGAGCTGAGTATCATCAGCGTAACAGTGAAAACTAACGCCATGCTTCCTGATGATATCTCCCAAGGGTAGCATGTACAGAATGAAAACCAATGGTCCTAGTACCGAGCCTTGCGGTACTCCATATTCAAACTTGTGATCGATATGACCTCTCTTCATTTGCTTCTACAAACTGATAACGGTCAGATAAGTATGATTTGAACCATGACAATGCAATTCCACTAATGCCAACATAATTTTCGAGTCTATTTAAAAGAATATTGTGATCAATAGTGTCAAATGCAGCACTAAGATCCAGTAACACTAATAGAGAGATACAACCCCGATCTGATGATAAGAGCAAATCATTAGTAACTCTAATGAGAGCAGTCTCAGTACTATGGTACGGTCTAAATCCTGACTGGAAATCCTCATAGATACTATTTCTTTCTAAAAAGGAACATAGTTGTGATGATACTGCCTTTTCAAGTATTTTTGACAGAAAAGTGAGATTTGAGATTGGCCTGTAATTGACTAATTCTCTAGGATCAAGTTGTGGTTAAGAGGTTTAATAATAGCCAGCTTAAAAATTTTTGGTACGTATCCTAGTGATAAAGGTGAATTTACGATATTAAGAAGAGAATATATGACCTCTGGAAGCATCTCTTTCAATAGCTTAGTCGGTATAGGGTCTAAGGGTATGTGGTGGTCTGCCAGAGGGAATTCTGGGCATACTCCGCCCAGGGTAGGAACTGGCTCCAGCTGTCCTGGTTCCGGTGGTAATATAACCTCAGGTACCTCCCGATTTCCCGGATCTTGCGCTCAGTCTGGCCCTTGGTCTGTGGATGGTATCCCGATGACAGGCTGACTGACACTCCTAAGAGCTTGAAGAAGGCTTGCCACACTCTGGAAATGATCTTTGTCCACGGTCAGAGACGATGTCTTCAGGAATGCCGAAATGAGGGAAGACATTATTGAACAAGGTATCGGCGGCTTCAAATGCCGTGGGAAGACATTTGAGGGTGTAGCGAATTACAGGTATTTGATCAATTAGCTCAAATCATGGGTGAAATATATATATAATTAGATCATAACACGTTATGATTAACTATAATATAGATCGACCAAAGAGGGAATTATGCACATATATTGTGAATTAATTACATAGGATTATAATTAATTACATATATGATTAGTTCTAGTTTAATAGTTGTTTGAGGAAGACTATCCTAGTTTGTCCAGCAAACCATCAGTTTTCTCGTAGACTATTATAAAAGGAATTTTATTCTCTGGCCATGAGAATTCACTTCCCTCTAGCATTAAACCGTAAAGCAGTTTTGCAGAATCAAACATAGAAGTGACTTGGTTTTCTGAATGAGCAGCAGAAACAATCGAGCATGAATATAATGTATTTAATAGATACGAACTACGAATATATGACTAAAATACAACACGAAAACATACATAGAATAAAACAAAAGTAAAGTCAAGAAAACAGAGGTGATCAAAGAAATTGCAAAATTACAAACAGTTAAAACCTTTGAGAGCCAGCAAAGAAACTCAGTGTACACAGAGCTTAAAGCGCGTGGAAAGAAGTTGTTTGGTACTTGCATTAGTTCAGGAGCTGTGGTTTTCTCGCCTGTCTGTAGGAGTTTCCATGCGCGTGGTTTGGCGATTGGTCCTTTTCCAGGCGAATGCGTTCTTCTGCGGGCTTTTCAAACAAGGTTTTAACTTAAGCGTAAGATAATCGGAAAATGAAGAAGAGAGAGAGTCCGTCTCCTAGGTGATGGAGGATGATGAAGGCTTGACAAAAGAAAACTTGAGCAACGAAGAGACGCGTGTCATTGTGTTTTAAGGACAACAGACCAGAACGCCTCCTTGGGTACGTCAGCCAATGATGAGGGTGCAATTTTGGCGGGTAAACTTTTTCTTTGTCTCCATTTATGACCTAAATTGCATGGTTTATGACGTGTCAGATCTGAGTACACTTTCTTCAAAGTACCATTACAAATAGAAGAATACATTTTACAGTAATGTGACATACATTTTCAGTTAGGGCATAACGAAAGCTTTACGATGAGACCAAACTTGTCAGATGGCAAAGACATAAGAGGAGAGATACAGTTTATACTTGAATTTTATCATTTATAATAAAACTAACACATTACAGTCATAGCTAAGCTTATATACTAGGGATACATATATGCAACTTGAAATACAACGACAGGTACACTTTGGCACAGTCATATTTGGAGGATACATGTACATATAATCTCCATGCGTGTTTGTGTGTGTCTGTATGTGTGTGTGTGATGTGTATTAGGGTTGTGGCCAGTATCTGTGACTACATGGCCCTTAGCCCTTAGCCCCACCATTCTAAAGTTGGCTGGCAGATCTGATCTTTGTACAGACGCTTCAAGGGGTATGAGCTTACAGGCCTTGGAGAATCGATCCACTATTACCAGTACACAGGTGAAGTTATTCAATGGCAGTAGGTCTGTCATGAAATCAATTCCCATGTGTGTCCACAGTCTGCAAGGTATCGGTAAGGGAACCAGTTTACCCTCAGGAAGCCTCCTAGGAGTGTTGGTAATGGCACAGACTGAGCATCCTCTGATGTAGCGGGAGACATCCTGAGACATGGAGTGCCACCAGTAGTGTTGCCGCAGGAGCGAGAGGGTACGTGAACTACCTGGGTGTCCAGAGCCCGGAGATGTCCATGACGGTGGGCCGGTGGAACATAGAGAAGCCCCTCAGGACCTCCCGGCGGAGCTGGCTCAGAGCGGTTAGCTTGGGATATGCACTGGTTGATGGACCACTGGATAGGGCTGACGATCATGGCTGGAGGGAGGACAGGTTCAGGATCGGAGCTCTCTGGATCAGGTTGGTGCAGACGGGATAAGGCGTCTGGTTTACAATTCTTGGTTCCAGGACAGTAGGAGACCATAGTTGAATGTTCTGAAGAGGGCCCAGCGGGCCTGGCGAGGATTCAGTCTCTCATGGTTTCAGTGATCCGTTATTACCTTGAACTGATGGTATGCTTCCTCCAGCCAGTGTCTCCATTCCTCCAATGCTAACTTGATAGCGAGGAGCTCTCTGTTCCCGATGTCGTAGTTTTGCTCCGATAGCTTTTTGGAGAAGAAGGCAGATGGATGGAGTCGTGGTGGAAGGCTTCTCAGGCAAATGAGTCCAGGACAGAGACTTGGGCCAGCCTTTGAGGAGCAAGGTAAGGAGTGCACTGAGAAGACTCTAGTTGTGGATGAAGTGACGATAGAAATTTGCAAACCCCAGGAAACGTTGTAACTCCTTCATGGTAGTGGGTAATGGCCAGTTGCGGATGAGGGCTTGCATTGAAACACAGACGTGAGAGTTGAGGATTGGCAGTGGGTGTGTGGACCGAACATGCTGAATAGCGTTGGGCAATGCGGATGGTCTTTTGGATCAAGTTTTCCAGCCCATAGTATCATCGTACACAACCTTTAACTGTTTTACATGAGGGTTAAAGCCCTGGCGAAAGGCTGTTATCAGCACCGTTTTGTTCCAGCCACTAGTCCGGCCGCTAGTGTACGAAATCGGAGGGCATACATACTCATAGATTCTTCACCTTGACGTAAATTGAAGATTTGGTCATGTACAGAGAGATTGGTGGTGCTTTTTCCGAATACTTCCCGGAAGTGGCTGAATAAGGCGGCGATGGTGGCTGTTACTGGGGCGTTAGATTCCCAGAGGGGTTGAACCCATTGCAGTGCTCGACCAGAGAGCAGGGAGATCTCGAATGCCACCCTTGCGCGCTCAGATGGGAAGAGTTGAAATTGGGCTTCCACACTGAAGGAGAAACCCACTGCAATCCTCCGCAGCACCGGAGAATGTTGCTGGTCGGGCCATGGGACTAACAGAGGTAGCTGGAGAAGAAGCAGCAACCTTCGAAGACCTTCAACGGCTGACCGGAGAGAGCTGCAGGATTATGATGATGTGTGGTCTTTAATTCAGCAGCAATTGCTCTTCTTGTTCTAAGCCAAACAAGAGAGCAGGAGATGGCTGATGAAGATGGTGAGTCGCCTGAATCCACAAAGCCACCCTACCCCCGCGTATATATAGCTGTTTGAGATTATGGAACGCGCCTCTGGCAGACTGCAGCTGCCATTGGAGCAGGTTAAGAAAGAAACCGCTCGCGGACTGTTCGACTAACGGTTCATTTTTGGCCATAATCCTCCAGCCACCATAAGCTTTCCATTCCTTCTTGATCTTCATACTGAGATCGAGAAGGCATGGAAGAACCTGTATTCAGCTCGCATTCATCAACATCAGCAGGTTAATTCGCTGGTGTTGATGGAGTGAGTATGGATACGCGTCAATGCAAAACTGGGTTTCCTGTTTAGGATGCGGTTTAAGGGCCCTGAAGTTCCATTAGGTTGGCTGAAACAATATATTATTAAGGGTAGTACTTTGTTAGTCCCCTTTATGGATGTGTTGGCTTCATTCTTTGCAGAATTCACTAAAGACACTGAAGCTACTGTTCATATGTATTCAGATGTGGGCTTTAACTAAGCCGCACTGTTAGCCACCTTATAGTAAATTAGCTTTCTCCTCTGGTAAATGCTAGAGTTTTGAAATTAGCTTTCACTAACTTCAGATAGATCTATGTTCAGTGTCTGCCTTACAGGCCGCCTGACATTGTGTGTTTGGGTTGAGCTTTGCTCCTCTAAGCCTTATTGTAGAAATGTAGTATTCTCAGAGTTTGCCTCCTCTCAATTGAGAGTCTGTTGTTGGTAGAAGCTGTTGTTTCTTAGCCCCAGGCAGATCTATGCTTATGTGTTGGCCTTATAGGCCCACAGCTATAGCTGGCTAGAACTATGGTTTAAGTGGTCTGCTAGAAGCATTTTATGCCCTTTTTATACTACCCCTGTTATGTGAGTGTAGTTTTTCCTAGTTCTGGACTCCTCTTATCAGAGTTGTCAGGCCAAGGCCCATTGTCCCCTTGGTGTAGGTGCAGAATAGATAGCAGCTAAGGTAGCAGACTATTGCTAAGTCTCCCTGGTGCCGTTGTCTCAGGCGGTGTAGGCCCCTTTTTCACTATGTAAATAGAAACTCTGCTGCTGTGGCCCCACTCCCCTAGAACTACCTAGTGGTACTTCGACTTCCTTCGACTTCCGTTCCTGACTTCCTGAACCCCTTGCACTATGTTCAAACTTGAGTGATATGGTTGTAGCTTTTTATGAAAGCTCCTGTTCCCTATAGTTCAGTACAGATTGTATCTGTTTTTGGTGAGAATTTCTGTTGTGAAGTACCCACTCTGTATCTTTCAGGGTTGGATTAATAGTACTCTCTTGTTATTCAAGGTTGTTGAACTTTATTACTTTAGTTCTGATTCCTGCCCAACACTATGTGAGCTCAGTAAACTCTAATACTGCCACAGGCTAGCATCCGTGTGTTCTGGAGTAGTAGGCCTGACTTTGGCCTCCTTAAGATTGGCTGAAAGGGTAAAAAGTGTTTTTACTGAGTATATTGCCTGTTGGAATGTATAAGCTCAGGTTGAGTTTAAAAAAGTTAACCTCACTACATAGTTTGGTTTTCATATATGGCTACCTTAGAGCTTGAACACTGCCACAAGCTGACACTCGTTTTGTTTGAAGTAGAAGGCTCCGTTTGGGCCTCCTTCAGAGCACAATATCTTGTTGTATTACAAGGCTTTTTGGTAGGTGTTTTAGTTAGAGTTTGCTCACTTGGAAACTAGCACTGCCACAGGTTTATGCCCATGATCATTTGAAGCAGTAGGCCTGTTTCAGAACATGGTAGCGTAATATTCTTTGTACTCCTCTTAGTTTAAGGGTTAATGGTGTTTTTACTGAGTACATTGCCTGTTGAAATGTATGGATAAAATTAAGCTTAGGCTGAGTTAAATTTGAATCCTGCAAGTTTTGTGTGCCTCAGCGTGGATTAATGGGGCAGATCAACGCACGGTTTCGTTTACTACACATAACTTACATTAGTAAACTGCCATGGCTATTCCCACACTATATTGCCATACTGAGATGAGTAAAATCATCTGAAATATGTAATAAATACAGAAATAAAATGTGTTAGCAATGTATTTCACTGTACATTAACATTTAGGCTCTATAATATAACAAATATATGAAATGCCATAGAGATAACATGCATTTTTAGATGCTTTGCATCACAGAAATGCATTATATTTTAAAGTATATTAAAACAGAAAACCGTTATTTTAAATTGTAATATATATATATATTTTTTTTTTTTTTCTGTATTTTTTATCAAATAAACATAGGCTTGATGAGCACGAGACTTCTTTCAAAAACATAAATAGTAATGTGTCCAATCTTTTGACTGGCACTGTAATTTAAAATATAGACCTATACAAAATTTTCTTCACATGAAGTGCAATAATACGTGCATGCATAAAATCACAAAAATCATGTTCCCTTTTGAAAGGGAACTTCTACTCTGCATTTGCAAATGCTTATGGGGAACGTCACGTGACTCGGTGTCTGAAAGCCAACTATCCAATAACTCCAATTCCTATGAAGTCATACAGCACGACCCGGGCGTCTGGGGAAACAGTCATTATCTCATCATCTTTCGGGACTGTTTGTGTCATTGTCACTGTCGTGAATATACTCTTGATATTCTGTAAGTCAAGTCAAGTCAAATTACCTTTATTTATATAGCGCTTTTTACAATGTAGATTGTGTCAAAGCAGCTTTACAGTGATAACTGGTACATTATTTTGGCTGCACAGCAGCTCTTAAAGAATAGTGTCAATGCAGGCAGATTAAAGCACTGTTGAATATCAAATGTCAATTGTCAAGTGTCCCCAACTAAGCAAGCCAAAGGCGACAGCGGCAAGGAACCCAAACTCCAACAGGTGACATCAGGTGGCAAACAGGTGGCAAACAGGTGTTAAAATGGAGAAAAAAACCTTGGGAGAAACCAGGCTTAGTCGGGGGGCCAGTTCTCCTCTGGCAAACAGTGCTTTGTTACGACTCAGGTTCCTATCTGACTTATGATAGCATCGCAACATTCAAAGTATTTAATTCAGTTCCATCCAGCTGAGAATCGTATTCATCACACCGGTATGGACGGTTGTTGAGGAGATGCGCCACTGGTTGTCATGTTGATGAGGCCTTCACAGTGGATGATCTAGTTGACTCAATCTCTGCTGATACTTCAGGGCTGCGTTGTGGTCGTGTCAAGGCGCAGGTCATTGGTCTCACCTGGATGCGGCCCGGATCCAGTTGACTACGGTAAACCTCGGGATAAACAGAAAGACTAATATTAGCGTAGATGCCATTCTTCTTCTGATGTAACGAGTACATCTGGTGTTATTGGAAGTGTTCCTGGTTCCGGCTGACCTAATTTATGCAGCCTAATAATCCTTTAACGGATTTGAAAAAATAAATTGATAATGTGTTATGTGTATGCCAGGTTAAAGAGATGTGTTTTTAGTTTAGATTTAAACTGACAGAGTGTGTCTGCTTTCCGAACAATGCTAGGAAGATTTTTCCAGAGTTTAGGTGCCAAATAGGAGAAGGATCTACCACCTGCAGTTGATTTTGATATTCTAGGTATTATCAACTGGCCTGAATTCTGAGATCGCAATAGACGCGAAGGACTATAATGCATTAATAGCTCGCTCAGGTACTGGGGAGCTAAACCATTTTGTAGGTAATTAGCAAGATTTTAAAATCTATATGATGTTTAACAGGAAGCCAGTGCAGTGTTGACAGAACTGGGCTAATATGGTCATACTTCCTAGTTCTAGTAAGAACTCTAGCTGCTGCATTTTGTATGAGCTGTAGTTTATTTATCAGGCGAGCAGAACAACCACCCAGTAGAGCGTTACAGTAATCTAGCCTTGAGGTCATGAACGCATGAACTAACTGTTCCGCATTTGTCATCGAGAGCATATGTCATAATTTAGATATATTTTTAAGATGGAAGAATGCGGTTTTACAGATGCTAGAAACATGGTCTTCAAATGAAAGATTGGTATCAAAGAGCACACCCAGGTTCCTAACTGACGACGAAGACTTAACAGAACAGCCATCAAGTGTTAGACAACAACAGTAAGTATGTCTCTATTATGTCTGACGGGCAAAAAGAAACACGTGGCATCCATGGAAGTTTTTGACTCCGGAAGATTCACACACCCTATGTGTACATTGTCTGGGAGAAGAACATGCACGCACGGTGCTTGAGGGCGCCGTCTGTGTGAATTATGAGCGTCTTCCTATGAGAATGTTCCGTTCCCGCCTGGCCCTCTTCTCGAGGGAAGAGGCGTCAACATCTGCGCCTGGTGGGTCTGGCCCACCAGGCACAGATCGGCGGCTGCACTCATGGGGCTCGCAGATAGAGTTCGCTGCCGAGTTTGAGAGAGGTGTCATAGTCTCTCAGCGCGTGAGGAGGGAGCCCGTTCGCGGCAGACTTGATGAACGTTTTCTTTCTGACCACAACCCCGTAATTCCAGTGAGCCTTCCATTCCTTCCAGATCTTCACGTTGAGATCAAGAATGCATGGAAGAACCCATACTCGGCTAGAATTCATTGACGTCTCGTCAATGGGCGGCAGCGACACATACCCATGCTGGCGGTTGGCGTTGGGCCAGCGGTGGCTGAGCTGCGCCGCACCACAGATTTTGCTCTCCGGGCCACCAAGCAGACAGCCATGGTGGCCACGGAGAGACATCTGTGGCTGAACATGGCGGACATCGGGGAGAAAGAGAAAGGCTCTCTCCTCGATGCCCTGGTTTCGCCAACTGAACTTTTTGGCGGCTCTGTTGAAACGGTGGTTGGAAAGTTCAGGGAGGCGAAGGCGCGCTCAGCAGCTTATAAGAATAGCATACCGCTCAGGTCTGATCCTGGGCCCAGACAGCCGGGAGGCCCTGGCCCGTCTCGAGTTGAGGCTCTGAGGCAAGGCCAGAGGTTTAGTGTCGCCGCTCGAGCGCCTCCTCCACCTCGGAGCAAGTCGCAGAAGCGGTGGGATACGAGGAAGAGGAAGATTGACATGAGGGAGGTGATTGATCACCGGCGCCAGCAATGCCGCTGATCGATCCCCTCTCTTGGCAAAGGTAATTCTACATTTGCCTTCGCCCCTCTTCCTCGGCATCCCGGGGCATTTTTTAATTACTGTGCATGTTCAGGTTGACACCTTTGAACAGTCAGGCTGATGGCCGGGCCCATGATGAGATTTTTCTGAAGGCCCGCCTTCTGGCTTGATAGTGAAAGGGTTCTTTGGGCTTCTAGAACCATGGATTTTTCCTTCCCATTTTAAATAGTAAAGGAGGAGTCTTTGGTCTTCGAGCCACGGGAAGGTAAGACAAGGTCGGATTTAATTATTTAAATGTTGACCTTGTGTTGTTCCTGTGTATTTCCTGATCATGTAACAGTAAAATGTAGCACATTTAGGGTTTTTTTTTTTTTTTTTTTTTGGGCAAACCTGGAGTGTTGAGACTGACTGAGCAGGCCACAAAATGGCTGCTGCTTAGTTTTTTCTCTATATATGAGTAGCCTCTCGGCTATTTTTCAGTATAGTTTGAGTTGGCAGACATTACTTCAGTTTATATGTCTACATCGGCCCTAACCAGCCGCCTGACATTTTAGCTTTGAGCTTCACTTTATTTCTCTCATCATGAGATTTAGAAGTGGAGATCAGGCTTTTGTTATGGTGCCTGTTGTAGTATATAGGCCTATAGCTTAGTGGCCAGGCTACAGCTAGGTGATGTGTGGTATATGAAGTAACCCCATATGTATTTACTATCCTTTCAGGATGTGTGTTCCTAGTTCTGGCTTCCTCCCGAGGGAGTTGTTTAGGCTGTACGCCCCATTTATCCCCTTGCTTGTGTAAGTGCAATTATGAGTTTAACAGCTAGGTTGTAGGTTTTTGACTCCCTGATGCTGTTTCTCAGGTGGTAGGCCCTTATCTTTGCGCAGATTCCTTGCTGCTGTCGCCTTTGGCTTGCTTAGTTGGGGACACTTGACAATTGACATTTGATATTCAACAGTGCTTTGATCTGCCTGCATTGACACTATTCCTTACGAGCTGCTGTACCAGTTATCACTGTAAAGCTGCTTTGACACAATCTACATTGTAAAAAGCGCTATATAAATAATGGTGACTTGACTTGACTTGGCAGATAAGTTATGCAGGTGTGTGCTAGGCCCCACTTTCTAGAACTTTCATGCTAAAGGAATGACTTTCTTCTGAGCCACTTGATGTTTTGTATTTATCAAGTTTGAGTTGACGTTGCTAGTTTTTAGCTCCTGTCCTCTGGGGCTTAGATCAGATTTGAGAATCTGTACAGAGAGTGTTTTTCCTTTCAAAAACAGCATGTATATCAAAGTTTGTGCTACTTTGAGTTCTAGACTTTTGCCCTACATTGTATGTGAGAGTTTTTTATGCTGCCACAGGTTAGCACCATCTCTCATAACAATAGGCCCTTTTGCTGTGAATGGCCTCTATTTGAGTATATGGTGACTTATATTCCCCAGTTAAGAGGTTTTTGTGTCACTGAGTGCATCACCTGTTGGATTGCATACTCAGGGTAGTTAGAGCCACTTTTCTGAGGAAAGTTGGTATCTATTAGCTCCCTTTTTTAGTGATCTTGTTAACAGCTATATTGCATATAACTCGGATTGTAGGCCTTATGATATTCGGCCTCCTTCTAGTTAAACAGTATTTGTAAAAACAACTGCTAACTGATCATAATATGCTCACATATTCTCACAGGTTTACGCTGCCACAGGCCCTGCCACGTGTCTGTTTGAGGTAGTAGGCTTGTAATAGCCTCCCTTAGACCATGTTGGCTTTGTTTGGTTCCCTTTAGTCACAAATATTTAGGGTACATTGCCTGTTGGAGTGTGTAGCCTAGCACAGGTCGCAGTTAGCTTCCCATAGCTTTTTGGGTTAGAGCTGGTTCCCTTAAAATTCACGAGCTGAAGCCACGTGTTATTGAATTGGCAGGCCCCTTCAGGCCTCCTTTTTAGTTTACATGATGGCACAGTTTGTTTTTTAATCTGTGAGTAGGCTGATCGCCACCTGATACTGGAATGGAGGCCCCTTAAGGCCTCCTTTTCTAGTCGACTTGTTGGCAGGATGCCTGGGAAACCATGCCACCATCGGCCACGCCCCATCGCTGACGGATAGGCCCTAACAGGCCTGTTCACGATGTTTGGCAGTGTTTTCATGTATTAATCATAAAACTTCTATACATGGCCTTTGGGTGGTATGGTTATGGTAGCCACTTGCTGATGCCACGTGTTTACTAAGGCAGGGCTACTTCGGCCTCCGGTGTAATATGTGGAGTTCAGTCATGTACTCCTCTCACTGTGAGGGTAACAGGGTGCTTTTTACCGAGTATTCCGAGTGGCTAGCCCCTCAGGTTGATTTGGTAGTGAAACCTTACTGAAGGTTGGTATAACCTATATCTGCCTTCCTGAGTCTGATTCTAATCTACTTGAGCTAAGAGCCACCCAGCTCCTAGGGTGGATCTTTTGTGCTCCTAGAAATGGCCATGAGACTTACGCTGTGTGTATTAGAGGTTGCTAGGCCTACGGGCCGCCTGGTTTAAACACACTGGAGTATGTTTGGGTGTATTTCTCTTTGAGAATTATCTGTATACACTTACGTTGGCCAGAGGCCTAAGTGATAAATCCAACCTCCTTTTTGTCTGGTTGTTTATCGTCCTTGGGGCCTGAACACTGCCACGAGCTGATGCCACGTGTCTGTTGAGGTTATAGGCCCCTCCAGGCCTTCCTTAATACGTGTTGGCATATGCTCTACTCCTCTTGCTTTAAAGAGTAAATGGTGTTTTTTACGGAGTACACTGCTCGTTGGATTGTGTTAGGTGGATTGTCATGCGGGCACTTTGCAGCCTCTTAGGCTGCCATTGAAGTCGGCTGTCTACCCCAGAAGGACAAGACAGGTGTTCGGGGTGGCCCCTAAAACTGGGCCACTTTCTGTATAAGACTTCTGTTTTTCACATAACTACTATCATGCTGTAGGACCCTCCTCAGCCTCCATGAGTATGTGCCCATTGCATGGTCTACCTGTTAGGTGAGCTTCGTACTTCCCTTTTAGGGTTACGTTTGTAATAGTGCTTAACTCCCTAAGCTGATCATGGTGGTAGGCCTTAATCAGGCCTCCTCCTAAGATTCAGCCTCAGGCTGGTTTGTGCTCCCCTGGATCAGGGTTCTGTAGCGCATGGCCTCCTCAGTGCATTAATTAAGCACTGAGTAGATCCTAGGATTGTACTCCCCTCAGTACGAGGGTTCATAGCACTCAGTTCTGCTCTCCGGGATGCCCGTCTCTACGCGTGGGTTTGAGTTTGTTTTTGCCTCTTTGCAGTCACTCTTACTTACTATCTTCTATGAAGAATGCGTTTTAGAGGCTCTGTATTCAGACATGATTGGCCAAGACTAAGTTTGTCTCGTGACAGACCAGGTCGGCCTCCCTGGTGGCATTGGGGGTGACTTCGTTCCCCTCTAGGGACTGGCTGAGGTTCCCTTCGGTTCCTTGGCCACATTCCCTTAAAGGGACCGCTTTTTCTTCAGAAAAGCTGTTTCCAGACGCCTTAACAGCTTCTGTAGGACCTTTGAGGAGGGCCTTCTTGGAGTGCAGCTTGGGCTGTTGGCCGGAGGGAATGCTGTCACTGACAGCCTGGTGTGACCTGAGGGGGAGTTGCCAAGCAGTTCTCTAACTGCTCTAGAGCCTTTGTCTCAGCCATTTTTCTTGGCAGGCATTCTCCTCAAGCATGGCGGCGTGGGTATATCGTTCCCCATAAGTGTTTGCAAACGCAGAGCAGAAGTTCCCTTTCGAAAGGGAACGTCTCAGGTTACGTATGTAACCATGGTTCCCTGAGAACAGGGAACGAGACTCTGCGTTTCCTTGCCATGCTTTGGGCTGCCTGCTGAACAGTCCCTCAAGACGATGGATAATGACTTTCCCCAGGCACCCCTTTTATACTTCCTGGTCGCGCTGTATGACGTCATAGGCTGTCGCCGGCCAATAGGAATTGGAGTTATTGGATAGTTGGCTTTCAGACACCGAGTCACGTGATTCTTAGGGAACCATGGTTACATACGTAACCTGAGACGTTTTTTGCTCCATTGCAGAAACACCAAATACCAGATATGTGATGTTCACATATATCTTTGAACAGGATTTTTTTCCAGGTATAACTGTGTACTCAAAATGTGTCTTTGACTCTCATTTATATAGTTAACTATATTTAAAAAAAAAAAAGATATAGGTCTTTTGTTATTGCATTCTTTCTTAGTTGACTCATTCACATTCCTGACCTAATGGCTCATTGTGCAGCTCATTAGGAGCAGGGTCTTAATCTCCTCAGGTGTGAATCACAGCATTATTAAAGGCTCCGTAAACAAAAAGTGTCTTAGAAATTTAAAATCAATTCATTGTTTTGTGTCAGAGTAGGCAGAATGGTTTTTACATCATTGTGAAGCAAAAACTCTAGACTAAAATATACAGTTCCCAGTTTTGTGAAAAAATATTTAGTTTATTTTTTGAGGCCGTATTTCAGTGACTTATTGTTATTTATTTATTTTTTCAAAAACCATGCATATGTAATTCTCTCAAAAATACAAACATGTACATACTTGTTGCTCACATATTATTGTAGCCTAGTTTGTGCTGAATACAGTGTAATGAGACTTTTGTCATTACAGTTTTTCTTGATTGCTTAAACAAATTTCTTGAAATTATGCCTCATATTCTCAAAACAGTAAACACAAATCCATAATGTCCCACCTAATTCCCCAAACATCCTATTTTCAGGTCAAAATGAAGCTCTACACTCAAAACCATTCACTCTTGCTGAAAAACTAAACTTTGCCCTCAGACATCACACACACGCCCTCAAAAACACACACACTACAACATAGTCTTACACATGGGTGAGATAAATTCAAAACAATACTACAAAAATCAAAAACTAAAACCATCTGTATGTAATAAGTTATGTTGCTTGTGGTTTTCCCCTTCAAGGTACTTTTCACCTTTTCACATGATGAACACACGTGTATACATTTGCACATTTTTTATTTCTTAATGTACTGTACAGTATAATACACCAAACAACAACAAAAAATATTCTGCCCCAGCATCACATGTTTGGTCTGGGACAGGCCAGAGAATCTCGTCAACATCACAGGCTGTACTGGCCCTATCCAGGCAGTGGGGGGAAAATCCTCTTGCATGCCTGATCCACCCCTGGTACACGTCAACTGAAATAGTACTGATTACTGTAACTGTAACACATACTTTTAACAAAATGGAAGCAGACAAAAACTCTATCTGTATGTAAGGCAATTTGATGCATGTGTTGTAACAGAGTACAGCTCTCAAAAGTTACAGTAGAGTACACTGAGGTACACCTCCCTTAAGGTTCTTATGATCAAGGCGACGGTGAAGCAACTTAAGTTTGGCTGAACTCATTGCCCAGCCTCCCTCATAGTCATACCATGGACAAGGACATGGTCAACTAGTGGCACGAATTTCATCTGAGACTCCTTGTCTCCTTGCCCCTCATCCTCATCCTCCTCTTCCTTCACCTCTTCCTCCACTCCTTACTGCTCTTGCTCATCCTCTTCCTCCTCCTCCTCCTCCTCCTCCTCTCTGGTGTCCTCAACCTTTTCAATCACGTCTTTCTGGATCCATTGTACCAAAACTGAATGAACTGACTCGGGCTCTTTTATCGCTCTATTGAAGGCTCTGATTGGTGTGTGATAAATTTTGACTCGTAGTGTTTCCATGTGGGTAACTGTGTGCTAATTGAGCTCAAGCTATGCTGACTTGAGTGAACAGTACTGAATGCTAGTGCTTTCTAAATGACAACATGATGTAGGCAATGAGAAATGAAGGGATTTGTGTCTAAAGTTCTGCAGTGACAGTTCAACAAATCTGATTCATGTGTCAAAACAGGGGAATAGTGTTTATAGTTTAGGGAAATGGGTGTGCTTTTTGATAAATGGCATTACGGTTTTGAAATTTTAATCCAAAAGTCTGGTTATAGTGTTTAAGCAATCAAGAAAAACTGTAATATGTTTATAAACAACTGAAAAAAGCACAAATGTCCAGACATGTCAAAACTTCTCCAGGGCCCCAAATTAGCCTCAGACCCCAGAGGGTTAACCTCACTGGATAGTTTGGTTCTCAGATTTGGCTCCCTTAGAGCTTAGACACTGCCACTAGCTGACACCTGTGTCATTCTGAAGTCACAGGTCCTGTTTGGACCGCCCTCAGAGCATGGTGCCGTAAGTTTGTACTCCTCTTGCTTAAAGAGTAAAAAGTGTTTTTAATGAGTACATTGCCTGGTGGAATGTGTTGAGGTAGACTGTTATGTGGGCACTCTACAGTCTTATCTCCTAGTTAAACTCAGTTTCAATCAGAACGAGTTCCCATGTTTTGTGGGCTCTTGCATTATAAGCAATTGAATTGCTTTTAGGTGTGTGGCCTTCACAGGCCGCCCTGTAAGCGAATCCCCCACATCTGGGTGTCTTTAAGCAGATTAAGCATGTAGTTTTCACATGGCTGGCCTTTGCAGGGCTGCTGTGATATATTCTACATGATGTAGAATTACTTCATGTTGCAGGCTCTCTAGGAGCCTCCATGATTTTGTGCCTACAGTGTGGTCTACCTGTTAGGTTGAGCCCAGTACTCACCTCGTCTAGAGGGTTGTTCTGCATAGTACTTAGCTGGTCAGTGGTTGAAGGCCTCTCTGAGGCCTCCCTGTTAAGGACTGGCCCCTAGGCTGGGTCCCTGGCCTTTTTTTTTGGGGTCCCTTTAGAGTGCACAGCCTCCTCAGTGCAAATAATCAAGCGCTGAGTAGATCCTAGGATTGAGCAGAGTTTTACTCCCCTCACTGGTAAAAAGTGCTAAGCTGAGTCCTGCTCTCCAGGATGCCCATCTCTACGATCTGGTCTGAGTTGGTTACTGCCTCTTTGCAGTCCCTCTTACTGGATATCTTCTCTGAAGAATGTGAATTGAGACTCTGTGATCAGACAGGTTGCTGGCCAAGACTAGGTTTCTGTTAGACCAGGTCGGCCTCCCTGGTGGAGTACGTTCCCCTGACAAGTGACTGGCTAGGGTTCCCTCGGGCCCCCTGGCTACATTCCCTTGACAAGTGACTGGCTAGGGTTCCCTCGGGCCCCCTGGCTACATTCCCTTAAAGGTACCCTCTTTTCTTTGAAAAGAAGCTTGGTTCCAGAAGCCTTTAAGCAGCCATAGTAGGCCTTCTGTGGAATGCCTCTTTGAGCCTTATAGCTTGGGCTGTTGGCCATAGGGAATGCTGTCACTGACAGCCTATGTATGACCCATAGAGGGAGTGGTTCTGGCATTTCAGTTGAAACTGCTAGTTCTGACGTTTGTCTAGCCATTTTTTGGCATGCACTCCCCTCAAGCATGGTGGCGTGGGTATATCGTTCCCCATAGCGTGTCAAACGCAGTGTTGTGTTCCCTTTCAAAAGGGAACGTCTCAGGTTACGTATGTAACCATGGTTCCCTGCATTGTCCTGCATTTTAGCACATACTGCAGCTATTACAACAGCATGGCTTCATCGTAGAAGAGTCCGTGTGCTGAATTGGTCTGCCTGCAGTCCAGATCTTTCACCTATAGGGAACATTTGGCGCATCATTAAACAAAAAACATGTCAAAGATGACCACAAACTCTTCAGCAGCTGGCAACTTATATCAGGCAAGAATGGGACCAAATTCCAACACCAAAACTCCAGAAACTCATTACCTTGATGCCCAGACGATGTTTTGAAAAGAAGAGGAGATGCTACACCATGGTAAACCATTTTGAGACCTGTAGCAGGCATCAAATTTGAAATTAGCTCATTTTGTGCATAAAACTGTAAACATTTGTTATGTTATCTATCTTCTATTGTGAATAAAATATTGGCTCATGTGATTTGAAAGTCTTTTAGTTTTCATTTTATTAAAATTTAAAAGGGTTGTTCATTGCAATTTCACTTTTTTAACTTTAGTTAGTGTGTAATTTTGCTGCTTGAGCATAAACCGTATCTGCAAAGTTACAGCGCTGAAAGTTCAATGCAAACAGAGATATTGTCTTTTAAAGTTATGGCAGTTTAATGCCTACAGTTAGAGTCCTGCAACGAGTCCTACTTGCGGGGTACCCGCATAAAAGGGACTAGCGGGTGGTTTGTGACATTCCTAAAATTCACGGGCGGGGATGCGGATAATTAACTCCTTGCGGGCGGGTAGTAGCGTGGATGAAAAATATGCACAATATTTGTATGTCTAAATTACCATTACACATTCGCAACAACGATATGACATTTGACCCATCACGTCACCACCGTGACAGTGCGACTTTTGTTGATGCTTCTCTTAGCCTAGTTGGAGCGAGCGTTGCAGGAGTAGCTATGGATGAAGTAAAAGTAAAGTTGGCGATTGGAGTATATAAAATTGTTGACAACGAGTCTTTAAAGGCAAAATAAAATGTGTGGAGAAAGTGTGGTGTAATACGAGATGCAAAACATGCCATAAAGTTTTGGCGTTTGATAGCCGGAAGCTGGGCACGTCTTTTCTTAGGAAGCATATCGAGACTTGCAGGAGCACAGCAGGGGTTGCCAGTGCGACAATTGACAGGTACTTTGCCAAAGGCTACAAACCTCCAAGAGGGGAAGACAAGGAGGCGATAACAATTAGCTGTGCAATTTGTGTGCCGAGACATTAGATCATTTGAGACTGTGTGCGGCGATGGATTTTTGGAACTGGCACAGGGCTTAATTGACACTGGGGCACGAGCTGGCCTTGTGGACGCGCGTCAGCTTCTGCCCGATTCAACTACTGTCTCCCATAGGATCACTAAATATGCCGAGGATAAAAGACAAGACATAATTCTGGAGCTGAGGGAACAATTGACTGAGAGCAATGGGGCTTTGACGCTGGATTTGTGGATGGATGATTTCCAAAAAATTGGATATCTCTGTGTGACTATACATTATATTAAAAGCAATTGGGAACTGCAGGAGTGAGTGCTCTGCACAGCTGAATGGGACAGCAATTTACGTAAAACAGCTGACAACCTCAGGCCAGCCATCGTCCAAGCAAATTTGGACTGGATGAGCTTTTTCCCAAACTAGTGTACGTAACTGACAGAGGTGCAAACATTGTTGCGGCCCTCCGCACAGCCACAAGATTGAGTTGCGCAGCACATATCCTGAACACAGTATTGCATACCACACTTGGGAAACCTGCTGAGGACGATTTGTTTGGCGAATAGGTATCTGGTGTCATTGAGTCCACTAAGCAGGCACATCTCCAGAGACGCGATGGAACTCGTTTCACACGGTGCTGGACTTCATTAGCAGCCAATACGAGGCCATCCGTGCTGGAGGAACGTGACGAAGAACACCGTTTAAACTGCATGAGCAAGGAGACTTTGCATGACATTGTGAATTTTTTGGCACGATTCAAAGAAGCCACCAAAGCCCTGGAAGCATCCAAAACTCGCGCCTCAGACATCACCTTCAGCCGTCTTCTACCGACAGTCTGACATTGTCATCGCTTAAAGAAAAATGCCTCAAGATTTTAACTGAGAAATTTGAGCTGCATCTCTTGCACAAGCTGGCAATGTTCTTGCATCCAAAGTTGAAAAGCCTGAAGCTGCTGGCAGACCATGGTGAAATTATGGGAGTTCATAGCGAAGCACGGCGTCTTGTGAAAGGTAAGCTATTCAATCACAAACTAATATATGCTACTTGTCTTCAGTGGTGGAATGTAACTGAGTACAAATACTTATTTGAAAAAAAAAAAAGAAAAGAAAAGAAAAAACATTTTCTGATCAGTTTTTCCACCTGCCAAAACAGGAATTTAAAAAAAATCTCCATGTTTTCTGTGCTGATGCGGTTCATGTAACGTAAGGGTTGCGCTGCCAATAAAGCACCTAAAATCTGTCACAAAGAACCGGCAAAAAAGTAATGATTATGTAAAATATAGCAAGGAGACATATTAATTGTTTATTAATAAACAAGTGTTTTCTGTGTCAGTGGCTGCAAAGATGAAGCTGACAATGCTGACTCGTGATCTTCGCAGTAGTGAACGCGCCTGAGAGAAATGCACATTTCATTCGGATTACATAACCAGAGAGCAGTCTGTTTTCTTTCGTTTTGAATTGCTCTGTTTAAAAGTAGACATTTCTGACTCGTGTCCGGCGTAGACAACTCTTCCTCTTCAATAATGCCACCAACCCGGGAAGAAGCTTGTTGTAGTCCAAAATGGTCGTAACTGTAGGCAGAGTCCTGCACGGGTCCATTCGTCAGATGATAATAGAACCCATTATAATCATTGATATTGTCTGCACTGGATGCAGTGCAAAAGACAGATTACAGAATATACATGAGTTAAATGCTGGATTTGCACAAAGGCTATTATTGAAAGATGAAGCAGTTCCCACTTTAAAAGCAGAAGCTGTTGTTTATGAGCCCTGAACTGTAAGTATGTCTTATTGTTTGTACATGTCTTTTAAATGTATAGTTCTGTTGCTGTTGTTTGGTTGCATCAAGGACATAACCAAAGACCAAAGCGGTTTGGCTTTGCTAGCCAGTTAGCTAAATTCTATTGCATACTTCTCCAACAAACGCCAACAAACACCAACAAACGTCGATGTTCATAGACAAACAACTGTTCATGCTATAAATTAAACGATAGATTTACAAAAATATTACTACTCAGTCAT
The DNA here is from genome assembly GCA_037101425.1 of Elopichthys bambusa. Classification (NCBI taxonomy): domain Eukaryota; kingdom Metazoa; phylum Chordata; class Actinopteri; order Cypriniformes; family Xenocyprididae; genus Elopichthys; species Elopichthys bambusa. Next base: position 17,258,221 of record CM074448.1, on the reverse strand, counting down.
GTATTCAGATACAGTAAGGCTTTAATCAGGATAAAACCGTATATGGAAAGCTAACATAAACAGCAGCAACATTTACAACTCACTCTGACACAAATACAAACAGAAATACTCATCATTCAGAAAAAACGTGCTTACAGAGGTTCTGCTTGACCCTCTTCATTACTGCAATCTAGGTCTTATTCGGGCTCAATTTGATACATCAATATATACGCCATTATTGACATTTTCACCGAAGCACATGCAACAACTAATGGTAAGGGGCATGGCGTTTCCGGACGCTTCAGTAATTCACAATACACTGGGCCAATCTGAGCCCATTGCGACTTTCGGAGGGAGCGGTATCATAGAATCAGGAAGTCAAACCAGCAGTTCAAATGACAATAGAGACACCGGTCTAGAATAAAGGTAAAATGAAGCATTAAGACATGTTAAACTACGGCCCATAAACACAATCAAGCTTAGAAAAAAAAAAAAAAAAAACAGTGAACCATCCCTTTAAAAAAAACTCCCAACTTTTCCAGAATTCGTGTTGTATTATGGACAAAAATAATAGCACAACTATAACAACAAAATGTTGCAATAGTTGTGCTATTATGTTTAATACAAAAAATAAATAAATAAATAGGCAGAACCAAATGGAAATTATGAAATAAGATGAAAACTGTAAATGTCTTTAAAAATTACTAACTGCAAAAGTAACAAAAAACTTGTTTTCCGGTTGAACCATTGTTTGAACAGAGTGCTCTTAAGAAACTGGCAGTAGTTCTCAGAGTTGATTTTTACACACTATTCTACTCTAAAAGGGCCCCACAACCTCACTGTCCATACCATAATTCCTCCACCACCTTGCTGCCTTTGAAATTTGGCCGGAGCTTTCTGTCCATGAGCTATCCAGCCTTGAGCCCATCCATCATGACCATCTAAAGTCTCCCTCATCTCATCTGTCCATAATACTTTGGCAAAATCCATCTTCATGTACTTCTTTGCTCATTCAAGATGCTTTTTTTTAATGCTCTTTTCTCAGAGGAAGCCAGGTTTGTGCCTTTTTCACCTCAGAAAACTTCACGAAGCACATTACATTTAAGGCAAGGGTAAACCTTCCAAAATATGTGTACCTAATAATTCTGCACACACTGTACACTGCCTTGGGTCAAAAAAGCTCACCCCATGTCTCTACAATAGTCTGAACGTGTTGTAAATGCTAAGCTAAGCAAGATGTTAACATTATTAACATACTAGTATGATGCTAACATGATACAAATCAAGATGTTAACATGATTAACATGTTGTTAGCATGACACTAACATGATTAGCATGTTGTTAACATGATGCTAATATGATTAATATGTTGCTAGCATAATGCTAATCAAGATGTTAACATGCTAACATTATGCTGACATGATTAGCATGTTGCTAGCATAATGCTAACACAATTTGTATGTTATTAGCATGGTGCTAACATGATTAGCATGTTGCTAATATGTTTTAACATTTTTGATGTTTTAACCTTTAGCTAATTGTTATTAGCATTCACTGCCAGCATAGCTAGCATGTTGGAAGTTCTGTTTGCTAGCATGAGTCAAATGAGCCAGCCACCATTTATCTATGATGTTCTGATGCAGAGATATAGGTCTTGCTAAACGGTTGCTAGGGTACTCTGTTTGGTTGCTAGGGAGTGGCTTGTCAGCTGTCAGTGATGATACTATGAAGGTTGGTTGTCATTATAAATTATATAAAGCAACCCCCATGCCTCTATGACATTCAGATTTGAATATATTTATCATGTGTTTGGGTTGCTAGGGTGCTCAACAGTGGTTGCTATGGAGGGTCTAGGAAGTGGTGAAGGTGATTTGTGACTGGCTGTTTGACACTATGACACTTCTTTCCAAAGATATCCCACCTCTTTGAATGGAAGTGAATGGAACTTGTTGCTAGGGTACTCTAAATGGCTTAATAGCTTTGCAATGATTCCAAAAGAGGTCCAAAAGACCTAAGTAAACTGAGCCCACCCTTATGTTTCTATGATGGTGTGCTGCAAAGATATCCATCATGGCATTTTATAATGGCAGTCTATAGAATCAGTTGCTAGAGTGCTGTAAATGGTTGCTAGGGCATGGCTAGACAGTTTCCATTGTGATAATTAAAGACTACTTGCCATTCTGAGTCAAAAAAAGGCAATCCACTTGTCGCTACGATGTTCTGATCTACAGATATAACTCTCACCTTTTTCAGTCTATGTGACGGTTGCTAGGGTGCTTTAACTGGTTGCTAGGGCGTGGCTATAAAGTTTAAATGTCACCATTCCCAAGTAAAATGAGCCCACCCACAAGTCTCTATGACATTCTGATACGGAGATATTACGTCACAAAGTTTGTCACAATGTTAAGTCTACGGGATTTTTCGCTAGATTTTTCACCCATTGTACACCCAAACGCTTATAAAAGTTATAGCAGTGATGTCCTCAATAAGCCACAAGATATGACACCTCATTCATGCAAAAGTTCTGATATGATTTGTCTTTGTTTCCTTTTTTACATCACAAAAAAACAGTTGTTTTAACAGGGGTGTGTAGACTTTTATATATGCACTAAGTGCAAATAGAAAGATGTAAATAAATTGTAAATAGACAGACACTATTTACACTAAATGCAAATAGCAATATATTCTATTTACACTAGGTGAAAATAGTGATAGATTCTATTTAAACCATGTAAAAGTACCAGTTCTTTGCAATAAGAGTTAATAGTAATTAGATGCTATCTATATTTTATATTTGCAGATAAATGTACAACAATACTGAGGTGCAAACAGTAACACGATGCAATAATATCACGTAACAATTGATGGAAAAAGAACGAAGGAGAACAATATTAAATTATGTTTTATTAACAAAATTCAGGAGAAGCAACGCTCAAATAATCATCACGTCATTTCAGCCAGCTGTCAACAATCAGTAATAAACATATCTACCCAATCAGCATTAGTGAAGGCCTATATATATAAACACAGTCGACTCACCCATATTCCTCGACAGTATTTTCAGCATCTGGCCCAGCATCTAAGTTCAGCCCAAACAAACGGGTCCCTGCATGCCAAGACGCCGAGGCCTACCCTCGTCACCGCAGCTGAAACATCCGCGATCTCCTTCTGTGTATTTCCCTACTCCGGCCATTCAGTCATTCCTGCCATAAAGAAATGGACAAGAAGTCAGTGGAGCATCAAGCTCGAGTCTCGAGCAATTGAACGGGCGAAAGAACGGGCCTTCCTCCAGTGTCAGGCAGCCGCAGCAGGCCTTCAGCAAGCCTTCAGCAAGCCAGAGCCACGCCGCAGCGCAGATTCAGTCCCAGCCAGTTCTCTGTCCACCCCGTCAGCTCAACCCAGCAAGAGCACGGTTTAAATCCTTCTCGTTTTCTGTCTCTGATTAAATTTCCACAGTTACGCCATCTGGATCGAGGGGGATTCACGTTGAAATCTGTTTTTGTATAAATAATTTGCCGTTCTAAACTGACGTCCGGCAACCTTGTGGTTTAAAGACGCAAACAGTAACTTAGTTCATATATCACGTTAAGATTGCACGCACAGTCACGGAAAGAATCATTATGAAACTCTAAACTTATGGTCATCGCTGTCCTGCGATTTATCAACAAAATTGCTTTGAAACTTAGTTATAGTATATATGTATTTCCGTTTTGAATTAACTTCAACCCACAGCATCACTACTGGTAAATAGAAGCAGCACAGACTGTTGAATGGTTTTAAAGATATACCCATTTGAATTATGGTCGTCTGCCCTTTTTTTCCCAATTGAAAACCTGAGAAAAATCTTGGTTGATATCTTTCAAAATCCATTGCTTTTAAAGGGATACAGTATTTATTTTACAGCTTTTTGACAAAAGACATTTGTATATATAGAAATGCTATTAAACCAGGCTGAAGCTCAAGTTATTTTAAAGTATTTATTTGAATTAATATTTTAAAAGGCACTTTTACAAAGATTTACTAAAATCAGAAAGACTGCTACATTTTTGCTTGAGAGAAAGTGCGTGTCAGTGTGCGTGTGAGAAATTATTTATAAATTGAACACTTTAAATGTGAAATTAAACCCGCCAGTAGGTGGCAGCGAATGTCACTGAGATTCAACTGATTCATTCAAGCGGCTGATTCCGAAGTGTTGCTCAGAGATGCAAAACAATTCTGTGGACTTTGGAACTATTTTCGTAGGCGAAATAGAGAGAAACAAGCGATTTGGAAAATGTAAGTCACTTGATAGGTTCTTGTTCATTTAACTGTACGCTGTATAAAATCAATATCACATTTGTCAAAGAACAAACGATAATCTAAATCAGACTGTACTTTGCTGTTTGATCATTCAATATCAAACAACGATTACAATATCAAACCGACGTGTTGGAGGTGAATATATGCAGCTTATAAAGCGTTTTTTAGGATTCTTCTGAGAAAATAAGAATATGTACAAAGTTTAATAATCAATCTCTCAGCACAGTTGTCACTGAGCTCAGGTTTCCAATCGCCTTGGATAATACCATGGGTCCAGCCACGTACATTGAATTTCTGGGCTGTAACTTGAATACAGCTTACTTCCAGGTCTCACTGCACAAGGGATTAATAGGATATTTCTGTTTGCTTCCACCTTCCTAAATAGTCAAAACTGTTCCAAAAAAGGAACTGCTATCTTTGCTCAGCTACTTAAACTTCATGATGCACATAATCCCGCAAGGCCACTCTTTCATCTTACATCTCTCTTGTGTCTTCGATTCATGCATTAGAAGACAAGCGTAAGGTTACGGCAGCAGCGAGCCTGGGCCATTCCCCAGATTCCCTACTCTCTTCCTCCCTCCGCTTAGCCGCACACCACGGCTTTTCCCAGCACCGCACCTCATTCAACAACGCTTGCCCCTCTCAGTGAATGCCTTCCCTTCTAGCGTGAGGATGCCTCCGCTAGCAGAGCAAGCTCAGCCGTCTCAGCCATTTCATCTCGTAGTCTCTCACCCTACCAATTGTCTGTGGCCTGCAGACCCTAGCATGAGGATGCCTCCGCTAACGGAGCAGGAACGCTATTTGCACTTAGTATAAACACTCCACTCCAATATAAGCAATACTATCATATACAATATATACAATTACATTATAACTTATTGTTTATTATATGTGTTATTATTACGATGATTTCATATAATTCAAATAATATATAAATAAATGAGATTTTGTTTGCATAGTACAATAAACTAAAAAATGTGCTTAATTGTCAAAATAATGCAACATTTATTTTTATAATAATTATTATTATGGTGTAAAGAAAATGACTCAGACATTTCTTTTCATGAGTTTTCTAATTCTTTCTATCCCTTTATTATTCTCTAAGCTCTGTTTTGTGTGTCTACCAATCTACCAAGAAGGCTTTGACAAAATCCTAAATCTTGTAAGGAATGGGAATGAGAAAAATGGTAATTTCTAACATGGAGGCAGAGCAGATGGAGAGAGAGAGAGAGAAAAAGAAAAGAAAAAGAAATGGAGATACAAGGTGTTTTGCCAAAGGAAACACCAGTTGTTGTTGTTACTCAGCCTGAAAGCATTTAATAAGTCCTCATTTTGGAAATAAACCACTTGCATAGATACTGCGTGTCTGAATTATTATTTTTTTCTTAGATGCAAAGCTTGACAGTGGTTACAACAGCAAGTTGACTTCATACATTTGATAAACATGGTCTTTCAATAGTTATGTGTCTATAGATTCACTTCAGACAACACTTCATTCATCTTGATATCAGTATTATTTTTCCTATCCAACGTGGGGTTGAGCCTGTTGGGTCATTTTTTTGGGGCTGTTTTTTTTTTTTTTTTTTTTTTTTCATGGTTCGGTAGTTGTGTCACACAGCCGTTTGGTCAATCTCAGTGACAGAAAGAGTTTGCTGTAAATCATTTTATTTTATGTAACGCAACGTACATGGATTAGATGTCAGTCATCTGTTGTTTTGTATGATGGAAACACCTTTTTCCTTGCATAAATAAACTGCTTTTATTCATTATAAACTGAATGTAATTACCTTGGATGTTAAAATATGTTCTCGAACTCTGTACTGTTGGTTTATGTGCAGGTTATAAGAAGCCTTTTATAATATCCTTTGGCTATGAGAAATACTGAGGTTCGCAGTTCCCCATCACCGGCTCAGGTTTTAGCAACACACTGGCACAAGAACTACTACCATTTCGGTAGTGTTAAATAAATTATGTTGAGTTAAAGAAACAACCCAGCATGCTAGTTTAACTCTAGAACTGCCATGGGTCGTTGTATACCTAAAATCGCCAACTGGTAAAATGTATCTATATACACAACTACTGTTTTGATATGGGTAAAAAAAAAAAACGTATTATGTCACTGTATTAAAACATTGTCTTTACAAAGTGATGTCTAGAGTAATGTCTGATAATGTTTAGTCATAAACTATGTTTTTGTCCTCAAGGCTATTTTAAGCAGTGAATATAGGCTAAACAGCCTGGGAATTAGAAGAAAATAAATACATATTTGGGTGGTGTAATATTATAATAAAATGTCATTAATCACATATTAAGATAACCCATGCTATTTAAATGACTAAAATACCCTAAATAGACAATAACGAGCAATAATAATTCACTGCGCTGCACATGATTTAGCCTATGATGCAATAACAAATAGCAAAAGCACACAGTTTCACCTAATTAATTATTAATTTGTTTAGTTGTGTATAATTTGAATAAGGGAACTGCACCAATAAACTTGGGGTAATTATTATTATTGTTTTATTCATTACATCATTGATCAGAAATATTTTTTGGGGGAAACGGGAAGACTAGAATAAATAGATCTTATCACTCATGGCATTTAGTGCCTAGACTAATATCTGTTTGGCATCCATAAAATCGCCTTCTTTTATCCATTGTGACTAAAACTGATTACTGTGATCTCAGTGGGTGAAAGGCATTGCCTAGTAACATAGAACATTAAAACATAAGAGACGCAAAAATGACAGTGCAAACATGAAGGCATATATGGGTAATTTTTGACCCGCTGGTGCTTATAGGTAAATGCCCTGTTTTTACTCTGGTTTTATCTAAACAATTTTTAACAAAAGGGGATTCTAAATAACACAATTTTAGTCAATGTCAAAGTCAATGACTGGGAGACTTGGACATTTTATTGAAAATCTGTTATGTACATTTGAAAAACAGCGACGGGTAAATTTTACCCTGTGGCGGTTCTAGTGTTAAATAACCCATGGTTGGGTTTGTCTATATTTGACCCAGCAGTGGGTTGCAAAACAACCAAAATTGAGTTATTTTTCAAACCAACAGAGTGTAAAATAACTATTGAAATTTAAAAGTGACTTTTCTATTACAGTATTTTAATTTTAATTTAATTTATTAAATCTGTAACTTTAATTAAATAATTTCACAAGTTCACATAATAATTTAGGCTTTGTATAAATGTACTTCAGGCAAGTCTTCTCTGGAACTACAGTAATTGTAGTTACCTACAATAAAATAGAATAGAAATAGAGGTGGAAACGGGATGCTGGAGGGATGCTAGGACAATTGTCACTGAGGTAAGTTTAGCCTTCCATTGTGGTTGACAGGTTTAGATGAACATGCTCCTTTAATTTAGAACTCCATTTTGGAGTCATAAAATATAGCTTATAGTAATTTCCCAGCTGTGTATTTCCTGTAGTCAGGCGCGGATTCATTCACAGGCTTGCCTAGGCTGCAGCCTACGTGTGCAGGGGCCCCAGATTGGCCAGACTATTTTTGTTTTTTATTATTATTATTTTAAATTTACCTCAGCGCGAACAAAAAAAAGGCCCTCATTGGCCCATAAGAAACATAACAAAATAAGCAGGTGATTGATTGGATAGATGTGACATTTGTGTCACATCTGTCCAATCAGCTGCTGATCAAATCATGTCAGTCATTAGCGGCAAAATGTCCGAAAGAAATTATGACAGTGAAGTACAAAACATGAACAAGATATAGTGAAAAAACCCTAAATTGACTTGATACATCAAGACAGGAAGTGGCGAAGTCCATGAGGGAGAGATTGTTAACGGCAGGAAATCCAAACATTTGCATATCATTCATCGACCTCAAATACGGCTTATCACTTGAAACATGTAAGTAATAACAACTTTTCAAGTCTGCTAATGTTAGCCTAGCCTAGAGACTTTCCCTTTCGAGAGCGATCACTTCAACACCGCGTAAAACACTGCGGGAACCAAATTTAATCCCGCCGGGAGAGCTGCGAGGTAGCAGAACCAAAATAAGTTGCACCAATCGCAGAAGGTAACAGGCCACAGATAGGCAGTGCCACTAGACTCTCAGTATGATAAGCGAAGCTAGGCCAATGAGAGACGAGCTAAAGCCTATCCAAATTTGCATATGAGACAGGTAGAAAAGCAGACTGCATTGACAAGGGCAGAACTAACACAAGAATATGTGAAAATACAAATGTAAAATCACGAGCGAACACAGCATCAACAGCATAGCAGTAACCAACTGTGCAGCATAATGATCACTTGTTACGTTTTTTGAAAACTAAACAAATGAGAAGAGAGAAGTGTGAACTGCACTGATAAGGGCAGAACAAACACAATAATGCCAAAAACATAATGCATAAGCACAAGCATACACAGCATCAACAGCAAAGCAGTAATCGACTGTGCAGCATAATAACACTTGAATAAGTGAAAATTAACTCACCGAGAGCACTTGAGAGGCAAGTGCCTCTCAGATGGCACATCCAGTTTGCCAAGGTGGCGAAGGTGTTCGGAAAAGACCAGCCAGCAGCAAAGCATAAATCTTGAATTGACGTACCTTTAGACCAAGCCCAAGAAGATGCAATGGCTCTCGTAGAATGAGCACTGATGCGGAAGGGGCAGTCCTGGCCCATACTAGCATAAGCCAGTGCAATAGCGTCCACTTTCCAGTGGAAAAAGACTCTGTTTAGAAACAGCCCGTACTTTAGAACAGCTGCCATAACACACAGAGAGCTGGTCTGACTGTCGAAAAGCAGACGAGCGATTAACCCTAGACCTAGAGCTTTTTGGGGGCACCTGACTTGCCTGCACTTTTCTCTGGTTTTCTAACCCTTTCTAGCAGTCAGCATCAAGTGCCATATATCATTTTAAACAGGACAACTTGAAGTTTCAGTTTAGCTCATTTAAAGTGCCAATTTTACATTTATTTAGTCTGAGAATGGATAAAATTCCCAGGATAAAAAAAAAAAAAAAAAAAAAAAAAAAAAAAAAAACGCCAGCAAAAATCAATCTCTAAGCAAGTTATAGACATTCGTTATAATATTACTCTAGATAAAACTACAATATTACTCTTTAGGGATAAACAGGTGTACTTTATTTATTGATAATGTGTGTCCAAAAAAGACCAGGGAGTAAAATTAATAAAAAAAAAAAAAATGTTATATAACAGAACACTAAAGCAAGTGTGACTTATTAGAGAATTATATTTTCAATCTGAACATGAATAAAAACAAATAGTGCTGCAAGTAATGAAAACAATTATGAAAATTGTCTTGTGCAACGAAAACAGTGCAAAGGTGTGTTTTTTTTTTTTTTTTTTTTCCACAAAATGATAGAGAAAAATAAGTAGTTCAACTGAACTACTAATGTTAATGATCTTCACAAACTATAAAATAAGTATTTAGATAATATAACAACCAAACAGATCAGTCCTGTGGCTGTACTCCTCACGTTCGCGTCGCATGGGATTGCACCAGTTCACTGCATAGAGACACGTTAGAAAACATAAATTGCAATAACTTATCCGATGTGAAACTGTTTTATCCTCGTTTTTGGTTCATGTTAAGTCAAAGTCATGCTTTGTAACATGAGTGTTCTCATTCAAATCTGTTATTTTTATGTTTGTTTTCATACACGCAGATACATGCGCACGCAAATACTTTCACTTTGCACTTATTCACATTTCTAAAGAAACATGATAGTATCGTGGTTCAAATGACCAAAACCTATGTTTATTGGTTGAGATGATGATGGTTTGAAGCAATCTGGGCATAGGAGGCGGGACTAGGCATCAACAATCGTTCCTGTTTGGCCTAGAGGAACAAACCACATGCACTGCCTTGACGAATCAATGCTGCAGTCTCATCACGGAGCCTCTGAATGTGAATGTGATAAAACCGATATCACTGGAAAGCCGAGAATCTCTTCTTTATGGTACATTTTATAGCATACAGATTGGATTAGCGGTTCTTAAAAGTTATTAAACATTTAAGAACGATAGTTATTTTTGGCCGCCGGTGGCCGTGTTGGTTTTCGAGGGTTAACGTACATTCTGAGCGCCCTGACCGGGCAGACAGCACTGATAGCGCCAGCAGATAAGGCAGACAGAAAAACAACCTGGGCTTTAAAGGGCGTAGACAGCGATTTTGGCACGTAGCCCTGTCTCGGCCGGAGAGTGACATTTACAGTCGCCGAGACCGAAACACATAGAATCCTTGTTCACTGAGAATGCGTGTAAATCCCCAACGTGTTTAGCAGAAGCAAGGGCAAGAAGAAGAGAGGTTTTTAGAGAGAGCTCTTTAACTGCAATAGATTCCAATGGTTCGAACGGAGGTTGAGAGAGGGCTTTCAGCACCAAAGCCAGGTCCCACGGCGGCACGGACGGCGGCCATGAAGGATGTAACCTCCTCGCTCCCTTGAGAAATCTGATCACCAAATGCTGCCCTGCTGATCGACTGCCCGGACACCGGGGAGCGAAACGAGGAAATAGCAGCCATATAAACTCTTAAAGTGGAGAGTAGACTGCCATCATCCAGTCTGTGCTGCAGAAAACATAAGACGTCTGAAACGAGGCAGCTAAATGGGTCGATAAAATTATTGCAGCAAAATGCTTAATCCCTCTAATGGCCCTGAAGCATCCACACGTGAAGTTTCCACAGATCCGGACTGGGGTGCCAAATCATGCTGTTCGCTTGCGACAACAGGTCCCTTCTGAGAGGAATTCACCATGGAACGGCTGTCAGCATCTCTCTGAGATCCGGAAACCACGGCTGATTCGGCCAGTTCGGAGCGACAAGGATCACAGATGCTCTCTCCTCCCTCATTTTGCATTACACCAGGGGCAAAATCTTCACAGGAGGGAACGCATAAAGTTTGGCTCTCGGCCAGCTCGATGTCAGAGCATCCCGCGACAACGGGGAGTGGGACAGCGAGAAGTACAGCGGGCAATGTGCGTTCTCGCTCGTCGCAAATAGATCCACTTCCGCCCTCCCGAACTGGGCCCATATTTTTCTCACCACGCCGGGGTGAAGTCTCCACTCTCCCTCAGGAATCTCGCTCCTCAAAAGCAAATCTGCTCCGCAGTTCAGGAGACTGGGGATGTACTTCGCTCTGATGGAGAGGAGATGTCGATCCACCCACAAGAGGATCAGGCTATGGATCTTATGCCGCCCTGGCGATTTATGTACCGAGACCACAGACCTGTTGTCGGTGCGAATCAGAACATGCTGCTGCTCCAGCTGAGGCAGGAAAGCTTCTAGGGTTAGTCTCCTTTCGTGAGCAGACTGTGAACCTCCTGTCTTAGAATCAGGGCTTTTCGGGGTAATGTTAGAGATGGGACCATGCCGTTGAAATGTCTGAATTGAAGAGAATACCCGTGTTGAATTATATTCAGCAGCCAGCTCGATATGCCCGGAATGGCTCTTCATGAGTCTAGAAAAAGAGACAGCGGCTGTATTCTGTCCTCGACCATTGCCACCAGCGAGGCTCGCGGAGGGCACGCCGGCTGGCTGTGAGAGGTGTCGCAAGTGGCGTGAGGGCGCGGGCACCTCCAAGCTTCATGAATACACGCTGCGGCTCTGCACTGCTCTGAGGCAAGGCGAGTGACGCAGTATTGAGAGGATGAAGAGTAGAAAGCTCTTTTTGTGAAGGGATATGCATTTTTATTGTGGAACTCACACAAACAGGCACATGAACAGAGACATTGCAAACGTTGTCTATAAGAACAGAGGGGACAAACTGAACAACATGTTGCTGCTTCTTGGGGGCGGGTCCCTCCATGAACTCCCTTCTCCTCTTGTTTGGCCCGTCAGGACGATGGCTTGGCAGCCGCAGACGATCCGCCGTCCGGTCAACGCGCTGAAGAAGAGCGGGACCTAGACTGGGTCTGGAAAGAGTGACAGGGCATCACGTGACTCATAGCTTTCACGCACTTTTGTGCCTCAGCGAAACGCTAAGGGGCCTTCGACGTCCGGGCGGTCAGGTTCGGATGCAGCCCAATCCTCTCTGGCCACGGCAAAAGAAACAAAATTGGCGACAGCGGGAGGAAGACAGAAGGCATCCCCCACGAAAACAATGAGAGAACGGGGAGACTGTTGAGGGCGGCGGTCCCAGACATCTTCGTCATCGACATCATCTCTGCAAGCAGGGCCCACCAGCAGCTCGCTGGCGGCAGTGGGCCTTGCTCCTGTAACACATCGCACGTAGTCCCTTTTGGCTCTCAGGATACGCGCTGGCAGGTCCGCGCAGTGCAGAAAGTCCAGAAAGGCTGCCTCAGCATGGGCCAGGCCCAGGCAGGCCACGGGAATCTGGCGGGTCGATAAAGCTCGCACAAATGCCGCAAAAAGTAGCCATCGGATGCAAAGAGAAAGTCAATCTTCAGGTGCAACTTCTACGATGGTCATGAAGGAAGAGATCTTTTATACTGCCAGGTAACCCCTCCAGGATTTGCATGCGATTGCATAACGCACGGCAATTGGACAGTTTTTCTAACTGGCGTTAGCCTATAATATTCAAGAATTAGGAAGGAAAGGGATTTCCCCGCAGCGTTTTACGCAGTGTTGAAGTGACCGCTCTCGAAAGGGAACACTGTAGTATTGGCTGTCTCAATGTGTGTGTGTATGCCAGTTACCTTAATATTGTGTGTGGACCGTGTATGGCACTAAATATGGCACTTTTTTGACAGTAAAGCATAATGATTAAGGGGGGCCTCACACACCTATCTATCTATCTATCTATATATCTATCTATCTATTTTAAATAGAGACAGTTTGGTACAATTTTACATTTTGAAGTGTTGAATCGAAAGTGATTAAGCACTTGTCATCAAATGTTTGTTACTATTCTGTCTGCCTTGTAAAATGCAACACAATTTGTCCTTAGAATGTTATGGTATCCACCAAAGTTTGTGCACATTGTATTAACATTCCAATTAGTCACTTAAAATTATTATTTTACAATAATTTAAAAATGTATAATTTTGTTTTAAAACTTGTCATTATAACTTTAATAACTTTATAACTATAAACTATTCATTATGTTATTTTGGGTAATCAAGAAATCTTCCAATCACCAGTTAATGCTGCAGTGTCCTTTAACCTGCATTCCTGCTAGCATGTCAGCTGTCTCTCACTCGACACAATTGCTTATGGCAACTTCAAAGATGAACACCAGCTGCTACTGAATTGCTAAGCTTATAGCTGCACTCCAAATAAAAGGAGGAAGAATTCCAAAGAATATGAGGTGGTTTTTGATGCATACTAATGTTGCTTGAATAGAAAAACTGGGATGGAGCAAAAACTTAATGGAGAAAGGGACTTTTCAGTTTGTGAAACAAGTGCTGCTTCAAAATAACACCAGAAACACTCCCTGGGGTCCCAAAGCAGTGATACTGCCTGCCTTGGGTTTTCTTTAAACACTTCCAAAGAGCAGCTGGGCCAGTATGATAAGACTTCAGCCAATAAGAGAGAGATAGATGTAAATAAGTATAAAAAGAGAAGTTAAATGAGAAATGCTAGCAGAGCTATGTGGCATGTGAGACTCTCTTTCAAAGCTAGACAGTAGCAGTCAGAACGGGAAGTTGAGCTGTGTCATAGGGTGTACAATTTACATGTGTCCAGTGGTAAGTGAATTAGGGAGGAAGGATGAGGAAACTTGAAGCACTGGGTGACTGGTATTTTGACTGGCCAATGTTCTGGCTCTTTTATTTGACTTGACATCTTCGGATATTAGGCTCCAGTGTAGCCTTTTGTGAAGCTCAACAATCTTTTGCTGCACATCAGAACTATATTCTTTGGTTTTACTCATTGTAATGAATGATTATGGGAATTTGGCCTTTGTGTTTCCTTATGTTTATACTCCTGTGGAACAGGAAGTCATAGCTGGACAATTTCATGTTCATGATCACCCTGGTGTGCTAAAAAAAAAAAAAAAAAAAAAAAAAAAAAAATGGAAATATGAATGGAAATTTACTTAAGAGATATTTTACTCATAAAAAATTCTAGGGGTGCCAATAATTGTGGCCAATGTGTTTTGGAGAAAAACATTTATTTCATAATGTGATCTGATGTTGCCTCCATCGCTGATATTGCCTTGACTAAAGAACTTTATGATATTTATACTTTATTTAATTACTTGTATAGAATGGTTGTAGAATATATGTAATGCTAGAAATACTAATTGTAATAAATAAATGAACTTATAACATTGTAACTAAACTTGGCCTCACGTGGCATTAAGTTGTTGAACCTGAACGGACCACAGAGAAGTCTTCTGTCTGATTTTAAGTATTTTAAAGTGCTTATAATTTATATCAGATTTGACTTATTTACAAAATTTTATTTTCAAAATTAGTTCTAGTTTAAAGTTAATTTTAGAAAGACTGGTCTAGTTTGTCCAGCAAACTATCGGTCCAATTTTCTTTATCAACTATTACCAAGGAAATTATTGTTTTGGCCACGAGAAATAACTTCCTATTCTAGCACTAAAGTATGAAGCAGTTAGCAAAATCGGAATGTAGAAGTGACTTGATTTTCTTAATGAGCAGAAACAGAAACAATAAAGCAATATAATGGATTTAATATGTGAAACTACAAATACATATACGACTAACTAACATAATACATACATATAATGAATCAAAAGTAAAGTCAGGGAAAACAGGGATGATCACAGAATGGCAAATTACAGACAATTAAAACCTTTGAAAGCCAGCACAGAATCAGTTCAGCAAATGTAAGCTGTAAATGTAAGCATAAGAAAATGTTTCTTATACTTGCATAGGCCATTTTGGATGCTGTAGTTCAAAAGATGCACGTCGTTCTGCAGAGGTTTCAGTGCGTTTCGAGCTGGGTCTTCGGTGGGATGTTCAAAAAAGGTTTAACTCAAAAGTAACATGGCCGGAAAAATAAGAAAGAAGAAGTCCATCTTGCAGGTCCAAGGAAGACAGTGAGGGTGGACAAATGAAGACTGGTCAAAAGAAGACAAGCTGGAAAACAAAGTTAAGCTGAGCTACTGGTGAAGACACGTCGGTTCATTATATAGCAAAACATCTCCACTCCTCTCAAGTGTTGAATGGCCAATCGCCAGCATGAATTCTGTAGCGGGAAATATCTTCTTTGTTTGGTTTTATGGTCTAATTTGCATATCTTATGAGGTACCAGATCTGGGTACGTTTTTCTCAATAGTACTTTAAAAGTAGCATGTCACATTTTATAGTAACATAACATACACAGTTGATTAAAGCATTCGTAGAGGTTTAGAACAAAAGTAAACATGGTACGATGACAAAGACATTAAGAAAGCACACATATGATTACAAGCATTTAAATTTATTCTTAAATAACTAAAAATCACAACTAGGCTAATTACACATGGCGACATGCATACATAAAAGGGATACACCATATACTTTCAAGAAAGAATGGTTAACTTATAAGTTAGTTTATAAGAGTTTTTCCTCTATATAGGTATGTGTGTATATATTGGGTTGTCTCCTGGCGTCACCCAGTCTGTCTTGAACCCAACAGGAGGTCAATCTAGCACCTTTGGAAGCTCCCATATGTGCCATAAGAAAGTTTATGTTAGTGGTTAGTCTCTTTGGGGGGTAATAAAATGTGACAAAAAGGCTACGTGGTCCAGACCAGTTGGAGCCACGTGGTGAGTTACAGGAAGGGGGTCAAACGTTACAGCTTACACAAACTTAGAGTCGACTCGATCATTTGTGATTCGCATCCAGATGCTACACTGTAATGCAGTATTGGGTGGATGTCTTGCAGGTTTAATAAATAAGCTTCAGCTGGTTCAAATACAGCAGCTAGAGTGCTTACTAAATGTAAGTAATATGATCACATTATATGTCCAGTATTATCGTCAATTCATTGGCTGCCTTTCATGTTTTGTATATGTTTTAAAATTCTGCTAATTACATACAAAGCCTAGTCTAAAGACCTTGTTTTGTTTAGTCAAGCATACTATACTTAATTCATTATTACTCAGCTCATGGTTATGCTCTATTATTAAGTCTGCTGGAACTGAAGGCACATCTCATACCATTCTCATACAACACAGCTTTAAATTAATTGAATGCCATCTTCGCTAATTTAGTGTTTTTGCCTTCCTTTCTATCCTTGGGACACTTATTTTGAAGGTTCTACAGTCTGCCAGATCCAGCTCATGTCCAGATTGATGTTGCTGACCAATGTATACAAATTGTGACTTTTGCCAAGCAACCAGCAAGGGACATTCAGTGGATCAACATCTGTATGGTTTCAGCCTTCCATAATAGACCACACCGAGGATAAACTGCTGCTGCTTCCGGATTTACACTGCATCTACCTGGACTTTACCGTTACTTTACAATTACACCTCAATTGCACAGTTCAGTAAATGCAGTACTGTATCCAAGAGAACTGGCCCTTGGTGTAGCAGGTTCCCTTCCGATATGGTTCACTGGCATTGCATCAGTTTTGCTGATGCTCATGGAGGAAACTCCTGTTTTCTTCAAATCCTGAAGCAGAATGGTTCACGTCTGTGCAACTGCACAGACAAATAGAGTTTCAGCCTGCCAAAAGGGCTCCTTCACTGCGAAGATCATCTCGCTGCCTGAAGAAGACTGAAGCCGCTCTACTCGCCTCTTCTCGCCATTGAACGAGCCTCGGAGCGGACTGTTGATGCTTCAGCAAGCAAGCTGATTCAGCGATCTCTCCTGCGGCCATTCGGTGACATCTAAAAGAGCAAAAATCACTGCAACATTGTTGCAAATGTCTCGCCATGAATGCAGTTCATGCAGGGCTTCTTTGCCCATGCCTCTAGAGCTCACTGAGTGTGTCTCATGCCTGGACCGTGCTTACGCTGAGGTGCCACTTCTAGACTCCAGCTGTCCACACTGCGAGAAGCTTCCCCTCTCGAGCCAAGGCATAAGAAGAAACACACCCACCAGCCTAAGCAGCAATGCAGCAGTGAGCTCACGTCGGCCCAGCACCCGCATACCTCGCTCTTCCCTCAGCACGACGAGTCTCCTGTGCTGTTCATTTGTGTTGGCTACTGTATACAGGCCACCAGGACACCATACAGACTTTATCAAAGAATTTGCTGATTTTCTGTCGGAGTTAGTACTAGCTGCAGATAAAGTACTTTTTGTTGGTGACTTTAATATCCATGTAGATAATGAAAAAGACTCATTGGGATTGGCATTTGCAGATATTCTAAACTCTATTGGTGTTAGACAACACGTGTCAGGACCCACTCATTGTCGTAACCATACCTTAGATCTAATATTGTCATATGGAATTGATATTGATGCCGTTGAAATTCTGCAGCAGAGTGACGACATCTCAGATCATTACCTAGTCTCGTGTATACTACATTTAGTCAAAACAGCTAAACTGCCTCCCTGCCATAAATTTGGTAGAACCATCACTTCTACCACTAAAGAACGCTTTATAAATAATCTTCCTGATCAGTTTCATCGCCTTAGCATGCCAGACAGCTTAGAAGACCTCGATGTTGCAACGGAAACTATTGCCTCTGTCTTTTCAAGCACATTAGACTCAGTTGCTCCTTTGCGTTTAAAAAAGATTAAGGAAATTAATCCAACGCCATGGTACAACGAGCACACTCAGGCCCTAAAGGTAGCAGCCAGAAAAATGGAACGCAGCTGGAAGAAAACAAAACTAGAAGTATTTCGCATTTTGTGGAGGGAGAGAATGGTTGAGTACAGAAAGGCCTTAAAATCTGCTAGATCTGCCTATTTTTCAAAACTTTTAGAAGAAAATAAACAAAACCCTAGGTATTTATTTGATACAGTGGCTAAATTAACAAGAAATAAAGCTTTAACTTCTGATGTTTCCAAAGAGCACAGCAGTGATGACTTCATGAACTTCTTTACTTGCAAGATTGATAATATTAGAAAAAAAATTATAACCACGCAACCGTCTACTACAGCATTGCGTCAGACGGTGCATTGTAGTATCCCTGAGGAAAAATTCAATTCATTTACTCCTTTAAGAGAGGAAGAATTGTCTAAACTTGTTAAATCGTCAAAATCGACAACATGTATGTTAGACCCTATACCAACTAAGCTATTGAAAGAGATGCTTCCAGAGGTCATAGATCCTCTTCTTAATATCGTTAATTCATCTTTATCACTAGGATACGTACCAAAAACTTTTAAGTTGGCTATTATTAAACCTCTTATTAAAAAACCACAACTTGATCCTAGAGAATTAGTCAATTACAGGCCAATCTCAAATCTCACTTTTCTGTCAAAAATACTAGAAAAGGCTGTATCATCACAACTATGTTCCTTTTTAGAAAGAAATAGTATCTATGAGGATTTCCAGTCAGGATTTAGACCATACCATAGTACTGAAACTGCTCTCATTAGAGTTACTAATGATTTGCTCTTATCATCAGATCGTGGTTGTATCTCTCTATTAGTGTTACTGGATCTTAGTGCTGCATTTGACACTATTGATCACAATATTCTTTTAAATAGACTCGAAAATTATGTTGGCATTAGTGGAATTGCATTGTCATGGTTCAAATCATACTTATCTGACCGTTATCAGTTTGTAGAAGTAAATGAAGAGAGGTCATATCGATCACAAGTTGAATATGGAGTACCGCAAGGCTCGGTACTAGGACCATTGCTTTTCACTCTGTACATGCTACCCTTAGGAGATATCATCAGGAAGCATGGTGTTAGTTTTCACTGTTACGCTGATGATACTCAGCTCTATATTTCTTCGCGCCCTGACGAAACTTACCAATTCACAAAATTAACGGAATGCATAGCTGATATAAAAAATTGGATGACCAGTAATTTCCTACTACTAAATTCAGAAAAAACAGATATTCTAATTTTTGGACCAAAAACTTCCTCACGTAATAACCTAGAATACTGTCTAACACTTGATGGCTGCTCTGTTAAGTCATCGTCGTCAGTTAGGAACCTGGGTGTGCTCTTTGATACCAATCTTTCATTTCAAGGCCATGTTTCTAGCATCTGTAAAACCGCATTCTTCCATCTTAAAAATATATCTAAATTACGACATATGCTCTCGATGACAAATGCGGAACAGTTAGTTCATGCGTTCATGACCTCAAGGCTAGATTACTGTAACGCTCTACTAGGTGGTTGTTCTGCTCGCCTGATAAATAAACTACAGCTCATACAAAATGCAGCAGCTAGAGTTCTTACTAGAACTAGGAAATATGACCATATCAGCCCGGTTCTGTCAACACTGCATTGGCTTCCTGTTAAACATCGTATAGATTTTAAAATCTTGCTAATTACCTACAAAGCACTAAATGGTTTAGCTCCCCAGTACCTGAGCGAGCTCTTAATGCATTATAGTCCTTCGCGTCTATTACGATCTCAGAATTCAGGCCAGCTAATAATACCTAGAATATCAAAATCAACTGCAGGTGGTAGATCCTTCTCCTATTTGGCACCTAAACTCTGGAACAATCTTCCTAGCATTGTTCGGGAAGCAGACACACTCTGTCAGTTTAAATCTAAACTAAAAACATCTCTTTAACCTGGCATACACATAACACATTATCAATTTATTTTTTCAAATCCGTTAAAGGATTATTAGGCTGCATAAATTAGGTCAGCCGGAACCGGGAACACTTCCAATAACACCAGATGTACTCGTTACATCAGAAGAAGAATGGCATCTACGCTAATATTAGTCTTTCTGTTTATCCCGAGGTTTACCGTAGTCAGCCGGATCCGGGCCGTATCCGGGTGAGATCGAGGACCTGCGCCATGACACAACCACAACACAGCCCTGAAGTATCAGCAGAGATTGAGTCAACTAGATCATCCACTATGAAGGCCTCATCAACATGACAACCAGTGGCACATCTCCTCAACAACCGTCCATACCGGTGTGATGAATACGATCCTCAACTGGATGGAACTGAATTAAACACTTTGAATGTTGCGATCATATCTGACTTATGATAGCAGCCTGAGTCGTAACAAAGCACTGTTCGCCAGAGGAGAACTGGCCCCCTGACTAAGCCTGGTTTCTCCCAAGGTTTTTTCTCCATTTTAACACCTGTTTGCCACCTGATGTCACCTGTTGGAGTTTGGGTTCCTTGCTGCTGTCGCCTTTGGCTTGCTTAGTTCGGGACACTTGACAATTGACATTTGATATTCAACAGTGCTTTGATCTGCCTGCATTGACACTATTCCTCCTAAACCCTAAACTCCAACAGGTGACATCAGGTGGCAAACAGGTGGCAAACAGGTGTTAAAATGGAGAAAAAAAAAACCTTGGGAGAAACCAGGCTTAGCCGGGGGGCCAGTTCTCCTTTTGCATTATCATGAAAATAGCATTTTCCTTCCTCTCAATGTAGTGTTAGGTGCCGGTCTCCTGCCTCAGTGTGACACACAGCCTGTAGCTCTTTAAACAAACATTTTACATTTTCAGAAAAAGAGCATTTCCCCTCCTCTCAATGCTGTGACTGGTGCTGTTCTCTTGCTTCAGCGCGAGATGCAGCCTGTAGCACTTCAGTCATTCGCCACTCGACTCTGGGCATCTACTCCTCTGTCTCAGAGGAGCGCCCTCATGAGGCGGTTGTTCAGAATGTTAACTATAAAACAAATCCTCACGCAAATTTGCCCCAGGGATTGGTTTATATCGTGGATCTGAAAGACACTTACTTTCATATCCAGATAGCCCCCACACCACAGACAGAGATTCAGGTTCGAGGGGGTGGCATACCAATATACAGTCCTTCCATTCTGACTCTCTCTAGCTCCACGATTCAGCTCAAATGCAGGCTCAGCTCTCTCAAGTGCGAGCGCTGAAATTCAGGAGGATGGCAGCCTCATTCAAGCTGTGGTCTCTTCTCCCCCTCAAGAGGTTTCAAAAGCTCCTGGGCCTGATGGCGGCAGCTTCCTCAGTAGTTCCACTTCAGCTTTAGTTCAAAGGCCATGTTCCACCCCATGCATGGCACATGGGCCAGCACCTTCTCAGAGTGACCCACAGCTGTGTCAAGGCCTTGGTCCCCTGGAAATAGCCCCACTTTTATCAGAACGGGATCATGCTGGGTTTTGTTTCCAGAAGGAAAGTGGTCATGAGGGATGCCTCCAAGATGGGTTGGGGCGTCCTGTGTGATGGCAGAATAGCCTTTAACTCATGGGCGACTCCCTTGATGAATTGGCATATCAACCTTCTAGAAATTATGGCGGTAATCTTGGCCTTCAAAGAATTCTGGACAGAACTCAGGTCATCATGTCCTGGTCTGCTTGGAAAACAGGATAGTGGCTGCCTTCATAAACCATCAAGGAGGTGTCTTCACAGACTGGCGAGCCACCTTCTTCTATAAGCACAGAAGAACCTTCGCTCACTGAGGGCGGTTAACATGCCAGACTCCTATAATATAGGAGCAGACATGCTGTCCTGAGGCAGGCCACCAGTAGGGGAATGGAGACTCCACGAAGTTATGGGACCTGCATGTATGGCCTCTCGACGGGAGCCATCAGGCTTCCCCAAAGGGGTCATGAGAACAATCTCAGAGGTGAGGGCCCCCTCCACGAGCCGCCTTTATGCCCAGAAATGGTTTAATTTCTATAGCTGGTGCTCAGTTTGGAGTTTAGGCCCCACTGATTGCGAGATTGTGTCAGTTTTCACGTTCCTGCTGGAATTGCTGGATGGTGGGTGCGCCCCCTCCACGCTCAAAGTGTATGTGGCAGCCATCGTGGCGAATCATGCTCCAGTGTTTGGCCAATCGATTGGGAAACACGACCTGGTCATCAAGTTTTTCAGAGGGCTCAGGAGGTTGAATCCTCCTCGTCCTTGCTCGGTACTGTCATGGGACCTCTCCACTGCGTTCAGGGCTCTCCGAGGCCCTCCCTTTCAGCCACTGAAGTCAGTTGACCTTCGGTCCCTCTGGCTCAAGACTGCTCTCCTGCTGGCTTAAGCATCAGTCAAGCAAGTTAGGAAAGGCTCTATCTGTGGAAAATTCCTGCCTGGATTTCGGTCCTAACGACAGTAAAGTGGTCCTTAGGCCAAAAAAAGGTTATGTGCCAAAAGTGCTTTCTACCCCATCTAGAATGCAGGTGATTGCGCTGTTAGCTCTTCCGCTTGCGGAAGACGAACAAGCATCTCATCCACTCTATCCCATAAGGGCTCTCAGAGTGTATACTGAACACTCTAGCCAGTTTCAGCAATCAGAGCAGAGAAGCCGAATTCCTTATTCAGAAAGGCATAGATAATGGCTTCAAAACGAATAACGGGAAATGTGTGTGAAATGAATGCGTGTAAAATTTATGAATAAAATGAGCGCAAATCAAATAGGCATGTTGCTGTTGCCTCTCCGTGCGTCTATCCAAAATCAGAGCTTGATAGGAGTAATATCGACTAAAATACTACATCATACACATGATCTACTGTTTAATATGTATATGTAATTGATGTAAACCTTGCACGACATGAGAGCATGGAATTAGCATGGCACAATCACAAACTCATGTTGTCCAAAGCACAACTGCACTATACATCTAGAAACACTGCCATCAAGGCTATCAGCTCAGAGAGTTAGAAGATATTTAAATAATGTTATAATAATAATAATAATAATAATAAAGTATATTTTGTCAGTTATACAAGGCATATTTTAGTGAAAACAGGCTGTAATACCAATGGTCTTCTCAAGTAACTGTACAAACTTCTGGGTAAAGCCCCGCCCACTTCCGGTTTTATCCAAATACAGATACAGATACAAAATATAGCTGCAAGCAGCAATTACGGGTCCAAGCACAAAAGTGGCACAACAAGCCAGCCAACATGGCTGGGAGCATCAAACCAACTGCAACAGTGAGCAATTAAAGACCTATTAAGATCATTTTAGGCAAAAGAGCTGAAAAATGATATATACAGTCAATAATAAAGATTTACTGGTTTATCACTTTCGACCAATAGGTGGTGCTGTGACCAAATTAATGTGGTTTTGTCAGAGTGAGGTGACAGTGACACTCGCTAAGGATATGACTCCCATGAAAATAAGTCAACCAGATCAAAAGTTATAAGCATATGAAAAAAAAAAAAATCTCTACTAGGTGGCGCTGGTCCGAAACTTCTCAGGCTAATTCAGGGCATTGTGCTGATGACCGATACTGAGTTTAGTAATGATACGCTAATGCGTTCATAAAATACAGCATTTTAGCACAAAATTCAAAATGGCTGACAGTCAAAATGGCCGACATGGGAAAATTGGATATCATTTGACTCGACATGATGCCCCGAATCTAATGAGAAATTTATGATTTTTGGGCAAACCCATCAGAAGTTATAAGCAAAAATAGCCATTTTTCGTATCTCCGGACCAGTAGGTGGCACTGCGCCGAAACGCTGCATGTTGCCTCAAGTCATGCTTATGATGACATGTACCAAGTTTGGTCTGAATACGATAAAGCTTTGTGGAGATACAGCCTTACGCAAGCGCTACGTAAAATTTGTTCGCGTCTTTTTCGAAAACGGTTTGAGAAATCAACTTGAATTCCATAACTTTTTGTCGGCATGGTCTGAAGATGATCTGGTTCAATTTTCGTGAAAATCAGAGTAATGGCCTAGGAGGAGTTCGAAACGTACTTTTCTTCAAAAAAAATTGATTTGTCTTGACCCAAGGAATCAGAGGAAAATATAATTTTGTTTCTAACCCTTACGGTTCAAAAGTTATTAACATAAACATGAGTGCAGCTTTGGACAGCTGGTGGCGCTAGAGGGATTAAGTTAGAGACTCCAAATTTGTTATGGACACAGTTCAGACTCTCCTCTAACTGTGTGCCAAATTTCACAACTTTTTAGCATACGGTTCTATGGGCTGCCATAGACTCCCAGAGCGGAAGAAGAATAAAAAGAATTTTAAAAAAAAGGAACGCCAACAGATACAATAGGTGCTTGACCCCTGATAATAATAAGAAAACTAACGATTACAATAGGTGCCTCCGCACCTTCGGTGCTTGGCCCCTAATAATTTTGAAATTGTTACAAAAGTGTGAAAATTGTACATAAAATTATTCAATTGACATTTTAAAGTGCAAAATGAAATTTTGCGGTAATTTCACATTGCGGTAAGTTTACAACACCTCAGTATTACCCGCAAAGAAACAATGCAAGCAGCAATCCATTGATTTTGTGCTGTTTAGGGGGGAAAAAAGTGCACTGTTGATATTATACCTACAGATCACACCACAGGTGTAGCAAAGGCTTTGGTCATGCAATGTTAGTTCATTTAATAACTGGCTTTGTGTTAATCACAAAAATAATATCTATGGAGGCTGTGCACACTAGAAGATCTGACAGTTCTATTCACGAAGGTTTGCAAGGTTGGTGGCATGTTTAAAATGTGTATTTACTGAATGAATACTGAGAAAAAAGTATTATGCTTTTGCTTTTCTATTAATAGACAGAACTATTAAACAAAGACATTAAACTAAAAAGTACAGAGGATGGAAGCCCCTGAGTATCTGCGCTTCTCAATTAATATTGGCTGACAATAAACCAAATATTGGCCTTGCTGACATATCGGTCAAACACTAATTTAAATTAGTTAAGAACTTACTCAAAACAAGGTTTTTTATTATTATTATTATTATTAATAAATTACAGTGTCTGTTGCTACTGAAACTGGAGGACTGAAGATAATTGATTTGCATGTGTATAGACTTAAATGGCAAGGGTGAGTGTATTGTGCATCAACTTATTACCACTGTTACATTCATTGAGTGTTACAAGGACTCTAGTAATACATCATTTTATCAACTATTTTGTTACTGATTACATCACACACTCAGCAACAATGTAACAAAATCAACGACAGCATAAGTTGTCAGAAGAATTAACTTTACAATAAGTTTGGATGTGATTCTTATAAGCATATGCTGACAGCAGATGGCTGCAGCGATATTGGACAGCAAACAAACAATTTGTCATTCAGATGTCAGAATGCCAGTGGCTTTGCAATTCTTCTGAGGGTCCAACTCGTTTGTTCATTTTTTCACACACACACACACACACACACACACACACACAGGAAAAACGGAAAAGGGAGTCTTATCTGAGTACTCTGTTCCCGTTCTCGTTTGAACCCAAGGGTAAGTGAAAGTGCAAGACCAGCAAGCATGACATGACACACTGTCACACATGCCACATTCCTGCATTTACAACCCCTAAAGACACACCATAGCTTTTTTTTTTTTTTTTTTTTTTTCTTCCTAAAAAGGAAATTAAGCTTTTGATCCAGGCATACCAAAAGCCAGTCTA
This sequence comes from Elopichthys bambusa, assembly GCA_037101425.1. Classification (NCBI taxonomy): domain Eukaryota; kingdom Metazoa; phylum Chordata; class Actinopteri; order Cypriniformes; family Xenocyprididae; genus Elopichthys; species Elopichthys bambusa. The sequence goes on along the minus strand of CM074448.1, from coordinate 17,232,633 downwards.
GTTTTCCAGATAATCCCAGATTCAAGTCTCTCAGAATCAATTAAACTTGAACATGCAACATTACCTATATTTTCATAGCATCATTTACAGTTTTTTCCAACTGCTTACACACAAAATCTTTTCATGTCACGCAATTTTTGAAACCTCTCACATTTAAAGTGCAAACCTACACACCAAATCTCCAAAACCATAAACTAGTACTCAGCCTTTGACTCAGTTTTCAATTGCATAAAACACCTTTTTCAAAACACTACACACAATTCTCTACCTAAAACACAAAAATCTAACAGGAAGTGACTTGCTTTCATTTTCCAAACACAACCAATCAAAATGCTACACTTATTCACCAGGTCACATACTCCTCACAGGTGCAAACCCTAATTGCTTAACTGATCACTAACCAATCACTGCTTTACTGCAGTATAGACCTATAAATAGATCAAAGATCAGATTACCTGTTTAGAACAATGGATGCCAACAATGGACAGAGAGCAAGAAGAGGATGTGGGTGGTGGTGGAGGCGGGTGAGGGCAAAGAAGACCAGGAAGGAGAGCCATCTCTGATGAGATTAGGGCAACACTTGTTGATCATGTGATTAACCACGGTTTGACCATGAGAGAGGCTGGACTGAGAGTCCAGCCCAACTTGAGTCGATTTACAGTGGTGTCCATAATTCAAACCTTCAGAAATGAGAACCGGTATGCAACTATCTAATTTATTATAATTTATTATGGACTATTTTAGCCTTACAGTAATGTACAGTAAAATACTTATGACTGCATAGTATTGCATAAACATTTGTAACTCTAAGCCATCCATTTACTGCACTGCATTGAATGAATGAGGTTGGTTATCATGCTGTGCTACCCCTTTTTTTGTAAATTGTTTACAGTTCTTATGCTGAACACATACTGTTTCAATTCTGTACAGAGTGTAAAGGCAAAGACATCATAGAGGACGAGGACACTTGTTTACAGATGTACAAGAGACTGCAACTATAAATATGGTTTTAGCCAACAATGCAATTAGGTTTCGAGAGATAAGAGAGCATATCTTGAATAATGACACTATATTTAACAACATCAATGCTGTAAGCCTGTCGACCATACAACGCATCCTCCAACGGCACCAAGTGATGATGAAACAACTTTACAAGGTGCCACTTGAAAAAAAAAAGTAACAGAGTCAAGAATCTGCGACATGACTTTGTACAGGTATGTATGCAACACTACTTCCAGTACTTCAGACATACCACATTTACTCATCTGTGTATCCTCTTTTCTGTTACAGAGAGTATTGGAGATGGATGCCCATGTAATTCGAATTTATGTGGATGAGGCTAGCTTCGACCTCACCAAAACCAGGCGCCGCGGAAGAAATGTAATAGGACAGAGGGCAATTACTAATGTCCCTGGACACCGTGGGGGTAATATAACTGTGTGCTGCCATCACTCAAAACGGGGTCCTCCATGACAATGCCACACATAGGATCTGTACAACACCGGCCATATGCTCCCTTTTCTTGATGCAGTTTACAGAATGCTTGTCCCTGATCCAGATCAGGAGCCTGCTAGATTTGTGGTTACATGGGACAATGTTAGTTTTCACCGGGCTGTTCTGGTCCAAAACTGGTTTGCCACCCATCCACAATTTATAGTTTTGTACCTACCCCCCTATTCACCTTTTCTAAATCCGATAGAGGAATTATTCTCAGCCTGGCGCTGGAAAGTGTATGATCGCCAACCCTATGCCCGCATGCCGCTTCTCCAGGTAACTAATTGTAACTCCAGGCAGTTAATTGTAATTAATTGTATTTATCAATATTCACTGAGAAAAGCTCCTAAATGAACATAATAAAACAGCATGACATTACTGCAGCAGAAAAGTAAAGAATTGCAAATACAACATAAAAAAATGGGTTTAGTTAATATACTAGTTTTATTTAACTGTTAAACGTATTGTGTCTCATCTCTTATCTCTGTTGTGTTATCAATAGGGGGATTTTGTGCTGCTCTCCCAGTTAAAAAAAATGGGAGGTTGTCCCCAGAAGCTGCTGCTGTTCCCGGTCTTAGCTTTCATGGAGCTCATGAAAAGGACGGGGAATTTAAAACCGAGCCATACCGCCAAATGTAACTTCAGCAAAATATGCCAATAAAAAATTTACTAAAGTTTGTCTCTGGTATTTTTTTGACTTAAGTGGTCCTGACTGAAATAAAGTTATTGTCTCTCAAAAGAAGAGTCGACTTGGAACCGCTTAAACGAGTTGCTTGTAATTCAAATCCCATTTCCATGAAGTTTACACGTCACAAGTTAATACATTTTCATAATGCCTGCCTACGTTCTGCATGGACATCCCCTCTAAAACGCTGTAGTGTGTTCAAAATACACAGTTTTGTTTTTTAGCTTTATTGTGTATGTCTCCGGCTAACTTATTACTTATTACTAACGTTATTACCGTCTTACTAAAATACTTTTGCTATTCAGCTGTGGGCCCACTATTACCTAAAATTTTGTCCATTAATGCAGATTGTCTTTCATTCTTACTACTTTGAGTAATAAAGGATGGAGCAAGATTTGTTTTACAAACTTTAATGTTACATCAGTCATTCACGTTAGTTATTTATACTGTTAATATTATAGTTCCCACATGCACCACAATAAATTAGAAATTACACATCGGTTTGTTGATACACTTGTTAATGCTGATGGTGAGGAATTACAGTTGCAACATCTCATACTGTATATCAAACTGAGTAGCTTATCACTTGTATGCTATGCTACTCTATACAACAGTAATGTTGATGAAACATCTGAAGTAGTCAATCAACCAGAAACTGATTTGCAATCACGACTGGAGTAGGATGTTTCTTTATGGTAAGTGTCACCTTAGTTTGCGTTATTTATAAGAAGTAATAGCAGCGTCATTGTTATACTTTATGTAGGTGCACCTGTGGGAACTGTATCAGAATGCCAAGCGAAGCTGAAAACCTATAACATAAGATAAACATTTAGGCCAGATGTGTACACAGACTTTTTCGTCATAAATTAACAAAGTAAAAAATGGTTATATCATTGTTTGACATTACAATGGGTGTTTACTGTTTACAGAGAGAATACTTCAACTAGTTAATGAGGACATCTTAACATCCTGTTACAATACAGATAGAGCTCCACTTTATTGTAATAAAAACTGTTTGTTTTACAGTTATGTAAGTGAGCCGAGCCCATAACTATGTTGTAAACTCCCACGTTAGCCAAGCACAAACGTGAATAGCTGATAATACATTACACGCTGTAAACAAAAGTCGTGCTCCATCCTTGATCATTACTCCAAGTAATAAGACTGCATTAATCAACACATTTTTAGACAATATTGAACTCACATCTGAATAGCAGAACTACAGTAACGTGAGTTAGCCGGTTAGCAGGAGACATACAGACTAGGGTGTACGTTACACAACATAACATACAAAACTATGAATTTTGAACAAATCGCTAGAAAATATAAACATCAATTATTAATCATACTTACAGGTTGAGATTCAGAGGAGCAAGCAGGTCCAAATAAACTGGGCGTTGATCCATATTTTAAGACCAAGTGATTTGTGAATCCTGTGTTAAACTCCCCGAGGTTTGAGAAGCAGTTGTCAGTAAAATGACGGGAACACAACAAAAGATTGTACTGCTGTGGTATTGTTGAAAAAAATAATCTTCCTTGGTGTCTGCGCACACAATAAGTGGGCGGGCAATATGCTAATGTTTTGTTGTGACATCACAGGGAAACGGCTTGGGATTCCTTTTTTACAAACAACTCGTTAATTGACTCAGAGTCGACTCTTGAGAGACAATAACTTTATATACGACACTTTCAGATATAAAACTTTGCAGGATGATTTAATTCACTTAGAGCTATGTTACACACTACATGAAAGGTAATTTTCAAAAATCCATAATAGGGGCACTTATCATGAGAAAATGAAAGTGTTTTTGACCTTCGATGCATGTAAACCTGTTGTAGAAGACCTCCTAAACAAAATTAGGAACTTTTCAAATAGCATAATAGGGGCACTTTAATACAAATATGTAATACTGACATTCAGATAGACTACCATTAGACCATGCATTAATTGTGGAAAAGCTTTTCACTGCAGGAGAGATGTTAGAGAGTGGGAAGGCATGTGGCCTACAGCATTTATCAATTTCTGTAATTCATCAGTTGGACACTTGTCTTTAAATCTAGCACACAGTAAAATATTGAATTGATGCTTCCGGTACAAGGAAAACAGACATCATGGTTGCTTTTGTGTTCCATTAACTTTATAATCTGTAATAGGCCATAAGAATAAAGAATGTGGCATGTTTAATTTATCTCTTTTTTTATGATTAAATATTTAAAACTACAGGGACTCTTATGTCTGTGAAGTAATGTACAAATGATTGGAATCCCTGGCAGTGTAAATCTTTATATGTAATAAATCTGTCTTTGTGCAGTATGGGGCTGCCACAAGGAGCTGGGGGGAAATACAAAACCAAGTTTAATTTTACTTTTAACAAGTTTGCATGACAAAGTCCAAGATGATTGACTTCCTCTTGGGATTATCATGGTCAATGTTCCTACTAGCAGGCTGGAGATGCAAAATACAAATAAAGTCAATGTGAAATTTGACTTTCTCAGTACACATTTCTGATCTTAACGTGCTCACAGTGCCTTCTGGAGGGGAAAAAAAAATGTCTTTGAAATCTTTAATCAAAGACAAAAATGCAGTGTGGGGACTGTCACTTGATGCACACACATTATGTATCACATATCAGATTTTTGCCAGTGTGGTGAACATTTTTTACTTGCCAGGGGAGGCACGAGGCGCCCGCGCAAGAAAAACAAAAACAAAACAAATTTGCAGTTGGGTTTTTACAACTCATTTGCATGTAACGTCAATGATATCATGTCACTGTGTGGGTCAATCAACCTGGTCGGGAGGGACTCAGAGTGTGTGCCCGGAGAAGAACTCTCACTCAAAATGACGAGAAGAAAGCATGGTTGAAGAGACGTCTGTAGAGAGAGTGGGATAAGTTCTAAATCAACACTAAATTATGGTAAGAAAAAAGGTCTAAGCCACTGGAGTCCAATTTAGGAAAAATAAAGAAAAAGGAAGAGGGGAAACGTGCAAAACAAAGGCATGTATGCAGCTATTACTCATCTCGTTATAATATTAGGCAAATAATAAAACAGGTTAATATAGGGCCTATCTCTGTTAAACTATGTTGCTTGCTATGCTATTACACGTTGGGCAACAATAATCCTTCTTCTGTCCAACTAGCTTACATAATCAGACAGTAAAATGCGATTTTGTAACAATGTAACTTAAAAAAAAAAAAAAACGTGATGTCACTTTATTGATATTTTTACTATAAGGATGTGCAGTTTTGGGGGATTTATGATATTTTTATTATTTATTAGCCTCAATTTGTAATAATTTAATTATATACACTATATTGCCAAAAGTTTTGGGAAGCCTGCTTTTATGTGCACATGAACTTTAATGACATCCCATTCTTAATCCATAGGATTCAATATGGAGTTGGCCCACCCTTTGCAGCTATAACGGCTTCAACTTTTCTGGGAATTTTTGATCATTCTTCTAGAAGCGCATTTGTGAGGTCAAGCACTGATGTTGGACGAGAAGGCCTGGCTCGCAGTCTCCGCTCTAATTCATCATAAAGGTGTTCTATCGGGTTGAGGTCAGGACTCTGTGCAGGTCAGTCAAGTTCCTCCTGACCAAACTCGCTCATCCATGTCTTTATGGACCTTGCTTTGTGCACTGGTGCGCAGTCATGTTGGAACAGGAAGGGGCCATCCCCAAACTGTTCCCACAAAGATGGGAGCATGGAATTGTCCAAAATGTCTTGGTATCAGTGTTGGGTGTAATGCGTTAGGCAGCGTAGTCGCTTTCTGAAGATGTCAGCAGAAGCGAGTGGCTATTTTGCAGAATGGAAATATTCCAGTTACTTCACTTTTGACACAGGTAGGCAAGAATATTACGGTAAAATGTAAGTTATGTCCTAGGGAGTAAAAACTACTCGCGTGCTCTCTCAGAGACGGTCTTCTGTGTGCTCTCGACCAAAGCGCACACACATAGCTGTCTCTCGCGAGTGTCAGATTTTCGCGGTTTATTACACATAAATGTTCAAATACAGACATGCATTTATGTCAAAATGCCCGTCTTGGTGTATATTCGCATTACGTGAATGTGAACAGCATGTGTAACAGCATATCGTCTACCTCCATTAGGTCTTAGTGACAGCAGCCTCTAAAACATGCTACTGTCTACAATTGGCTGTCTGTATTAAATGATAATCAAACAACAAAAGAAAAGCTTTAATAAGGATTAATCTATATTTAATTTATACAGTTATGACTATGAGTTATTTTATATTTGATTATTAAATTTCTGTAGTATGTTTACTTAACGTACTACTATTAGACCTAACTGAAAAAAATATAGCATTGTTTTATGTGTATCTTTAAATATTTTTTACCGTGATATCGACTTTGGCATCAAGTATTGTGCACTTTTGATGGTACTGGTACCGACTACTATATTTTTGGTATCATGACATCCCTATTAGTTACAAAAAAAAAAAATGTAAGTATTATAGTATGTTTTAATAAAGCTAAAATGTTTTAAAAAGCTATAAAAGGCTAAATTATTCCATGTCCATATTTAAATTATTAAAAGAGTTTCCTTTCTATTGTCTATTCGGTCAAGGTTTATAGGGATTTTAAGAAATAATTAGTTATGAGTTAAATTACTTATTCAGTAATTAAATTACTTTTCAGACTAATTAGAAAAGTATTTTGAATACAACATTGATGATGTAATTAGTAATTACTAATCAATTACTTTTTTTAAGGAACTTACCAACACTGTTTGGTATGCTGAAGCATTAAGAGTTCCTTTCACTGGAACTAAGGGGCCCAGCCCAACCCCTGAAAAACGACCCCACACCATAATCCCCCCTCCACCAAATTTTACACTTGGCACAATGCAGTCAGGGAAGTACCATTCTCCTGGCAACCGCCAAAACGAGACTCATCCATCGGATTGCCAGATAAAGAAGCGTGATTCGTCACTCCAGAGAACACGTCTCCACTGCTCTAGAGTCCAGGGGCGGTGTGCTTTACACCACTGCATCCGACACTTTGCATTGCACTCTGTGATGTAAGGCTTGGATGCAGCTGCTCGGCCATGGAAACCTATTCCATGAAGCTCTCTATGTACTGTTCTTGAGCTAATCTGAAGGCCACACAAAGTTTGGAGGTCTGTAGCCTCAGCACGCGCTTACCCCGCTCTGTGATTTTACGAGCTGCTGTTGTTCCCAATTGCTTCCACTTTGTTATAATACCACTAACAGTTGACCATGGAATATTTAGTAGTGAGGAAATTTCACGAATGGACTTATTGCACAGGTGGCAACCTATCACTGTACCACGCTTGAATTCACTGAGGTCCTGAGAGTGACACATTCTTTCACAAATGTTTGTAGAAGCAGTCTGCATGCCTAGGTGCTTGATTTTATACACCTGTGGCCATGGAATTGATTGGAACACCTGAATTCAATGATTTGGAGGGGTGTCCTAATACTTTTGGAAATAACTATTTCTGTCATGACAACTCTCTTAGTGTTTGGCATGACAATGGGTATGACAATGTTGATATGTTTGGTCTTGGTGGAATAAATCTGCTACGCTGCTGCTGTAGGTGTAATGAATTGGTGGTGTTGGTTGTTGTGACACTGAGCAACAACGAGAGAAGATCCAAAATCATAGTCCTTTAAACAGGCAGAAGGTCAGAGCACAGTAAATCAGTCCAAACAAACAAGACCAGAGGGCAAAACAGGAACGGGAAAACCAGAATATGGGCAGATATCAAAGACCAGGAACATCGAACCAAGGAAAATGCTCAGAACCGCGAGATAATACTTCGCAAAGAGACAAGCAATAGAACAGGGTCATATAAGGATCGAGACACAGGAATAACGAGGTAATGGGAAACAGCTGTACATGATTACACAGATGACATACAAAGCAATGTGGGAAACTGAATCCATGATGTGTGTAGTGTCAATGGAAACCGTGCCCTCCGCTGGCGTGCAAGGGCACTCGCAGCTAGTGGATGTGACAGTAGGTTATTGCTGCTGCTGCAGAGCAAGTATGAGACTTGCTACTACAAATAGATGACATACATGACATGTACATACATACATGACACGCTGCTGTGAGCAAGTAAGACATGCTGCTGTTGTACAATATATAACGTACATGAATTACCCATAGCAGATCTATACAGGTGGAGCTGGGGAAGGTGGAGGGATTCTGAAAGCACACTGCTAAGGCAAATGCTACTCAAGTATTTGAAGGTTGAGCACGTGAGCTCATTGGCCACTGATGCAGCAGGAACCAATCAGCTGTGCCCTATAGATAACGATGCAATCAGGAGCAGGTTGAGTTAAAGGACCTATTAGCCTGCACCATCTAGGGTTTCATCAGAACTTTGCATTTCTGTCATGACAAATCTCAGAGTGTTTGGCATGATAATGGGTATGACAATGTTGATATATTTGGTCTTGGCAGAATCCGCTACGCTGCAGCTGCTTTTATTGCTGCAGCTGCTATAGGTTATTGCTGCTGCAGAGTAAGTACTGCCAATACATACACATTGCTGCTGTACAATATAGCCTACATGAATTATAACAGAGCAGGTGACATGATATTTGAACAGTGTACTGAAGTGTACTGTACGTCAGAAAATCCCCCATCACGCAGGAGGCAAGATGATGATTCAGCCCCCCCAACCCTTTTTGTTTTGAATATGAGAAATTGGGCATATGTTTGGTCTTGGCGGACTAGATCTGCCCTCGCAGTATTCCCCCAAGCCGTTAGACATGTGGGCTGCCATGAGGTGCATAAAAGGCATGTGAAACATCTCGCTGTGTAACCCTTTGACAACTAGTGTACATTTGTAAATGGGGATTTTTGGAATGGGTCAAATGCAGATACAACTTTCTAATTCTAAAAAAAAAAAAAAAAAAAAAAAAAAAAACTTTTCGCTTGGAATTATAAGGTTCTATCTACCCAAAAATTAATTAAAGCAATAATTTTCAAGAAACACAAACAGTTTGCTTATAATTTGTTTTAAAACATAAAATTAGTGTTGTAACAATGTGTTGACATGCATTAGAAAGTTACATTTAATGGTTTTTATGACATTTATTTCATATTCTAAATTAATATTTTTTTCTTGTTTAAGTTAAAGGGTTAGTTCATCCAAAAATAATGTCATTTATTACTCACCCTCATGCCATTTCACATCTTTGGAATACAAATTAAGATATTTTTGTTGAAATCCGATGGCTCAGTGAAGCCGGCATAGCCAGCAATGAAATTTCCTCTCTCAAGATCCATTAATTTACTAAAAACATATTTAAATCAGTTCATGTGAGTACAGTGGTTCAATATTAATATTATAAAGTGACGAGAATATTTTTGGTGCACCAAAAAAACAAAACGACTTATATAGTGATGGCCGATTTCAAAACTGCTTCATGAAGCTTCGGAGCGTTATGAATCTCTTGTGTCGAATCAGCATTTCGGAGCGCCAAAGTCACGTAATTTCAGCAGTTTGGTGGTTTGACACGCAATCCGAAATGGCTTGCTGCTGCTGTATAACTTAATATGCATCACTGCTGCTGTATGCTTGTATTTTACTCCTACGTCTATGCAAGACTGTAAACAGTCTTTAATGCAGAATTTACTGCAGAAGCTGTGTAAGCTACGTCTCCACCATAAGAAAAGCAAATGACCGTGAAACATTAACATTAACATACAACTCAAAATTTTTGAACCAATATTTCTATTATATCTATTATAAAGTCTGAATTGCATTGCTAATGCATGTAACGACTGAAACAAATCAAACACATAATTATTTGTTACATTTAACAAATAATTTTTAAAGCCCACTCTTAGTAATGAAACATCCCCTGAAAAAAGCCACAAGAGCAGAAAAGGCCTCAGTCACCAGGGCTACCGTCAGATAAGATGGTTTTATTGATGTGAAAAATGTGGTCACATGGCAAAGCAGAGCCATAGGAAAGACATATAGCCCTTAAAACAGACTTGAACTGATCTATAAATGAACAGAACATTGTGTGTATGATTATTACTCTCTTGTGTAGTTTCTTTTGTATGGTATTTTGTTTTATGCATATATTATGATAGAACCAACAGTTAATGTAACCTCACCTATACGAAGTTTGGGGTCTACGAATTTGTATTTTGAAAATTTAAATGATCATGTATATGATATGTTGATAGCTGTGTAACATATTAGTATTGCAAGAATCTTTAATAGTTTCTTCATCAGCAATCCAGTTACATATGCAAACGATCTGCTTGAGACAAAGGATCATAAAAGTTTCCATCCGAGAGCTTAAGCTAACATTGGCTTGCTGACCTGTAAAGGTGGGACCTCCACGCACACTGTAAACAAAAAATTACCCTAAAAAATATGGTAACAACATTTTAGGTTTTATGGATTTAACTTAAATGTACAGTAAAATACTGTATTTCATTGACTGATACAATGTTAATTTACCAATCTATTGAATAACTAATATCTATTTTGTACCTTTATAATACATTGACAACCACCAAACACTGTGGTGATGAGAGTCACATTATGAATTCAAGTTCATCACAAACAGCTTTTCCACCAGCTGAGAAGGTATATACTAACATATAGAAGGTGCACAGTGTCATTCACACAAACACTAAACACCATCATGGTAACACACATGACAAAAAAAAAAAAAAAAAAATTGCAATAAACATTTATTTAACAACATTAACATAGAACCCTTATGATACATAACTGATTAGAAAACTTAGAAAAACTGAGAAGAAATATAAATATTTAAACAAAAAAAAAACAAAAAACATCAAATGTGAAGTGTCACACAGGGGATTCTGTGAAGGTCAACTTACTTTTTTTTTTTTTTTTTACTGTAAATTATATAATGACTTATGTTTCACTTCCAACAGCTGTATTTTACTGTAAAATGACATTAAATGTACAGTTAGATCCATTACAGTTATTCATAGTTATTAAAATTGTGCACAGTACATATTTTCTTTGGTCATGAATTCAATACTAAGTGTTCGTTGGATGAATTTATTAATGTACTGTTAGTGTAGCTACATCAAGTTAATCCAATTAACTGTTCCAACTATTCATAATTAATCACAAGTTATGAATAATTATTAATATTTCCCCTTTCAGCTAATTTGCTACATGTGTTACTATTTGGCATATCATATCTCTGTCCCATACCAGAGGTGTAAAGAGTACCTGAAAACCATACTTGAGTAAAAGTACAGATAACTTACATCGAAAATGACTCCACTACAAGTTACAAGTAACCAATTCCAATTCGACTTGAGTAAAAGTCTTAAAGTATCTGATTTTAACAGTACTTAAGTATTTTACTCATGCTGAATGTAGGCTAGAGATGCACTGGTCCTCAACACCTGAGAGACATACCAGTGAAAATAAGAAACAATTGATTTATATTGATTTGAGATGAGAAATCAAGTTTATTTTCTAAAATCGAAATAAAACTAAACACCTCAACACAACAACCTTTTAAACGTCTACAAACTCTCAAGTCTCAGTTAAGCTCAAGTGCACAAAAAGGTCATAAGTAAACCAATATCCTTCAAAAAGGTCTTGTCAATATAGCAGATAAATAAAACAATGTTAAGTAAAATTAAAAAGTCAAAGTCTACTGTACGTGCTGGTGTGAGCCTCATCACCAGCTGCAGTCATTTCCTCATCTAATAAATCAAACACCTGCGATCAGCAACTACCTGCTAATGCACTCACATTCACATAAAGTAGCCTTGTTGACAAGTTTGGGTGAGTAAAGGCAAAATGCACAAGAAATAGTACCTTCAATGCACTTAGATGGTGATATCGCTTCTTTATATCAGAAACTAACTGCTGCAGAAAAAGTTAGGTGCCATGAAAAATGTAATGTGTAATTGCATTACTCATCACAAATGTAGTGGAGTAAAAAGTACATTTACTTGTTCAAAAATGTAGTCAAGAAGAGAGTAAAAGTTGCCAATATCTTTGATACTCAAACTACAAAGTAGCCAAAAAGATACTTAAGTACAGTAACTAATTACATTTACTAAAATGTACACCTCTGTCCCATACAATGGTAATGTCAGTCAATACAATTTGAGAGTGAAACCCACATTATGTCCCTTTCTAGTGTGCAACTGACTGCCGGTCCTCACATCAGCTTAAACACTTATTCAATGAATAAAATTTAGCAGCAAGAGCGTGCAAAACCGCTCACTCATCTCAGCCCGTAGCGATCTCAGAAAGTGCCGCTACATCAATGAGCTGTCCACGCTGCAATAAGTCTCCTATTACACTCTTGTTTGTTAAAGCAAATACCTTGGCGTTTTGAGCAGTAAGTGATTCTGACTGATAATAAACAACGCTGATAGCCACCGCTCATGATCAACAAACATGTCTGTGATCAGCCACACACAGAAACTGCCTTGGCACATTCTAGGTAAGTTGAAATGATGATTATCATTCTACGAGACAGCAGTGATGTCTACTAATAAGCTGACAATAAAGTATCCAACATTAGCATAAATCGCTGTTCGCCCTGTATTATGAAATAGTATATGCCCAATATAATTCTGCTGAATGCAGCTGCTCGCACACTTCTTATGTGAATAAAGTGAATACATTGTTTGCATTTTAAATCATGATGTTCACATGCTCATGCTGACACACCTAGAGCTCTTCCTGACCGATTTTAGATGAAAAATCGGATCTATTGGAGACGTTCAAAGGATTATTTAGGCACCGAGAGAAAACCACAGAGAAAGACGGCCAATATGGGGAAGAGACAAATTAAAAAATACATAGAACAAATATTCAGACTGAAACTCTTATACTCTTCAAATAGGGGTATTCTCTGCTTTTTTGTTTCCTATGCATTCCATTTTTATTCTTATGTTTCCTTCATGTAAAGCACTTTGAATTACCATTGTGTATGAAATGTGCTATAGGCTGTAAATTTGCCTTGCCTTGCCTTACTTAATTGCAAACATCTGCTAGCATTCTATTGCTGTTCACTGAGAAAAAAAAAAAAAAGATTTTTGCTGCTTGTTCAAATTACTTAATTAAAATGAGTTAAAGCATCACAATTCCTACACATTTTGTCCTAACTTAATTTCATCGTGTTTAATCCATATAAATATATCTAGTACTGAAGTTTACTAAATCCATTTGTGTTGGGATTACATGAATGAATTTTGTTCCATTAACTGAAAATGGGTGGTGCTTGTTAGTTCCCATCATGCATTGCATATGGCTGGATAAAGAGTGTTTAAAATGTTTAAAAATTTGATGTTATTTTATGTGTTTTGCAGTAAGATGAAAACAGGGGATGCTTCATAGTGTTTAATAGTGTTCAGTGTTCACTTATATTGCAATTATTAGAATGTTTTAAATTTCACTGGGTTATCATTGTGGAGAAGAGTGGGGCAGGCATTTGCTTAGGCTGTGGACTGGTGCTAAATCTTCAATCAGCTTTGTGCTGAAAGCTAACATTTAATGTGCTAATGTGTGCACTATTGTTATCTAATAGACTGTTGCCTATCTAGTCCAGTCTAATAAATCCATTATGCAACACATATATGAAGTTGCATTGAATGAGAGAACATATTGGATAAATGAATGGATGTTTTGAAAGAATGAATTATGAATCAATGAACCTTACAAAATTCACTTTGCGATTACTTAATTGGGTCACTTAAAAGTTACTTAATTTCATCATGTTGAAGTTACATTAACAAATCATATTTGTATAACTTAACTGATTCATGTGGGACTGATGTACACTATTAAATCATATAAATTCAACACACTTTTTTTTTTTTTTTTCAGTGTTGATATTCACTAACATTGCAATCTGAATTTGTTATACATGCTGCTGCTGTACAAAATATACTAGGAATTGCTGCAGCTCCGTTAGATATGCTAATACAAAAACGAAAGCCTATTCCAATTAAACAGTCTCTGTATCCTTATAGCAGCTACATTGCCTGCTTTCTGCTGCATAAATGCATATTCGCTAGCTGCTAATATGCTTAGTAATTCACTCTAAGCATTAAAACAGGACTGTTGACACCGGAATTAAACCTTGTTTGTGGTTACTTGATATGGAATTAATAAAGCAGTCTACACAAAAACGCATAATGATATAGCATAAAAACCAGTTCGTAATTATCGTAGATGTTGGATTTCTGAAAACGCGCTGCACTGCTAAGGCAAATGCTACCCGATTATTTAAAGGATGCAAGCTCAATGGATAGATAATGGTGTGATTACGAGCAGGTTGAGTTTAAGGACCTATTAGCCTGGGCCATCTAGAGTTTCATGACAGAACTTTGTATTTGCCATGCACTTTGATCTTTAAAACTTTGCAGACCTTTTATATTCACAAACAGCTATATTACACACTGCATAAAATGTTTATTAAATAATAACAGGTATAATATTCAAAATAATTTGAATAACCTGTAGAAAAGAGGAAGGGAAAAAATTCAGTACTCAAGTTCCTTGCAGGTGTCCTTGCTCGGTGGACAAGTAGACATTTACATTTACTCTTTTTTTTTAGACGCGTTTATCCAAAGTGACTTACAAATGAGGAATACAGCAAGTGATTCATTTTGAGGCAAATAAACACAAGAAGTGCTCATAATTCAAAGTTTTAGACATTGCTTAGAGTAGCATGGGCTATAACATGTTATATATTATTTTTCTTTTTTTATGATGATTTTTTAGAGATGAGTTTTCAGCTGTCTTTTGAATATCGTCAGGGAATCTGCATTCCGGATGAAGGTGGGGAGATCATTCTACCAGGATCATTCCACCAGCAAGGAACAGTGAACGAAAATGTACCATCGCTTACTTACCGATCGCAGGTTTCTGGTAGGGATGTAGACTGGAAAAGCCACGCGACACGGCATGGGAACAAACGCGACTCCAGCACGTGTTAACACAGTAACCAAACCGCGTTTGACCAATACTTGTAAACCAAATACTTGTCATGTCATGGACAAGAAACATGTCAGACTACACGTTGCTTCCCAACCAGTCATCGCTGTTAATTCATGTGATGTTGTGTACTGGAAAGGTAAGTCCATAAAAGTAACTCCACAGTCCAGCACCTTAGTGATTACCATGCACTCAATTTGACTAACGACCTTGTTTGTTTGCCATGCTGCTCTTTTATACTGTTAACTTCCTACTTCCTGTCATGTGATCACTCACATGACAGGCAGACCCAAAATCATTTAAAGACATGCACACATAAAACAGGTAAGACATCAATAAAATGGCTAAGACATCATAAAACTCCAATATATGTAACACCACAATAATATATTGAACAGGTATAACGTGTCCCGGGGCGGTTTCTTCATTAGGGCTACAGGGCGTCGCACCACCAAAGTGAGAAAGGGACGGATTTTTTCAATCACATTCAACCACAGTTACGCTAGCTGTCACTGCTCTAGACTGTTTGTTCTGCCTCTGGATATAGGCTATAGTCCAATCAGCGCCAAGTCACATTCTGTTCTTTTTGGGGCGATTTCACTCTGGCCGAGAATCGCCCAAAGTGCTCTCATAGACTTCCATTCAAATAACTTTTTTTTCGAACTGCAGGCACTGCAATGCAATGCAATCTGTATGGGTTCCGGGAGGGCTAGTACTAACGTGCTTTCGTCATCATAAGTAACCTTAACTTGTGCAGCAATTGGTGGAAACAAACATACCTCTATTAATAATCTTTAAGCTGAAGTGACATCCAATAATTTCCTCAGTGCATAACTTACATTTCAGACATATTCTCCATCTGTAAATGTTAGAAAGTTGAGAAAATATTTCCATTTTGCTGTCAGGAGTGGACGAGCCTTCTGCAAGCACAAACTTCTGTAAACAAGCGCCGTGCACATGCGCGCCAAACACACAAATCGCAATAGAATGGAAGCGCAATAATTCTGACTAAAATACATTTTGCTAAAAATTTTTGTTGTTTAATATTTGTTTTTGTTGGCGAACATAAATGTGCCATATGTAGAATTTCGAACCTACAACTAAGTGTATTTTTATGATAGCACTGCAGTAACTGTAAGTGACTATTGTAGGGTAATCAACACAGCCTAATAATTAGTCTGTGCTTTTTTTTTTTTTTTTTCCATTTATTTTGGTTTAGTGTATTTAACTTCTGCTTTAAAAAAATATTTTGTTTTTAGATTGTAGTGTTACAATGAGAATGTAGGCCTAGTGTAATTTGACCCCTTTTTTTGCACATAATATAGCATAGACTACATGGTTACATTCATGTTTGTTTTCATAGCCTTTAATATGAACATTGTTTGTAGGACAATACATTGAGCAGGATGTGAAATAACAATTTTTAATTAAATACAGATTTTTTTTTTTTTTTTTTAGTTCAAATAGAAAAATGTACAAAATACTGAGATTATACACTGCCATTCAGCCCAAAAATAGAGATGATTTTTTGGATATAGAGCTCAGCCCCATGGCATGCTTTAAATACTGAATGTTCCATGTTTTAGATAAGCAGTAATGATACATTATTATATCACTTGTTAAATGGTTATTTAACACTTAGCCTACATTCTTTCCTGCATTTCTATTTTTTTTTTTTTTCATAAATACTGTATGTGCTGCACACTTTCCTCTCAATAACAAAATAATCACACAACAAAAATTAGAAAACAAGCAAGCATTTTTTTAAAGAAAGCATAAGAAGCGCATCTGATCATAGCAATGTAGATATGTTTCGCACAAGCTCTGCAATTTGGCACTCCAGTAAAGTCATGTCATGTTTATTGCACTTTATACAATAGATTGCTTGAAGGTGTTGTGAAAATTCCCAATACTAATCTGACTTCACCACTGACAATTCAAACAACCTCCAGTTGTCAATATAATATAATACAATACTACAGTACCAATACAGTACAACAGTACCTTCAAAGGAATTCCCGTCCCGAATATAATACAATATAATACTACAATATCTTGAGGTAATTCCCTTCTTGATTACTTCTAATACATTTCCAATAATTCCCTTCCAGAAGTAAGGTGACGGCATCCCGTCAAGAAGCTACTATCACTACTTCAATCACACGTGAGCACACAGGTCTTTAGCATCTATACACTCTCACCGTCCTTCTCAGGTGTACGCTGGTCCGACACAAGATCATTAATACTAACTCTGAGTATTACCCCGGGGGCGACTCTGTAGTCTTCCAACACTATCACTGTCTCTGTTGTGGTCTTTTGAGCATAGAATCTTTAGTACTTCTATTCCTTAGCTGCGCAGCATATACCTGACACGACTTCCAAGTTGCTCTTTGCAGAAATGAAGTTTTATTTACGGCCGGGAGGTCACTCGTCACAACAACAGAGTGAGTCTCAATGAATAGAAGGATACATGCACATTTAAGTCTTACAGTTGAGTAAAAATCAGTGTCTTCTTCACTGTGATTTGTTCTGGTGATTGGTTTGTAATGATCTAAGCTAATCATATGACTGGTCTTTGACCTGAGCATCCTTAGTCTGCATTTTCTTTACATTTCATGTTGACATAAAATATTTCTATCACAAAGGCAAGAAGCTTTGCAGTATTAAACATGAAAAACACTGTCAGTGTCTCATTTCATCAGAAGTACAACTTCAATGTCTACTACAAAGCGGCTCACCAGTGTGGTCATGTTTTTACTCACGGACATCTGACCTCGAAAGACAGAACAAAAAAAAATTAACTGGAGAATATTTTCATATGAAAGAAGGCAGAGCCTCAGCGCACCCCTACCTATTACGTTATCGCCACAGACCAGTGGTAGTTCGAAGGCGTTTACCAGCTGAAGCTTACGATTCCTGAAAGTTTCGAACTCCTAGAATGAACACAAAATGAACTTTGCTTTGGCCTGATTTTGTACTAACCCAACCTAACAGTTTACTAATACTCAACTAATACTTTAATGAGATTTAGTTGATATGTAGGTGCAATGTTACTTATAGTCAACAGTATGTCTAAAGGGAACCATCAAAATAATGAGTAACCTTACTCTCCTAATGCAGTCTCGTGCAAACCACCCCATTAGTTTTGTCTACATAAAATGATTTGTGTAGTCCTATCACAAAATGTAAGTAAACTTAAATTTTACATATTGAAGTGAACTGAACATAATGAAATTAAGTTGTGACAAAATGTTCAAGAATTGTGTTGCTTCAGCTAATTTAAACAAATTTGAACAAGCATCAAACATTTTTTTGTGTTTGCACATCTGACCACTGCAGAACAGTGTACCTATAGTGTATTGAATAGTATACTCAGTATTTACTCAGTATAAAATGGAAAACAAAAAAACTTCAAAAAACTTTTTTTTCCTTTTCTTTTCTTTTCTTTTCTTTTTTTTAAATACAATTCAAAAGTACAATTTTATATCAGACAGATTTTCTGCAACTGGCAAAGAATATTTTTTTGTCCTTGCTGTAAGGTCACTTCATGAACACTATACACTGGAAACTCTGGCATGGAGTAATGCTCATATATACAGTTTTGTTTTTGTTGCAACAGGATGTTGGTAAGTCTAAATATATAGATACAAGTGTTATTACTGTGATCCTCAAAGGGTCATGTTCAATCAATCAATAAACAGAGCAAAGGAATGCTACATGGAATTCTGCATACTCAATATCTATGCATCTTTAGAGAACCTTTTTTCAGAAACACACAAAATATCAAGTTTGGTGAAGATGTTAATGTACCTGATTCATCATTCTTTTTATACTAGGACAAATTACATTATTATGTTTGTAAGAGACTTAATTTGGGTTATTGATTGCGACACTGGAACCATCGATCTGCACTCCAAGTGCACTCCAATAATGTCATATTTTTAATGAGCATCTTTTTCTTGTTTTCCAGTAAAAATAATCCTTTAAAAATAATCATGAATATAAGTGTATTTGTGAAACATGAGGAAACTGTGCCAGTGTAGCAAGACTAAATACACATATACTAAAGAAATGCATATATCTTGAGCAATTTTATCAGGTAAATTCAGTTTTGTTGTTTGTTTGTTTATTTTTTTTCTCATTTTTTTTTTCATGAACAATTCATTAATTTAAGGATACAGTTCATGAATTTATTACAGTATAATGGAAAATATTAATTGAGAATATGATTAACATTTATGCATTTAGTACATGCTTTTATTCAAAGTGACTTTGTAACAGTGGTAGTAGCCAATGAGTACAAAGATGTTGGATGAAAGAATTAATGCAATTTAATTAAATGAATGTATTGCTAGGATTTCTGTATTTGGGGAAACTTTTCAGTGAATGTTCCAGAAAAACATATTCTGCTATTGTTCAGTGATCAGAGGAGTTGGTGTTGGATTACTTGTTTTATTTATTTATTTATTATTTTATATTAATTTTAGGATAATTAAACTTAATAGTTTTGTCCAAAATTAAGAATGTTAACCTGACTCAACTAAATGGAACTGAATTAACCTTATGTAATAAACATAAGTTTACTGAAATACAGAATGTTAATTAAATGCAACATAACACAGTTACGTGAAACCTGTTGACATAAAATAGTTAAATCCAACGTATCATTTTTTATTTATTTATTTATTTTTTTAGTGCAGGTGTAAACAGGCCCTTAAGTTATGTGCTCCATGTCTCCCGAAATGTGGCACTATATGTCCTTTTTCTCGTATTATATCAAGAAAACCTATTTCTTGGTTGGTGCTGATTTAAAATATTTACAAATTCCCTAAACTCCTCCTCTGTGTCCTGTGTTCTGTGTGCTTGGGCCAGCAGCTGACTACATTTTGGGAATACTGTTTCCTCTTAATCTGTGTACATATTTGTGTACGTTGGTGCAAATATTTTACCCATGACCATGCCTTTAACCTGCAGATAGTACCACCCAATAAATTCTAAATCATTACTTGTGAGGCTTAGTTCCAACAGTCTCAGAATTGCCCCTTCTGGTCTTTCCCTGTCTGAATATTCTTTTTTCACTGCTGCCAGAACACTCTCTGTCTAAGTGTTTGTATAGAGACTCTCAGTGTCCATTGAAAAGAGCTTTGCCTCTTTCCCTATATTCATCTCTCATACTTTTTGTAGATAATGATATGTATCCAACTTTCACTTCCAAAATATGTCCATCATGGCCATGATGCTGCATCCTTGTGTATTTTGGGTAATATGTAAAATCTCCTTGCCCTTGGTGTATATCCTCTCACATACTGCACCTGTCTCTCTGTGATTTTTATGGATTCTGGAAATATTGGTTTGTCCAATGGCCTATAAAAATCTTGCAGTTGCCGCATAGCCCTCCTTATTGCGACACTACCCTTATCCGCCGGCTTAATTACAATTGTGTTATTTCTTCTCAAACTATTTAAGGCCTCCCTTTCCCCTTTTGACAGATTCTATTCCTTCTCCATCCCTACAATTCCTCTAACCATCCTCCCATCTTCCTCTATAATTCAGCACACCAATTCCTGCACCTGGCTATTTCTGGGCTCCCACCCAGAGCTTGTTGTAAATGGTAAATTGTAAATTGTAAATACCCATCTGTACCCTCTTTTTTTCCTAAAAGAAAGCTGCTAGTTTAAGTCTCATATGATACTCTGTTAGGTCTGCCTCCACATCCAAACCTATTCCAAATTTCTCATACACCCCCCTCCCCCCTTGGAATGAACAAAAGACTGTAGTAATGCAACATCATCTTTATTCAGGTTTCTTATTTGAGAGAGGTTCACCACTATCCCATTTGTTTGGTTGACAGAGTTGGATGCCTTTGTCCATATTAGGGATTTCCTGGAACGTCATAAGTTATATTACTTCTGTGAGGCATATTTGAACTTTCTGTGTGAGGGCGCCCTCCGGCTTCCAGTATGAATGAAACATACAAACATATGAAACAAACAATGAAACGTGTTTATAGTGCTCAGTAATCCTCACACACACCCTATTTTGGGTAAAAATGTGGAAAAACAAAACAATAAAAAATGAGGTAAACATATCGTCCTCTTGGAATTATAAGGTTCTATCTGACATTTTTATCAAAACTGAGTTATTCACATATTCGTATTTTGTGACAACTTATTTACATTATGTGATGTTTATTTAAATGTTTTTGGGACTTTTTTAGATAAAAAAAAAAGTTCTATCTACAAAGTCGAACTCTAACTTGGTTCTATAAGGTTCTATCTGTGAGCCAATCAGCACTTTGAATGCACACACGAGGACCAATCAGGATAAGCTTTCTTGTCATGTCGATGGACTGCTCCGTGACAGCAGAAAACGCTAAATTAGTGAAGACTCCACGCAACACAATGTTTATTAGAAACCTCATGATCGACTATTTTATTTATGATCTTGTCAATCACAACAGGCCAAATTTCATTCTTTTTTGTGTGTTTTTCTTTAGCTGTTGCTAAGAAAATGTTTCAAGAAAAATCCTCTGCTCTCATCCAGAAACGATCTCCAGCATATTCAGTTGTCAGACAAGACTGGAACTTCAAATGGGACCAGCTTTTATGGTCAGATGAATCTAAAAAAAAATTAAAAAAAGAGCTTTTTGGCAGCAAACCCACCAGATGGGTTTGGTGCACACAGGGATAAAAAGTACCCCATGCCCATGGTTAAATATACTGCTGGATCTTTAATGTTGTGGGCCTATTTTTCTGCTGGAGGTCCGGGACATCTTGTTCAAATCAAATACCAACAGATAAAAAATCAAAACCTGACTGCTTTTGCTAAAAATCCTATAATGGGCCGTGGTTGGATCTTCCATTAGGACAATGATCCAAAACAAACATCAAAACCAACACAAAAATGTGTCACTAAGCACAAAATTAAGCTTCTGCCATGGTCGTCCCAGTCCCCTGAGCTGGACCCTAAAGAAAATGAGTGGAGTGAACTGAAGAGAAGAAGCGCCAACATGGAGCTGGGAGTCTGTAGAGATTCTGTATGAAGCAATGGTCTCTGATCTTGTCAGGTGTTCTCCAAACTCATCAGGCATTATAGGTGAAGACTCAGAGCTGTTATCTTGGCAGTTATGAATGAGGTTAAAGTGGTTTCAAGTTCAAGTCTTACCTCTCAGGTAGGTCCTTCAGGGTATCTTGGAGAGGTGAGGTGTCCGAGTCACATCATCTTGCTACTGGGGTACCTCAGGGCTCAGTGCTTGGACCACTTCTCTTCTCCATCTACATGTCATCACTAGGATCTGTCATTCAGAAACATGGTTTTTCCTATCACTGTTATGCTGATGACACACAACTCTACCTCTCATTCCAACCAGATGATCCAACGGTTGCTAGTTGCATCACAGCCTGCCTGACAGCCATTTCTGCCTGGATGAAGGACCACCACCTTCACCTTAACTTTGCAAAAACGGAAGGTGCTTGTGGTCGGTGCCAACCCAACACTTCACCATAACCTTTCCATTCAACTTGGGTCGTCAACAATAACTCCTTCCAGGATGGCCAGGAACCTTGGAGTGGTGATGGATGATGGTTTAAGCTTCACAGATGACCGCTACAACGGCCCGGTCCTGCAGATTTGTTCTATACAACATTAGGAAGATTAGACCCTTCCTATCGGAGCATTCCACACAAATTCTTGTCCAAGCTCTTGTTCTATCTAGACTGGACTATTGTAATGCTCTTTTGGCAGGCCTTCCAGCATGCACTGTCAAGCCCCTACAACTGATCCAGAATGCTGCAGCAAGACTGGTCTTTAACAAACCGAAGAGAGCGCATGTCACACCTCTCTTCATCAGTTTGCATTGGCTGCCAATAGTTGCTCACATCCAATTCAAGGCTCTGATGTTTGCCTACAGAACAACCACTGGCTCTGCACCACTATACCTAAACTCACTACTTCAGACTTACGCGCCCTCCAGAAGCTTGCGTTCTGCAAGTGAACGGCGTCTTGTGGTGCCATCCCAAAGGGTCACAAAATCACTCTCACGGACCTTCTCCTGGTCTGTTCCTGGTTGGTGGAATGACCTACCACGCTCTATCCGAGCAGCTGAGTCTTTAGCCATTTTCAAAAAACTGCTAAAGACATATCTTTTTCGTCAACACTTGACCCAGTAATACAGCACTTTTTATTTATATTTTACTTTTTATTCTTTCTCCATCTATTTGCGTATATATTTAAAAAAAAAAAAAAAAAAAAAAAAAAACCTTGCTACGAGCTTTACTGATGAAACTGTGACTTGACACGGCACTTACGTACTGTTTTTGTACTGTACTCATGTTGATACGACTGCTTCTACTATTCTCATTTGTAAGTCGCTTTGGAGAAAAGCGTCGGCTAAATGACTAAATGTAAATGTAAAGTATTGAATAAAGGGTGCCTATAATTGTGGCCAATGATTTTTGTAGAAAAACATTTATTTCATAAGGAGATTTTCCCTATATTTTCAATTCTTTCACTTCAATGAAAGGTTAGATTTTTGTGATTTTTTTTTTTTTAATCAAAAGATTAACAATGCAGATTTATTTTTACAAGCTTCTTTGTTCATATTTACCAAGGGTGCCAATAATTCTGAGCACCACTGTACACATAAATGAAGAGGTGAGCCTATACAACCCAAACCTGAGAAAATGGCACCATCTGGTAAAAAAAATAGTAAAAATTAAAATTTTGAAGCCTAGCCAACAAAATGAAAGCCTATTAACAAAGACTGCAACATTTTATAGTTAAATGGCCCTGGGATCAGGGCTCTGAACCGGTTCAATGAGCGAAAACGAAATTTTGACCGGAACATAACCAGAAACGGAAACAAAATCAGATGTAATCGTTCTGAACAGAAACGCTTATTGGAAATGGCCATTAACCAGTTAATAACATTATTTTATCATTCCATTTAATATTTTGATTTGGCAGTCAACCAACAATCACGAATTCAAATAGTATCCAATGTGAGTGAAATGCTCACGCTCAGCTGTCAAGACATCATAGGTTAGGTAAGTCACAATGGCAATTGCCCTGGCATTAGTTTTTCCGATGATATATGTCACCAACCGTCAAGCATTAGGCCTACGTTTAAGTGAAAATGAAAGTCAAGTAATATACAGATTGTTGTGTTTATAGAAACCAGCGAAAATTGCAAGATAGTAGAACATATGAGCTCACACAACGTCACCTCACATGCACCTGCAGCGCTTCTGTAAATAGAGAAAACAGAATAAAACTATACATAACAAATATAAAATAAAAGGGAAATATGTAGGCCTATAGGCTACGCGAAGTATATTTCACTTAAATAATTAGGTCTACAGATTAACAAAACGAAAGAAAACGTGTTGAGTTTTGGTTCATTGTGGTGCACTCCAAAGATCTAGGAAAGGAAACAGACATTCTGCTTGTTTTCATTATTTGAGTGTCTTTTGTAAATGTATGAATGATGTCTTGCTTTTAACTGTATGACCATAAATTATGGAGTAAAGTTTATTGTCTCAGAAGGGGAAAAAAATCCAGTGGTCGCGCCGGCGCCTCATGCGTGCACACAAATTATTGCATTGGCTAGGCTATTTGTAAACATTTTACTTTATTTATCAGCAATTTATATTATTTCTGAATGCAATAATAAAATGTGACGTAGGCTATACGCGACTTATCTTTTTTTCGTCTCAGGAATAGCCCTGTTTATAAATAAATTTAAACGTTTTAATGAGTTTCAATGGGGACATTTTTTGTCCTTAAGGTCCTGAGAGGAACTATTTTGTGTATGTAGTGCAAAATAGATTTTTTAAAGGAAATGGAGGTGAAATAGTCACATTTTTAGAATGGGTCAAATGCAGATAGAACCTTCTAATTTAAAAAAAAACCCTTTTTCACTTGCAATTATAAGGTTCTACACCTAGCAAAACATTAACTGAAGCAATAATTTTCAAGAAACACAAACAGTTTACTTATAATTTGTTTTAAAACAAATTCATGATTCGGATCGTGTGTCAAACCGCCAAACTGCTGCAATCACGTGACTTTGGGACTCTGAACTGATTCATAACGCTCCGAAGCTTCGTAAAGCAGTGTTTTGAAATCGGCCATTACAAGTCGTTATTTTGTTTTTGTTTTTTTGGCACACCAAAAAATATTATCGTCGCTTTATAATATTAATATTGAACCACTGTACTCACATGAACTGATTTACAGTGGGTACGGAAAGTATTCAGACCCCCTTAAATATTTCACTCTTTGTTATATTGCAGCCATTTGCTAAAATCATTTAAGTTCTTTTTTTTCCTCATTAATGTACACACAGCACCCAATATTGATAGAAAAACACAGAATTGTTGACATTTTTGCAGATTTATTAAAAAAGAAAAACTGAAATATCACATGGTCCTAAGTATTTAGACCCTTTGCTGTGACACTCATATATTTAACTCAGGTGCTGTCCATTTCTTCCGATCATCCTTGAGATGGTTCTATACCTTCATTTGAGTCCAGCTGTGTTTGATTATACTGATTGGACTTGATTAGGAACGCCACACACCTGTCTATATAAGACCTTACAGCTCACAGTGCATGTCAGAGCAAATGAGAATCATGAGGTCAAAGGACCTGCCTGAAGAGCTCAGAAACAGAAATGGGGCAAGGCACAGATCTGGCCAAGGTTACAAAAAAATTTCTGCTGCACTTAAGGTTCCTAAGAGCACAGTGACCTCCATAATCCTTAAATGGAAGACGTTTGGGATGACCAGAACCCTTCCTAGAGCTGGCCGTCCGGCCAAACTGAGCTATCGGGGGAGAAGAGCCTTGGTGAGAGAGGTAAAGAAGAACCCAAAGATCACTGTGGCTGAGCTCCAGAGATGCAGTCGGGAGATGGGAGAAAGTTGTAGAAAGTCAACCATCACTGCAGCCCTCCACCAGTCAGGGCATTATAGCAGAGTGGCCCGACAGAAGCCTCTCCTCAGTGCAAGACACATGAAAGCCCGCATGGAGTTTGCTAAAAAACACCTGAAGGACTCCAAGATGGTGAGAAATAAGATTCTCTGGTCTGATGAGACCAAGATAGAACTTTTTGGCCTGAATTCTAAGCGGTATGTGTGGAGAAAACCAGGCACTGCTCATCGCCTGTCCAATACAGTCCCAACAGTGAAGCATGGTGGTGGCAGCATCATGCTGTGGGCGTGTTTTTCAGCTGTAGGGACAGGACGACTGGTTGCAATCGAGGGAAAGATGAATGCGGCTAAGTACAGGGATATCCTGGATGAAAACCTTCTCCAGAGTGCTCAGGACCTCAGACTGGGCAGAAGGTTTACCCTCCAACAAGACAATGACCCTAAGCACACAGCTAAAATAACGAAGGAGTGGCTTCACAACAACTCCGTGACTGTTCTTGAATGGTCCAGCCAGAGCCCTGACTTAAACCCAATATAGACAGGTGTGTGGCTCTGGAGAGACTTAATAATGGCTGTCCACCAACGTTTACCATCCAACCTGACAGAACTGGAGAGGATCTGCAAGGAGGAATGGCAGAGGATCCCCAAATCCAGGTGTGAAAAACTTGTTGCATCTTTCCCAAAAAGACTCATGGCTGTATTAGATCAAAAGGGTGCTTCTACTAAATACTGAGCAAAGGGTTTGAATACATAGGACCATGTGATATTTCAGTTTTTCTTTTTTAATAAATCTGCAAAAATGTCAACAATTCTGTGTTTTTCTGTCAATATGGGGTGCTGTGTGTACATTAATGAGGAAAAAAAAGAACTTAAATGATTTTAGCAAATGGCTGCAGTATAACAAAGAGTGAAAAATTTAAGGGGGTCTGAATACTTTCCGTACCCACTGTAAATATGTTTTTAGTACATTAATGGATATTGAGAGATGAAATGTCATTGCTGGCTATGCAGGCCTCACTGAGCCATCGGATTTCAACAGAAATATCTTAATTTGTGTTCTGAAGATGAACGAAGGTCTTACGGGTGTGGACTGGCATGAGGTTGAGTAATAAATGACTTAATTTTCATTTTTGGGTGAACTTTTTTTTTTTTTTTGAAAGGATTTTGACCAAATTTGTCCATTGTATGAATGGCATGTAGTAAGTAATTCCTTTCTCCAAACATCTAAAAGATTCCAAACAGGTCTTTCTTTCTTTCTTTCTTTGAATTAGTTTATTTGGTGCGTTTTCCCTTATAGGAACTTGGTCAACAGATGTAGTTTAACCTTTTCTCAGGAACCGCTGAGAATACTCTTCAATTAGTGCGCTTGTTACAGGAGGCGCTAACCTTTTCATAAATTCACATTCTAGATCTGCGCTGATGTTCACTGGGACTAATAGTAAAACTGCAGGGACTAATGGAGCAAAGTCAGTCTGAGATTAAATGAGAAAATCACTGCGTATGTGTATAAATGTATCACATGTGTATAGACACTGCGTGGACTCAAAGGGCCCTATTTTAACTATCTAAGCGCATGGTCTAAAGCGCACAGCGCAAGTGCACTTAGGACATGTCCGAATTTTGCTAGTTAAAGGACGGGAAAAATGGTCGGTGCGCCCAGCGCATTGTCTAAAGAGGTTGTCCCTATTCTCTTAATTAATAGCTAATGGGTGTGTTTTGGTTGTAATGTGCAATAAACCAACCAGAGTCTCATCTCCCATTCCCTTTAAAAGCCAGTTGCGCTCGCGCCATGGCGTATTTGCTATTTACAAGGCGGGATTTGAAAGCGGAATAAATGAGCGTGTCTATAGTGAGGAAACGGATCTACTCGTGCGCGAGGTTAAAGCGAGCGAGCAGACCATCTACGAGAAAAGCCGGATTCCACCAAAGCATTTTTATTTTTATGCACACAATAATAATCTTTTACATTGTAATCCTTTTATTATATTTGGCATGTTTGTGTGCTGCGCTGCGCTTCCCTATGTGTATAATAAGCAGAATGCACGCGCGTTGTGCACCCTTTAAATAACGCGCGCGTTCTTTAAATAACAAAACAAATATTGTTGGTCAATGGCGCAGTCTATTTAAGAAATAGACTATATAAGAAAACAAAGGTGACGTCACAGCAACAATGAATATTAACATTAACCTTTGACAGGTATCGCATTTCTCACTAGATTACAGCTCCTGTGGGAGTACATGCAAGTCGCTGTAGGCTATAGACAAGGATAACATAACCTTTTGAGGTTTTTTTTTTGTTTTTTTAACCTAATTGTGTCCGTGACTATGGAAAGTGAATGCGTTGCCGTCAGTACGACTGTGGCACTTAAATGTTTGTGACTGGAAACATCGTAATATCAACACTTGAACATGACAATCAGTGACATTAAGTGATATTAAGAGGACAACTCACCTTAAGCAGACTGCCAAACGCTGCTCCGGATCAATTGGTTCCCTGAAGTTTGTAGTTTGTCTCGTCAGATGCGGTGCCACTGTCTGGAGGAGCTCCTCAAATTGTCCCGCGGACATTCGAAAGTAAGTATGGAACCGGCCATGATAAAGTTTTAGCTCCTGTACAAGATTAGAATAAACATGAATGAACATCTGAAGGTATGTTGAAAGATACAGCAGACTGTTCTTTAAGACTGGGTGCACCCAAAAAAAAAAAAAAAAAAATGAAAAGCTTGTCTTCACTGGATGATGAAGTGTCCATGTTGTTTGTCCTGAGCAGTTAAACTGACCAACTTTTTCAACAGGATGAAGGTTATTTTGTTGAAATGTATATAAATATTTTTTTCATTCAGCTGTCGCCGCGAATGTTTTGGAATCTTTCAGAGCACAAACGTCACAAATTCGCATCGCGGCTGATGTGAATGGTTTTGACGAGAACTATTCGCTTTTTAGTTTCGCTTTTCCGTTACGCGTCTGGTGTGAAAGGGCCTTAACGCGCCTGAAACACATCTCGTTTTCAGACCAGCACGCCCATGGGCACACAAATGGGCGCAAATGCATTTGCTATTTAAACCATAGACATAATAAATACATAGACGCCCTCATGTCCGCTCTGGACAGTTGCTGCGATACGTGTCCGCCACAGTGCAAGACTCATTAAACAAATGCAAGTAAACGGGGAGCTGCGGCTTTTCTGGACAAAAAGCGCAATAAAGTTTACATTTCTCAACCGATTCCAACGGTTTATGATCTGCTTAGAGTACAAAAAAGGTTTCGTCTCCAATTACTCAGAATCTCGCTAGTTTGAACTTGAAAATTATTCATTGTCATAAGGAATTGTGAAAACTCACACTTCTCAAGCATAGATTTGGTTTATTTTTCAAGGTTAATGATTGTGTTTAATGTAATATAATTTAATGTACATGTAATGTGCATGTCGATTTTAATTGTGGAAATGCTTTTTTTTTTGTCTTCAACAATGGCATTTTAGCTTTTCCCCTCTTGCCTTTAGCTTTCCCTCTTAAATCCATCACAGGATGTCACAGGACAATTTCAAATGAATATGAAGATAATTTGCATCTCAAAATCGTATTAATCGTTTAATTATCTATAGGCCTAAGCATTTCACAGATTTAATGTCAGTACACCATAATGTACTAACTGAATTTATTTAGATTCAAATGGATTGCAACAAAATATAAAATGATTGGCCTTAAAAGATTTCTTATCCTGTGGCTCGCTCTAGTGGACAATATTAAAAGCACAGTTTGTACTAAGTATAATAAGACAATACTTAATAGATCCAGTAAAATATTTGGAATACAGCAGAACATTTTTAGTACAATTACAGTACAATATAAATTGTATGTGGTTTTATTCTATAGCATAATGTATTATTAGCCTATACTATTATTATAAATAGCCTAAACATACAACTGAGTATAAAAAAACAGTAAAATATAGTATAATGTAGTAGTAATATAATAACTATGAATAACATAGCAGATAGTATATCATAAATTGTAAAATAATGTAGTCAATAAAATAAAAATAGCAAATAAAATAGTGAATAGTACAATCATACAATAATAAGTTGTATAGCCTAATAATATCATAATAATAGGCAGACGAGGTCTCTTGGAAAAGCACAGAACAGTCCGCTGACAGGCTTTCTTCAGCCTTCCTTGAGGTTTTTTTGTTGTCCTGGTTCCACAAATATAAATGAGCCACGATTAGATCAATCAAATCACCTGCTCTTCGGAGATGAGTTGGTTTAGACACTAGGCTATCTTTAATTCTGACAGCCTGAGTTGTCCTGTCAAAGTCCTCTGGCTTCATTGCACGGAAGACTCACTTGCGGTTTTGATTAGTTAATGATATAAACTACAATATAATATCAGACTTCATAAGAATCATGTAAACTTTATATTATTTCTTATAAAGTCTCAGTTTTCATAGATAACTAGCGTTGTCGTTAGCTTTTAATATTTTGACTTTGGTGGTCAACTAGCTGTCAAAACAATGTTATAATGACTAAATACAACCAGAAACAATGGTTCAGACTTACATGTGAAAGGTAATTCCCCGATATGTGGTTTGGATTGTGCGACGATTTGTAAATTCTCAAAATAGTCAGGCATCTTTTCTTCAGTCCAGGTATGGCATGTTGCCCCGCACAATATGGCGGCGCCGTTGACGTGCGATCCAGCAGCCAATAGGGCGTCTATGTATTTATTATGTCTATGATTTAAACAATGTGGCGCAGGACGTGAAAACGATAACTGAGCCAGGCTGAAACTAGCAAAAAACACTTTGCGTCAGGTGTATGATAGAGCCCAAAGTCTAATAAGTCTAATAAAAGGTTCAAGGACTGCCAAATGTACTTTATGGAGCAATTTATTTAATACAATTTTGCAACCTGAACTTAAGAAGAATGTAATAAAAAGAATGTAAAATATAAAATGAAGAATGTAAATAATAATAATTCAAATAAAATTTTATTATTAAACCTAACCCAAACTCTAGCCCTACTTGCTACCTGAATGCTAAATTTAATTTATATCTAAAATAAACCTCAGAGAATATTTGTTTGTTTGTTAATGCACTCCGTCAAACATTTATTGAAAACATAATAAATGTTTGACAGATTAGTTGACCTGCGATAGTTGATTCTAAAGCAAAATGTTTAATGCTAATATTTCTATTTAACACTATATTGTTACCCTAAACCAAACCCTAATCCTAATCCTTCCAGAAGCTCAAATGTGCTGCGTATCACACTAGAATGAACCTTATTGGTTAGGCAGCATGAGCTTCCGGAAGATGTTTGTTCATTCAGGTTCGGCTGAGTACGGGTTCGGTACAGCAGGGGGAAGAAAACTAAACAAAAACTGCTTGCTTTTTATTAAACAGTTTACTAAACAAATTGAGTCTCTGTCTTTAAATAAATAAAAAAAAAAAAATTAATAAATTATAAAATATAAATAAAAATTAAATTAATTAAAATTATAGCTAAAAGTTTCTTAAGGATAAAAACAATTATGTCTGCTAATGCTGTAAACTATGTAGAGAGCCCTTACTTGAACATTACTACAATATTAAAGGCTACAAACAGAGCCAAAACTATTAGCCTAAATTCAATTGCTATTTATTTTTAGATAATCAACACTCTGTATAAATAACAAATTGTATGCAAGCATGTAGGCAGTAAGCATGCAGTGTTTGCATAAGCTTCTAAATCTAATTATAAAATTATGTTTTTACTCCAATTCGTTGTTGAAATATCACGTATACACAGTGGCTGTCATTTTCATGACAGATTTATTTAAACATACATTAAATAATTAAGACATCACTAACCGGTTAAGTAAAATATAGGCTAATACAGCGCATATATTAGGCGAACGAGTTCATTTCTCTCGCACACTAACAAGCTGTTGACACTGCTTCTGAGGTAATGTTAAATGCTACATGACATATTGTTTACAGATATTTTATTGATGTCTTTCTGCCATTTAAACATTGATTGCGGAATTACACAAGATATGATACATTTCAGAAAGTTGTGCTGTATCTTTCAACATACCTTCAGATGTTCATTCATGTTTATTCTGCAACTAGTAGTACTTAATGAGGAAGAGATGACATGTTCACTTACGCTCCGCTCTGCCGCTTGAATTGAGGCGCCTATACAGAGATCTGTCATGCCACATTAAAGAGCATCAAAATGGCCTTTTCTGTTGGAATGGACCGAATTTGAAAGGTGACACTTTGTTTTTTATCGAAAGTAACAAAACGCTGCAACGTTGCAATGTAATGCATTCAGTACACATGTGCACGGTTCAGTACGAATACATGTACCGTATACCCCCACTTATATATATATATATATATATATATATATATATATATATATATACACACTACCAGTCAAAAGTTTGGGAACGGTAAGATTTTTAATGTTTTTAAAAGAAGTTTCGTCTGCTCACCAAGGCTGCATTTTTTAAATTAAAAATACAGTAAAAACAGTAATATTGTGAAATATTATTACAATTTAAAATAACTGTTTTACATTTACATTTAGTCATTTAGCCAACGCTTTTCTCCAAAGCGACTTACGTTCTGTTTGAATATATTTTATAAAGTAATTTATTCCTGTGATGGCAAAGCTGAATTTTCAGCATCATTACTCCAGTCTTCAGTGTCACACGATGCTTCAGAAATAATTCTAATATGCTGATTTGCTGCTCAAGAAACATTTATGATTATTATCAATGTTGAAAAAAGTTTTTTTTTTTTTTTTTTCAAGATTCCTTGATGAATATAAATGTATCTGAAATACAAAGCTTTTTTAACATTATACACTACCGTTCAAAAGTTTGGGGTCAGTAAGAATTTTATTTCTTTTTTTATATATATTATATATCATAGAGACTTGGGTCCAGTAGAGACTTTTGATCCCATATGCAACCATCTAACAACCCACCCTACCCTGTGTAAAAAGTCTCAATTAAAATATGCTTGGTGAATACAAATGAAAAAAAAAAAAAAAAAAAAGGTAATAAGCAGATATTTAAAAAAAAACAAACAAACAAACAAAAAAAACAAAAAACAAATTGGTTATGAAATTCCATCACTGTTAATTAAACAAGAGTTGACTGAGATGTATATTTCAGTGCTAATTAGTATCACATCTCCAAGGACACAAGTGATTAGATTCCTAAAATGTCCCTGATGGAAAATGTTTAAGGGCTTTTCTTGGGATTTTTAGCACCAGGAACACCAGGCACACATGACAGAGCAGGTTTCAGAGCTTCACAACCAGATGCTTGAAAATCCCCTTTGGGAGAAGGACATTCTTACATGTTGAGGACTTATGACAGTTAAGATTAAACTAATAAGGCTCCGGAGAAGGCTCTGGAGTATTGCATAAATTATGCTGATGGAGATAAATCATTTCCATCACTTCCATCTAAAATTTGGTCATCATTTACAAACCATCATGTTCTTTCGAAGCCATGTGACTTTTCTTAACCATATATAGCTTAATGCATCATATTTGATACATGAATTTCAAAGACCTCTAAATTTTCAACATGATCAAAACTTTGCTGAGAATCCTGTTTGACATAATCTTCTACATGACTACTTTCGTCTGCTTGATAGTTCATATTTTTAGCAAGTAAAAGGCCTTTTATTATCATTCTAAATTTGTCTATCTTCAGGTTGTGGTACATGTGTCTTTTAGCTGTGAAATATTTACTTTATAAGAAATCATCTTACAGTACTAAGATATATGTATGCATTTCATAGCCAGGGTGTGAGCGTCAGCTGCGCGTTGCACTGGTCTCGAATCTCTCACGGAAGAGCTCCGGAAGCATAAAAGGGGAGCGACAACAGTGAAGGACAAGAGAGGACCAGGCCTGGACTTATTTTATGGTTTTATTATGTTTGTGTGGCCGGAAGACGTCTGAACTGTTACAGTTACCTAATGATCAATATGGCTCCAGGGGATTAATAAAGACCTTCTGAAGCAAAGCAATGGGTTTCTGTAAGAAAAAATATTTAAAACTTTATTACCTAAAATAACTATCTTCCGCAGATGACTGAACACACACTGCGCAAGGCAACTTGCACCAAAGGAGTAATGTTTTAAATATGGATATTTTTCTAACAAAAAATAAAAAATAAAGAAGTCCTATATTAACCCCCTGGAGCCGTATGCATTATTTTAACGATGGATGGATGAATTGTTTTGGAGTTCAAAATCAAAAAGCCTATAACACTGATGTAGAAGCACCTAACTCTGGTTGTAAGCATAAACTTGACACAAACTGTAAACTTTCCATCCAACATGTCCATGTGTGCCCCACATGGGTTTCATCTGGGCATGGGGTCTTTAATGGGTTAAATGTGGGCCCCAAATTGTTTTAAAGTTGTGGACCCCAGTTAGGTCGCCCATTATTGTTTATTTGAGGATCCCATATGGGCCACATTTGCGTTATATTAGGCTATATTTATACTTACTTTTTTTTACAGCTGATTTGGTTTATCCGTTTGTTAAGTCATGACGTATGAAATGCCGTTTCCGGGTCCAAGCCTTGACTCGTTTCACTTGAGAATGCCATCTCGACGGCCGTTTATGAGCGCTATTTATTCATAATAAACATTTAACATTTTAAAAAGTTAAACATTTAAAATACTTACAGTCTACATAACAGTCTTCGTGCTCACAGCGTCACAGACATTAATATTTTAACGATTTATAAAAGATGAATCACTGTCTGGCCATCTGGGATTTTGGTATGGAGATAAAGGTTATGATTATATATTATTTTTGGTAGTATTACACCACATCGTGTGTGTATATTAGCACCGTTTGTTGTTTTCTAGTGGTATGAGATAGAGCGTTTGGACCCCGAAGCACTGCCGTGTGACGTCAGACTTAACAACCGAATACCATTATGGGTAACATTTTGGGTTACTTGACTGTCACACCGGGTCCTAATCAGATGCAACGCGATACGATTTCAGTGACATACAATTTGTCTGTCCACACCAGACGCGACTATGAGACATGATAAAGTCAATCAAAAATCACAGCCAATCAGAGCACATGAGCACATAATCAAATTAATGAATATTACACCATTTTAACATTATTAAAAATACATACTGAGTTACTGAAACAATCTTTGACATAGAATACACTTGTCTGCTTACAATGAGTAGACAGTTTGAATGTTCTCCATCAATACTGGCTCACACACCTGGTCAGACTTGGCAGGCTTCGGCTCTGGGTCTGCGGTGGGTTCTGGCTTGTGGTTCATGCTCATGGCGAGTGCACTTTCAGGCTCCGGGACGCACACTGTTTCAGGCTTCAGCTGACATTGGGGCTGGCTCACACACCTGGACAAGCTCTGGGTCTGCAGTGGGCTTTCCCAGCATCCTTGGCGGATTTTGGCACTGGCTCTGGATTTGTGGTGGCCGTGAAGAGTGAGGAAAACTAGGTAAGAGTTCCAAAGCAGGTGCGGTCGATGGAAGGAGAATAACTGCTGACTGGATGATGGTGAGAGTGGGCTGAGGAGGGTGAGAGAATGTCCTAATCTTCTATACCTCCATCCATGAATGTCGAGCCACTCACGCATAATCCAAGTACTGTGCCATTCTTCAAGGGGATGGGCATCTTGTGAATGGGAGAGGAGAAGATTTTCGGGGGAATGATTGGAAAATCTTGTTTGGTCTGACCTTCTGTCACGAAAAGGCTTGGGCGCAATGACCAGAACTCAGGTTAAACTCAAACAGGTAGGTTTATTTGCAGTAGAGATGGCGGTATCAGTATCATGCCCGATACTGCACTCATGTACTTGTTTTGTACTCATTAAAATGCTCCAATATGAAAAACTGATACCACACAGTGTGTACAGTGTGTATAGTGTTTGTGTCCAAAGAAACACTGACAACAGAACAACCAGAGAGCATAATGGACATAGCAGAGAAGGAAGTAAAGTAAATGTATCTAATTAGCAGAATATTAAACAAATTATATATTCACACGGCACGCTCGGATATGTACAACAGCAAAGAAAGTAAAATGAGGAGCATATTACTAATATTAACTGATGGTATAAAGAGTATATATAATAGGTAAAAATAGTATATAGTAAAAACACGAACTTTTACATTATTTATGTATAACGAGTGGTTCTCTACACTACAGGTAAACAGCACAATAGGTTCTCACAACAATCTCAATCTCATAACATTTTCAATAACTCTTATGTGCACAAACATCTGAAGCGCGCATCCAGGAAGCTGCCTCTCAGACAGAGCGCTAACCTACTAAATTCTCTTTCTAGTCTTCAATATGATGTCAAAATGCCCGTATCGGTGAGTATCCTTGTGAAACATAGTCAGTTATGTCTTAAGTGAACGTAAATAGTTGAGAAAGAAAATGCGTGTCTAACAGTGTATTGTTCACTTGCAGCTCTTACAAGAGACAGCAACCTAATATCCCTGCTGCTGTTGTTAATCTAAATACAAAAGACAAAGAAAATCACCCACTGCTTTTTTTTTTTTTTTCATTATTTATATAGCGCTTTTTACAATGTAGATTGTGTCAAAGCAGCTTTACAGTGATAACTGGTACATTATTTTGGCTGCACAGCAGCTCTTAAGGAATAGTGTCAATGCAGGTAGATCAAAGCACTGTTGAATATCAAATGTCAATTGTCAAGTGTCCCCAACTAAGCAAGCCAAAGGCGACAGCGGCAAGGAACCCAAACTCCAACAGGTGACATCAGGTGGCAAACAGGTGTTAAAATGGAGAAAAAACCTTGGGAGAAACCAGGCTTAGTCGGGGGGCCAGTTCTCCTCTGGCGAACAGTGTTTTGATTGAATAACTTTTGTAACTTTAATAAGGATTAATATATATTTTACTTATACAGTGAAAACTATGCAGTGCCATTTTACATTTGATTATTTAATTCAATTTCTGTACCTAAAAATTGTGATGTTTCACTGGTATCTAAAAATTTGAACCACTGGCCAAACCGGGCAAGTAGGAAAAAAAATCCTTAGCGTTGAGACCTCCTGGAGCAGCTCTAAATATTCACTGTACTATTAAATTAAAGATAATATATGATGCAATAGATTGAACAGTGAAAGTGACAGGACTTGGATGAGGTAACAGCAGTAGCTAGCAAGGTAGTCAGGCACATAAAGCAAGTACGTAGACTATAGGCTTGTTCGAGATGCATCGGCGCTGTGCAGACCAATCGGCATATGACATCAGGCTATACAGCAAATAAAAATAAAGCTGCAGTTGCATAGCTGCTCTAGATTTGGAGTTTGGAGCACAGCTATACATTTGTAAATCAACTTTTCACCCTGCACAGGGTGATGAAAGAAATATACATTACAAGCCAATATATGTGTGCTGCTGAGTAAGAAAACAAGCTGCTGCATCGGCAGATATGCATATATCAGGAATGTGAATTAAGAAAGATGGGATAGGACAAAACACCCCCGTAAGTAATGTTTTTTTAAACGTAAGTACTGGGTTTCAACTTACTCAAATATCTACTGATACAAATGTAAAAAAAAAAAAAAAAAAAAAACCTAGGCCATTACTTTTTTAAAATAGCTTGAATGTAACTCTACACCCTTGCTTCATTTAATAGAGAAATCATACTCAGAGATCCACTCAGTCAACTTTACTGTAGTAAACGCTGCACAATGGTATCGCTCTTTACATTGTCGGACACATAATGGTAATTAATATGATTAGCCTTTTGCTTGACTAGCCTACATTATCAAACAGCTGCTAATAATGTGTTGCTAATTTTACACAGACCAATGTTCCCGTTCGCTATCTGAGTCTGCCTTATAAATAGGAACACTTTGAAAACTTTGAGAAAGGCATAGTTCATCATAACATCATTATATTTATCATACACTAGCTATATGGTTACAAAGTACAGTGGTATAACTTTATTTTAAAAAGTGGGTGGAACAGGAATGTGTGTGGTGGGGTGTGTGTATTGTAATTGTATTATTACAATAATAATACGTGCACAAAATTTATTGACATAGACCTCATGTTTAATACGATAGTTTCATCCTTACATCTTCTATGATACAATATATTGCTAGTCCTGAGAGTATTTCCATTCCATTAGTCAATAAATACATGGATCTGCATTTAGTATAAGATTATACTGAATCTGATGAACTAGTGGTAGAACACTTTTGCACCAACAGTGGCAACGAGCACTCAACATGATTTAAAAAACAACATATCCCAGCGCTAGAGCGCCTATTATTTAACACAAATGAACAAATTGCTAATCAACTAGAGATGTTTATTTTGTATTAGATACATTCGTGCCAAAAATGTTTCAAAAAGTGGTTAGGATAATATCGACCCTGGCAAAAAGTGGCACCACCAGCAAATTACGCCTATGACAAGGTAGTTTGTGACGTCACAAACACCAGCGATTTCAAACCGCGTTTTTGAAAATGTCTTTAAATCACTGCAGTTTTAAATAGAAAATACTCAGCAATGGGGTTGACTTATGAATTTGCACATGGTTTGTCTTAAAGCATATTAAAAACACCACATAGATATATAAACAACATTAAAAACTTGATTTTTACCACAGGGACTTTAAGAATGGGATGGGAGCACTAGTCTACAAACTATATCTCAGCTCATTTTCCATTGAAACTACAAAGCATAGCAAGTGACAAGTGTTCCAAGTTTATCTTGTAGAGTAACTCAGCACGTGCAAATGTATTTTCTTAAAGATTTTTTTATTTTTTTATTTTTTAGATTTTGTTGTATAACTGTTCTATAAAAAAAAGAAAAGAAAAAAACAAAAAGGTTTACAGAGTTAAGGAGAATTTTTGAAAAAATTTAAAAGAGGACAGTGAATTTTATACTATTTTGTGAATGTCCTGCTAATAATAACAAATAATAATTAAAATATTAGAAAGCAATCAGGTGTATTTTTTAAATAAAATATCCTGAATAGCACTGGTTAAAGTCAGCACCCGTTTCATTATTTTTAAAAAAACAAACGCTTGGACATACCTCTGAATGTCTTATTTTAGTCATATGGGTGAGCAAACTTGAGGGTGAATAAATTATTCCTTTAAACAGTCAAACATGCATGATGAACTCCTGATGCTCTTTATATTGAGGACACTGTAAATGCCAATCCTTTTTTACATGTATGGTAGTAATTTTGTTTGAATGTCTTGAACTTTTAGTCTTCATTATGATAGAATGTGATAGAATTCTCCCCTGAGTCAATAGCATGTATGCGGTAATTTTTTTTTTTTTAAAGAACATGTTAAATCCCTTTAATGACTTGGGTAAACTTACTGCATAGCTCCGGTTAAGCCTAAATCCATGGCAACCATATCTCAGAGAGTCTAGAGAAGACAGAATATCCTTTTGTGCTGTGAGCTTGAAAACAGACTGTATTGTGCCAGGTCTTTATTCTTTTTGTCTGTTTTAAATGCATGAGGGGATATATAGGATATAGGAATGCATGAAACCATATAGTGCGACTAATAAGCTGTATTCAGAACAGGTGCAGAGGGAATGTAGCCCTGCAATCACTCAGAGGCTTGGTCAAACGAAAGAGTATGTGTTTGTCCCTGTCTTCAATTTGCACATGGTACACATGCCTCTAAAGAGTCCATTTTGCATTAGTGTGTAAAATGTATCTGCCAATACTCTGTACGCACTGAGTTTGTCAGTGGAACATGTTCACTGGTAAATACAAGATGATGCAATTGCTCTGTGGATTGTAGAATGAATAGCTGATCATAAAATAGATTAGAGTGCCTTATAAAATGAATTACTATATGTACAATAAATGTTGTCATAGCTGCAAGATATTTCAACATGTTGCAATAAGAGTACAAAGGTTTGAAATTTATCACTAGTGCAATAGTAAGGAAATCACATTAGGACACCTCAGTATCCAAATACTGTGGAGTGGAAGACTGTCAGGGTTATGTTTAAGTCTTGGAAAAATGGAAAGCTTTTTATGTGTTTTGGTTGTTCATTTACAACTGGGTTTTGGGATCTTTTAAAAAAAGAGTTTCAAACTGCAAGTTTTTGAAAATAATACTGTTATTGTCTGTGTAAACTACAAAAACATGGATTTGTGAAAATGGTGAAGTCATGCACATCACTTAGTGTATTTAAGGCCATATTTTCCTTTGTTCTATGTTCAGTCTCGTTTATGTATGATTCTTCTGTTTATTACTCCTGCAATCTCCTGAGTGTTATAGTAAAGTATTTGTTTATACTAATTTATTGATTGATTTATTGATATTAAACTTAAGGACCCCAACAAGGACTTCCTAGATCTGGGGTGAATCACCCACTACCCGGATTGTTTGCTTTGTCTCTTCTACTACACTAGCCCACTAGCTTGGAGTGATCCAAGGCACGCTTGCATGATGGGTACTGATGCAATATGGATCCCCGTTCACCATCTGCCCAGCTTAGGAGAACATCACCAGGCCCATTCCGGACAAGGAGCCCAGCCAGCTGCCTCCCACACCGTTAACAGAAGAAATCCTGAGCCTACCGCAGACACAGAGCCTGAATCTGCATTGATGCCAGTGCCAGAGACAATGCCTGAGCCAACCATTTCCCCAGAGGCTGAGCCCAATGAAGATTCTGACAATGTGCATGAGCCTGCAACATCGGCCGTCCCAGCTGGTATGCTCATGGAGTACGAGGGCAAAGAGTGGAGCCCTGCCCACACTCCCGCCACTGAGGGTGAGCTGCATATGGCCTCTGGGAAATGTTATGAGGATTTGGTGGAGGGTAATCCCTGTGGTCTCCCGTTCTCCGCTGCCCCCGCCCAGCTCCAGTTCTTCTCCGAAGATAGAATTAATATGAAAAATAGTAATATGCAAGCCTTTAGGTTGCTTAGTTGTAGTGTTTTAAAAGAATAGTGAATTGGTGATTAAGTAATGATCTAAAGTAATATCAGAAATGGTAAGATTTAGTGTTTAGAATTAAATGCAAGAGATTAACATGTGAATTCCCTGCACCTTAAAAACCTGTAAAAAGCAGTGAGAAAAACAGTTTCTAGAAGAAAATCAGTGTACGCCCCGAGATCCCCTTGTCTGAGATTCAGGAGCAGACAAATAGAAGGATGATTGAACAAGCTTGGAGCGTTGGGATCCTGACAGCGTTGACAGAGGTGAAACTGGATACCTGATATAGTGGCTTTAATAGAGGAGGGCTGAAGTTTCCGGGAATTAGCACTATGACTATGAAGGCGGTCAACACTTCAAAGTTAACAGGGAAAGGAGGAAAAGCAAAAGCAGCACAAAACAACGAAAAATGGAACCATGCAGAATCATAAACCTTTAATGTAGATGACGCCATCCCCAACCTCATAAATAGTTTTGCTGCTTCCAAGAGAGGCTCTAATCTAGCACAGTTTGGTTGAATCGGGGACAGATCAGTCCAGAACGAAAAGCGTCGGGGCAGAGGTTTTGGAATTCCTGAAATTTGAAATGGGAGAGAGCATCAGCTTTATCGTTATGAAGACCAGAGATGTGGGTAGCTTTTAGGATGAAATTTTTTATAACTCAAATCAATGTAAGACGCCTCAATAATCTATTAATAAATGGAATTTTAGATCGACCTTTATTGATGATGTTCACTGCAGCCTGGTTATCGCATAGAACTTAAATCTTTTTACGGCTCCATTCGTCTCCCCAGAGCAAGCAAGCTATAACAATGGGATATATTTCGAAAAGCACGGTAGATTTAGTTCTTTTAGGTAAACTGATAATCTCGTGCGGCCATGTATCAGCAAACCGCTGATTACCGAACATAACCGCTGATTACCGAACGCTGATTACCGAACGCTGATTACCGAACGCTGATTACCTCCGAAACCTATAGAAGGAGGACAAATCAGCTCAAATTAAATAATTAATTAATTTATAGGGAATTATAAAGAGTCACTTAGTTTACGGCCGAGCAACTGAATTGTCCAGCGTTCATTTGCTCGGACCGTAATAAGCTCTTGTAGTGGATATGAATATCCAACTATCGTGAAAACACTATTTAGTAGCACGGTAACTTTAGATCGGCACTTTAAGACAGTAAATTTACAAGCACATAACACAAGAAACTTCTTTTAAAAATCTACAGGAGAGTTTAT
The DNA here is from genome assembly GCA_037101425.1 of Elopichthys bambusa. Taxonomy (NCBI): domain Eukaryota; kingdom Metazoa; phylum Chordata; class Actinopteri; order Cypriniformes; family Xenocyprididae; genus Elopichthys; species Elopichthys bambusa. The sequence goes on along the minus strand of CM074448.1, from coordinate 17,190,360 downwards.
TGATTATTCTAACACATAAACTAATATCTAACACAAACATGCACACACAAACACAGATTCATACACGGAGCTAACAGAAAGGAAATTAAAAAAGAAAGAGTTTTAAGAGAGAGTGAAATGATGAGCATTTCTAGCAAAATATGCATTTCATAACACCTAACCTGAACGAACCATGAATCACAGTAATTTAATGCACCAGTTCAGCTTTATAATCTGGAGGTACTTGCTTGTCATTTGTCTTTGAATGGGGATCCCCTTTTTAGGCTTCCTTGGCTTGGAGAAAAGGGAAAAGGGTGGCTTGAGTTTAAAGTTGAGATGGCAAAAGTTGTCGGATAAACTTTGCGGCAAAACTTAATTTCGAACACGAGACTCTCAACGGAAAAGAAAGTTAAAGTAAAAGAAAAGGAAAGTCAGTAAGAAATTGGATGGCTTGAATGAGCTGCTTGTCTGTCCTTCATAGTCTGTTCTTTTCTAAGCCATATTATTCTGTTGTCTTCTTTGTTCTTACTATTATACTCTTAGTTTTTTGGTCTTAGTCTTCAGTCTTCTGTTGTCTTAGTGATATGACTACTTTACTTAGGTGTTTGGTTCAACCAATTTGAGGAGTTCTGGCCAATCAGATATCGTCTTGTTTCAAAGGTGGCTTTTTCTCCCCCTGATTATAAACTAGGTGTTATCTCAGGGCCTCTGGAATTGCCGGTCTCGGCAGAGAGTACAGTTTAGACATGATTGCTATTAAACGGAATATGATACATTTTACACAGATTTCATTCAAGCCATGATTTGAACAGAAAATAGACATTTAAATACATTCCAAACAAGAAATACTATTGAATCATTCAAACATTCAATAGTTATACAGTTACATGAATTATGAGTGTTTCTAAGCATAAGTGGTCACATGTATAATTTGTAGACATGATATAGAATTATGTTGTTGAATGATGTTTGATAAGTCCATTTAGAATTGTTTTGGAACAATTTGATATAGTTTATTTCTGTCTCTGTGGGCTTTTCTGTGTCAGTCAGAGGTCACTAAGAGAAAAAGTCCTGCATTGTCTCTCTGTCTCTTTTGATCTGGAGATCAAAGATTCTTTACCTTCTGGTGGCTTAAATTGTGTTGTCTTTTCGACCATTTGGTTTCTACAAATGGCTTAAGTTTGTCACCTTTCTCCTCAGTCAGGAAGCATGTACCTAGCAGGGGGTTGTTGATAGACTGGAGTCGCTTGGAGCCTGCAATGTTGATTTGGGTTTCTCGAATTATGTTTTGAAAGAATCATCTGAACGATTCATTTGTCTGGTTCGTCCACGGTTCCTGCAGAGCTGCATTAGTAAATAATTGAAGAAACGTGGATGATTAGATCATTAAAAAACAGATAAATACTGTTCCATTCGTTAAGTAACTTCATCCAGAAAAGAAAATCGGATAAGCAGCCTTCATCTAAAATAACAGAATCGTGCAGATTGGGGACCGATCTAGAAATATCTAACAATCTAGTGATAAAAGTGCATCCATGGGGAATTATACGCATTGCAAAGTTAAGGTGCCCCAACAAGGAAAGCAATTCAGGCTTTGTAATGACAGTAGAGGATTCTAAAGACGAGAGTAGAAAACTAATGCGGTTAAGCTTCCCTCTAGGCAGAGCTTACATAAACAGAAGCTTGCATAGCTACTCTGTCCCAGGAATTCAAGCGATTTAACGGGGCCTATAGTTTTCTCTTCTGCTAGCGGAACATTAAGGTTTGAGAACAAATCTTTGAGCTTAGAAATTCCATGGTCGAAAGGGGAATTTGGGAAATCTACTAACAGAAAATCATCAAGCAGGTGAAGAACAAAAGGTAGCTTGAAAACATTAAGCAAAATCCAACACAACGCTTCAGATAAGCAATCGAAAATTCTTATATACTACTCCTGCATCCAAAAACTAAGCGCACAGCGAAGTAAATTATAGATCTCCACTTGACTCCGAACAAGTGCCATTGTGATGGATAGAGAGGCATTGTTTTAAAAGCATCGGTAATGTCTGCTTTTGCCAGCCAAGCGCCTTTACCCGCTGTTTTAATGAATTGAATAGCATTATCAACCGAAGCATAGGACAAAAAAATGTCTTCAGGTATTAGACTATTTATACTTGAAAACTTTAGATGCAAAAGCCTTCTAAGTGCCATCTGAAATGTTCTTCTAAAATGAGCATTTTTATCAAGCTTGTATGTTTAGGTTCAGTAATTTCACTTTAATGGCAATTAATAGGTCCTTTTCATTGCCATTAAAGTGAAATAACTAAACATAAACATACAAGCTTGATAAAAATGCTCATTTTATAATAAAATTTCAGATGGCACTTAGAGGCTTTTACATCTGAAGTCTTCCCTTGGAGTTGTGCTGTTGTGTGGAGTTGTAAGGTAAATCAGTCTTTTCTTTCCGGAGTATTTGCGTGTAGCGATACTTATAGGATTGATGCAAAATAATGCAAAAGGAGGAGAACGAAAAGGACCGATCATATACCCTTTGGTTACTTCATTTTGAATTAGATTGTCCACAACTTTGGGTTCTTCTAAAGCAGGCATAAGATTTTTACAAATGTGAGAGAAACCGGGAATTAAACTGAGCCCGACTAAAAAACCTTGAATGAGGCCAGTAAAAAGAAAGTTCACAAAGCATTGATTAGGATGTTTTGCTAGGTTCTTAGAAAGCTCTTGAATGCTGATAGGAGTGGAAGGATGTTAATTCATATTTTGGACGAGCTTTGGGGTGGGGCTTTGTAACTGTGGGGACAAACAGCTCTGGGATGACTATAACCCCATAGAGAACAGCAATGCAAATATCTACATTTCATATAAAGGCACACAGATTCATTGAAATTAATACAAATCGGTACAGTAAATCTGTCTGAAGAATTCACCTTACTAGGAGAACGAGAAAAGTTCTTAGTTCCTTGAGCTGATTTGGAGTGCTGCGCAGATGAGCCCAATGCCGATTGAAAAGCGATCTGAGGGCAGAGGTTAGCAAAGTGAGAAAACGAGCCACAAACTGAACAGGATATTGCCCTATGGCCAGTAAAGTGTCTGCTGATCAGCTCAAGGTCTACAAGACCAATCCAGGTCTCAAATTAAATTGCTGAATATACATTGCTGCTTTAGCTGAGAAAGACTTGGAATACTCATAAAAAAGAGAACCGCCATAGTTAAGCACCAGGTCAGATATAATAGAAACGTATGTGTCTAACCTAATTATTTTTTCCAGGAGAAACCTCGCAAACTGTATCTCTGTACACTCCGAAAGCCACAATAAATTCTGGAAGGGATAAACTCTTGGAAAGTCTAGGGTCACATTCTTTAAGTACCACAGAAATGTCTCCGCAATCAACAATGCGTTTATTGAAAACCCCAGATGCACAGAGCAGAATTTTTACAAGATTAATGTCATTACCTGCAATAATCTTGCTTCGCAAATTAGGAGGAAGAGCTGCAGATGAATGAGAGCTGTAGCAAGGTAGGGGAAGTAAAGGCAGCAGAACACTCTAAAGTACTATAACTCTCTTGTCCAGTTTTTTAAGAGAAGCATTGATACCCAGAAGAGCTGCGAGGACTGGATCTTTGTTGTCAGCTATTTCAGAGCAAGGGCGTTTGGCAGAACTTGTTGATGCGACTGATGCGGTGTACTTCTGTTTAGCTTTAGCCTTGGCTGGTGCAGGGCTTGGAGGTGGAGGAGTTTGTGCAGGGCTTGGAGGTGGAGGAGTTTGTTTGCCTTTTTAAGAAAAAAGGCAAACAAATCCTGGTGAGATAAACCGATTGGATGTTTCATCCGGTTGGATGAAACAGATAATCCAAAATCTTAGGAACTGGCCAGTCAGAAATGGAAACGTTCCACTGAGCCAGTCATACGCTCCGGCATATAGGTAGAGAAGGAGGAAGTAGGGCTTCGGCGTGAGGAGTGTTTGCCACCTCTGTGTCTAAATCTTGATCGGATGCGGCTGGATAAAACCTCATCTATTTCCAGGTGAGACATCCTTCCACACAAAAATACCAGCAGAAAAATCGCAAAAAAGCGAAATCCCATGGTGCGCTGCAATGAACTGATCCAATTCAGGAATAAATAGGTTACGTAGATAGAACAACATGAAATGACTGGATGACCCATTGTCTTTAATTAACCAATCAACTGCTCAGAAGAATTTCATGACTGAACTACACACACACACACACACACACACACACATATATATATATATATATATCAGTGGCATGCAGCCCATACAAGCTGCCAGTGCTCTGCATACCCAAGCATACTCTGCAATTAATATTAACATTATAAATTACTATTAAATCCCTTGTTTGAGGTGTACCATAAATCCTACATGAGTGGTAATGTGTAACTGTCTGTAATCTATTTATTTGCCAAATGACGGATCTACAGCAGCTTTTGCACTTTTGCGCTTTTGTTATGGAACATCATCACTGTCCCACGTTCTCATTGGTTTTCTGGCCTATGGCGGATCACATGGCAGGATAAGCTGTGATCAAATCGCTCACAAAAAGCCACAATAAATTCTGGAAGTGATAAATTCTTGGAAAGTCTAGGATCACATTCTTTAAGTACCACAGAAAAAAAAACACCATGGAAAAACAGACGAATCTCAACATAACACAGACTGTGACGCAACAGTCGGGATCATTAATATGTACACCCCCAGCTTTTGCATATACCAGCCCATGTTCTATGCATTAGACAAGCCAGTATTAATGTCTGGAGCTGCACAGCCGAATCATCAGAAGTTATGCAGGTATTGTGAAGCAGGTATTGTGCTGCGCAGATGAGCCCAATGCCGATTGAAAAGCGATCTGAGGGCAGAGGGCATTTAAATTGACGCCATGGTGTTTTTTTTTGTTTTTTTTTTGTTTTCTTTTTTGTTGTGTCTGATTTAGATCTGTGTCCTAAACTGATACGTGAAGTATGTTGTTTCTGTGACACTAGCGGCACCTAGTGGATTACAAAAATACTGTATATTTTGTAAACGCACCTTTCGCATGTCGCGCCTCCGTAGACTCAAACATTACAAAAGCTCTTACAGGTGCTTGTCTCAACAAAAATACAGGCTACTCTCAATAAAAGGTCCAACATATTAAAAAATTCTTTTTGCTGTGTTGCTATTTGTCATGAGCAAGCAAATGAGTAAACTAACACTGAGAACATTTTTTTTACATGACGCACCACCCAGCATACCCATTTAAAAAAAGTCACCACTCGCCACTGATATATATATATATATATATATATATATATATATATATATATATATATATATATATATTTTCACACAATATTCATTACAAAAGCTGTATAAGAGCAGTTGGCCACATCCAGAAAAATGAATGGATCTCTATGGGGCCTCTGCTGGAAGTATATGGTAATTACACTTTCTTTCTAAAACTGTATTTCCTACAGATTTTTCAACTAACCAACAGATGGCAGAATTCTGCCTCTGACACCTAGATTTAATAACAACTTGTTTTTAATTTTGATGATCATTATCATCTTTTTTTCCCCATAATAATGTAATATTTCATATGCATGCTAATGCTGTAGTTGGGGAATTTTGCTGTAAATAAGTTTAAAAAAAGTTTGGTAACGCTTTAGATTATAGCCCGGAAAGTACTGCGCATTTACAACGAATTTACAGCGTAACTTTCGATAATTATAGTGTACGTATAAAGTAAGTATGTGTAAGTATAGGGGAACAATATGCAAAGTCTTGGGAATAAAGGGGTAACAACCAGGAAAATAACAAATTATTTATACCGTATTTTAGAACTAAGGGGTACTTATACTATTATGATAGACAACAATCTTATGTTTGGGAGCAATCTAGCGAGAAAGTGCACTGATTAAGTTGTTTCAAGGCAAGTAGAAAGAACTATTGCAATCTTTTTTTAATACACGCACTGTAAAAAATGATTTTATGGTGAAGTAAATACTACAGAAAAAACAAATGTCATTTTTACATGAAAAAGTTAGTTCAGGCAAGAATTAAAAAAACTAAGTAAATTCTATATTAGTACTCAATTTAAGCTTGTAGAAATTAAAGCGTAAATATCAACATTATAAAATTAAGTAAAACTATTAAACTTTTCTGATACTGGTGTTCCCATCATGCACTGGGCCTTGAGTAATTAATGAGGTCGATTTTTCGCAGTTTTCCAGCTGTTTTTACACTGTTTTGTCATTGCTTTTGTGGTTATGTTTAGTAACCTGCCATTTTATGATATTTGGAGTTCATTTTCTACTCAAAATGCCATCCAAAATGATCCATCAAATGTTACCGTCATTGTGTATTGTGTACAAAGTACTGAACTCTCTGTGTTCAGGTGCTGTGTTATTGTATTATTTACTTAGATTTTTAGTAAAGCATACACTTTAAAAACATGGTTTAATTAAGTGTTATATTGTTTAAGTAAAATGTATTGCAAAAGAAACTTCAACAATGTAGAAATTACTCAACCCTTTACTGGCCAAGTTAAAATTACTTATTTTCTTTGTTAATTTGACTTATCTTAGTTAAGTAGAGTTACTTAATTCCATATTTGAAATTTACTTTATGCAAAAACTTGCGAAAGAAAAATTAAGTAAATTTTACTTATTATTTTTTACAGAGTGGGGAAATATACTTCTTTTTCATGTAGTTATAGGGTAAGTATGACATTGTGGGCTGTAGATTAAAGTGGTGCTTGTTACACTCTTGTTTCATGTAGTTACAGGGTAAGTATGACATTGTGGGCTGTAAATTAAAGTGGTGCTTGTTACACTCCGAAACCTTTATTTGAAAAACAACTTACATAAAAACAGGTCTACAACACTTATTATTTATTTATTCATTTTTTAAAATCAACTTTTCATTTCAAATTCTAAAGTCCTGACAGAAAGCAACACGTTTTTTTTTTTTTTTGTTTGTTTGTTTTGTTTTGTTGTTGTTGTTGTTGTTGTTTCTCTTGCTAGGCTTCCTCCTTCTCTTGTTTCTCAACTGATGAATCTTAAGAAGGAATCCTATTGCTATTCTGTATTAAAAGAAAATACAGTACACCCAGCAATGTTCTCATGGTTTAGGCTATTCATCTTTTCGCTTCCGACCAACTGTCACCAGCGCCTGCATGAGAGTCGACTTTGCGTTCGACAAGGCATATTGTAATGAGCAATGTGAAGCTTTCATGACGTTCTCGCAGGAGATTCATGTGAAACTCACGCGAGAACTGCCGTCTGTTATTCTGTCTTGTTTGTTTATCATTATCTGTTATTCTGTGTATTTCGTTCTGAGCATTAATAAAAAATAAATAAAATAAAAAAAAAACTGATGGCACCAGACATCCGCTTGAATTTTCGCATTAGTTTCTCAGCACGCTTACGTCACGCTTCAAGTTACGTCAAGCATGAACTCTCAACCCTCTCGTGCACGTGCAGGTGACAGTCGAAAGTTTAACATTTTAAAATATTTGGTATTTTTCTTACAAAAACGTATCGTTTCACTTCAGAAGACATTGATTCATCCATTGGGGTCATATGGATTAATGTAGTTATTGCTGGAGGCTATGTGCTGTTTGATGCTTCGACTTTTAGGAACACATGAGCTTGCATTAGCATTCCCAGAGATTGTTTATTTTTCTAAAAACCTTTGTTTGTGTTCATCTTAAGAAGGAAAGTCGTATACATCTCAGATGGCATGAGGATAAAAGATGAGTAAACGGTGAACGCATTTCCGGGTGTACTGTATTTTCTTTTAATACAGAAATAGCAAATTATATGGGATTCCCTCTTAAGATACATCAATGGAAAGAAAGAAAAGGAAGAGGAACAAGAGGAGGAGGAAGCCAAGCAAGAGAAATGAATAAGAAGTGTTGTAACTTTAAATCTGTTTTGAAATAAGTTGTTTTTCAAATAAAGGTTTCCAAGTGATATCAGATTGTTTGTGTTTTTTTATTACTTACCCTTTAACTACATGAAACAAGAGTGTACAAACAAAAGTATATTTCCCCATGTATTAAAAAAGATTGCAATAGTTCTTTCTACTTTCCTTGAAACAACTTAATCAGTGCACTTTCTTGCTAATTTGCTCCCAAACGTAAGATTGTTGTCTATCATAATAGTATAAGTACCCCTTAGTTCTAAAATACTTACAGTATAAATAATTTGTTATTTTCCTAGTTGTTACCACTTTATTCCCAAGACTTTACATATTGTTCCCCTATACTTAAATGTACTTATTTTACAGGTACGCTATAATTATTGAATGTTACGCTGTAAATTCGTTGTAATTACGCAGTACTTTCCGGGCTGTAATCTAAAGCGTTACCAAAAGTTCTTCATATCCCCTAAAACAGCATAAACATATAGATGAAAAGTAAACAGGGAAAAAAAAGATATATAATTTGTATTATTAAAATGTATATTTTTTTGTACAATCACTCTATAAATGTTTGGGGTCATATTGAACCCCAACACACTGAGTGTAAACAGGAAACTAGGACCAAAAGAGGGTTTTTGTTGAATAACAAATCAATGGTAATAGTATTTATTCAACATTAAAAAGTGATATTTTTTTAACATCACTTTTGCACCCTCAGTTACTGCTGAAACAATGTTGAGATTTCAACCACAAATCAATGGTAATATTATTGATTCAATATTACAAAGTGATATTTTTTTCAACATCACTTTTGCACCCTCAGTTAATATTTAATCAAAAGCAATGTTGAGATTTTAACCACAAATCAATGGTAATACTACTGATTCAACATTACAAAGTGATATTTTTAGGACAAAAGCATTATAACCTTTAAAAATAAAATTAGCTTCAGAAGTCTGATGTCATTTTAACTTTAAGCGGTCCAATGGTTCAGGTTTTAAAATCTTTCTTACATCAGACTATTGCCTATTTTCGTTTGGGTTCTCTGAAATTTGAAAAAGAAAGCATGATTTTACTTAAGAACAAGTCAATTCAGTTGTCATTCATAGTCACATCCAAGAATGTTAACATACTAAACACAATATGATTCAATTAAAAAAAAATGCTCAACACAAAATATTCTAAGTATGATTATAGAATCATTAAACTTTGTTTATGTAATCTATTTTTCTAAAATCTATTAATGCTTTAATATCAAAAGCACTATGGTAGGGGGTGTCCATTTTTTCCAGCCGAGTTTATCTCTAACCCTAATTTAACACACCTGACGCAGCTAATCAAGGTCATTAGGATCGAAGGATCACTAAACATGTCAAGGAATAAACACCTCTGAGCTATGGCCATTATTTTCCATGAAACTACATAGCATTTAAGTAACAAGTTTATCTTGAAGAATAAAAAAGCTTGGGTTTTTTTAAAATGAAAATTTCATTAAAGGTGTAGTTCACCTTGAAATGAAAATCTGTCATCATTCACCCTCAAGTTGTTCCAAACCTGTATGAGTTTCTTTTGTTGAACACAAAAGAAGATATTTTAAAGAATGTTGGTAACCAGACAGTTGACGGTAGCCATTGATTTCCACAGTAGGAAAAAAAATAAATACTATGGATGTCAATGGCTACAGTCAGCTGTCTGGTTACCAGCATTCTTTAAAATATCTTCTTTTGTGTTCAACAGAAGAAAGAAACTCATATAGGTTTGGAACATTTTGAGGGTACTGAAGGATGACAACATTTTCATTTCGGGCTGAACTACCCCTTTAAAGCTGCAGATTCACCTTATGTAGACCTTAATCTCTTTAAACATTACAAAATAGCCATGTCAGTTACTTTCTCAAAAAACACAAGATGTGTTTCAGTGAAAACAAGCTAAACTGAATGGAAACCAGTTACATTTCTAAAATTGAATAGTGATTTTAGAATATGAATGATTACCTGATTAAGCAATAATCATGTACCAGGTGTCAGTCTGTTAGTTTCAGTTGGAGTCCTCGTGGAGTTCGATGGGGATGGATGCGAGTACCCCTGTCTGTTTCACTTTCCCCGAGTTAAATTTCCAAGCATCCCTCTGGTTCCTCACCTGCACTCCCTCGCCAATCACCTGCACCTGAAAGTAATCAACACTCATCACTCTCACCATGAAGACTCTCACTTCCTGCACAACGGTGTCTGGTCTCGTCTATGGAAAGCACAACGTCAATGTGTAGCACAACGTCACTTACCTTGGACTCCTTACCTGCCACTTACCTGTGTCTTCCAGATCCACAGTCGTTCCTTCGTCTGTTCTCCCATCAGCTTCGCTCCATACCTGCAAAGAGAAATTAGCCATTACTGCTTCAGCTAAGTGACTATCCTATGTGCTTATTTGCTATACTCACCTGCTTCATCTGTCTGCCAGTTTCCGTGCCTCTGTTTACAATAAAGAGCTTGTTTATCACTTACCTGCCTGCCTCCGTCTGTGTGCCTGACCGACACTATAGGTTGTTGCAACCAAAGGCATCCTGGGGCATAGAAGCAGCATCTGAAGTTCAATAGATGTTTTTCAGCTGTTTTTCAATAGACTGGCTAAAATCAGAAAGCCCCACCTCTAAAGCCCATCATGGTTTAAAAATGCCCCACTGATTTGGAAACACCCACTAGTGATACATACTTACAGGATCTTTTGGTCATCAACTACAAATCACTGTTAGTTCAATGCCAGTCTCCACACATGTGTGCTGTTGACTTTTATCAAAATTTTAATGCTAATCCAACACACTTTTATCATTGAAATTTCAGTCTCAACCAAAATGATGGTTTGGATCAAAACTTAACATTGTATCAATGTCACCATGCTATCTGGGTTACTACCACAAGCCTAAAACAAGAGTCGAATGCCAGTTATTATATTGAATGAGATTTTATTTTGCATGCATATATATATATATATATATATATATATATATATATATATATATTCTTCAAAAAGCACAGCTCAACAACAAAGCTTTTATTTTCACAGAATAATAAAAAAGTGCATAGAAAAGCTGTCTTGGAGGAACTCCAGCACTTAAACCACTGGGCAGTTAACTGTTGGCAGTTAATCTTCCATGGTAGGTAACATGGCATCAAGTCCCAAAGGAGCTGGATGAGATAGGGAGAACCATAGGGGACAGTGCGAGTTCTGTTGAGTTGCAAAGAGGTCAAAGTCCGCCTGACCAAACTTTCTCCAAATAAGCTGCACCGTCTCAGGGTGCAGTCTCCACGCCCCGGACCTCAGCCCCTGCCTACAGTGATGAACTGGCCTAGCTTGATTCTGGACACCATCGCCAGAATCGATTCAATACGTGCGGGAGACAATTGTGCCCGCATCATCGTGACCGAGTCCCATATGTCTTCTAAATATGAGATAACATGCTCTTTTTCACATTTAGTCTTAACCCCAAACGCTTCATGTGGTTGAGCACACATCTCGATGTTGTGCCGCCATCTCTTGAGACTGGGGTAACACCAGCCAGTCGTCTATATAGTTGAGTACCCATATGCCCTGGAGTCTGAGGGGCGCTAGGGCTGCATTCATGCATTTCATGAATGTACGAGGAGAGTGCTAGGCCAAACGGAAGAACCCGATATTGGTACACTTTTCCCCTGAAAGTGAACCTCAGGAACTTCCTGTGTTCTCAGGAACCATTTTCTTTGAGCCCCACCAGAGATGAATAATTGTACATGGTGGGACTTGAAAACCTAGATGAATATGGCTTATTCCAGGATCTCGACACCTCAGTGTGGAGATCCTTGAAAAACGGCAAGCCCCGACGTGGAGGTTGTGGAGCTGATGGAAGGAAGCACTCATTTAACTTGCTTTTTCTGTGCGCTTCCTGTCTCTCAGCCGACCAATCGACATTTCTGCCATGGCACAAGTAACAACCTCCACAAGCTCCTCATACTGCGGTGACTGGGCACCCAAATCACTTGCATTATACTCGATGCTGTGCACATCTAATTCCTCAGAACTAGACTCACTCAACATGAAGGGCTCGCTCGGGGCGGAGGAAGCTGTGGAGCGGGCTTCCCGATCCTGAGGCAGAGCATTGGACCCAGAGGTAGAGGGCTGAGAAAGGGCCGAAGCCGTCTCGAGACCCTTCCTCCAGGTCCACCTGCAAACCCACGAGTGAAGTCACCGAGCTGCCTCAGCAGCCGTGGGGACCGCAGAGTCGAAAAAGTGCCAGCTGGGAGCGGAGCATTCTAAGAGGGAGACGCTCACAATGCTCATAGTCAGCCCTCTCGAGGCTGCTCCACTCCCAAACAGCAAACACAAATGTGTTTGGACCGCTTCTGACATACCAACGAGGATATGAAAGGTTCACTTTTTTATTTGCTGTAAATGGATGATTGATGTCATGGTGTAATGAACAGAAACTGCTCTTTGTAAATAATTTGATTTTTTTCTATGAGTGACTTAGGATCTTCCGTGCTGATGGCCTGCACCCAAGCAGAATCAGAGTGGATCTTCTGTCAAAAAACATAGGACTAGCAAGTCAAACCTCATATTACAGTCTTTGTTCTATCCACTTAATTGATAGAAGTGTGAGTGTAGTACTTTCTATAGAGACTGTGTCTACAATAAATCTGATCAGAATTAAACCAGAAAATCACAAAATTAGTGAACAAAAACAATTTCTAAAGTTAGGGCTCCTAAACATTAGATCGCTCACACCCAAGGTGGTTATTGTAAATGAAATTGTCACAGATAATTGTTTTGATGAACTCTGCCTTACTAAAACCTGGCTTAAACCAAATTATTATTTTGGTTTAAACAAGTCTACTCCACCAGGCTAAGCACGGGCCCTGTCTGGTTGGCCGTGGTGGCAGTGTTGCAACAATCTATAGAGATATTCTTAATGTTATTCAGAAAACAGGACACAGGATTAATTAATTTGAAGTACTTGTGCTAAAGGTTACACTTTCAGATACAAGAGAAAAAAAAAATCCCTACTATTTTTTACTTTGGCTACATTGTATAGACCTCCAGGGCCGTATGTTGATTTCCTAAAAGAGTTTTTCTTTCAGACCTATTGGTTACTGTCGATAAAGCATTAATTGTCTGAGATTTTAACATTCATGTAGATAATACAAATGATGTGTTAGGGGTTGTGTTTACAGATTTTCTAAACTTATTTGGGGTCAAGCAAAACGTCACTAGAGCCACTCATCATTTTAATCATACACTAGATTTAATTATATTGCATGCTATAATCCTACTGATATAGAAATTCTACCTCAAAGTGATGATGTCACTGATCACTACCTTCATAACATTCATACTGCTTACTGCTAATATTTGCCATACAGAGCAGTGTTATCAACTAGGTAGAACAATTATCCCAACCACTATAGATAGATTCAGAAATAACCTGCCTGATCTGTCTCAGCTGCTCAGTGTACCCAAACACACAAATGAACTTGAAGTGACTAGCAGTATGGGCATCATTTACATTAGTTACATTATAAACTGTTGCACAAATCAGATAGGTTAGAGAGAAAAGTAGTACACCATGGTACAACAGTATTACCCATATTATCAAGACAGAAACGTACAAACTCATTTAGAGGTCTTTAGAATCACGTGGAAAGACTAGCTATAAAAAGGCTCAAAAAAGCAGCCAGGGCCGAGCATCTATGCAAAAATAATCAAAACAGTCCAATGTTCTTGTTTAATACACAAAATAAACAGTCCCTATACCCACTAATCTACTGAAAGCGTTGCTACCTGTAGCAAAAGAGCCTATTCTCAATATTATTAACTCGTCTCTATCTCTAGGTCATGTCCCAAGACTGTTCAAGCTGGCAGTTATTAAGCCTCTCATTAAGAAACCACAATTAGATCCAAATGAATTAGCAAATTACAGACCCATTTCAAATCTTCCATTTATGTCTAAAATACTAGAAAAAGCAGAAAAATTGTGCTCCTTCTTGCAAAAAATTATATCTATGAAAAATTTCAGTCTGGACACAGAAACTACATCTCAATACCTCAAAAGTCTGCATCTCAGTACTAGTTTTACTTGATCTTAGTGCTGTGTTCGACACTATAGATCAGTGGTTCCCAATTTTGATCCTGGAGGCACCCCAACACTGCACATTTTGCATGTCTCCTTAATCAAACACACCTGATCCAGGTCATCAGCTCATTAGTAGAGACTCCAAGTCAAGTCAAGTCACCTTTATTTATATAGCGCTTTTTACAATGTAGATTGTGTCAAAGCAGCTTTACAGTGATAACTGGTACATTATTTTGGCTGCACAGCAGCTCTTAAGGAATAGTGTCAATGCAGGTAGATCAAAGCACTGTGGAATATCAAATATCAATTGTCAAGTGTCCCCAACTAAGCAAGCCAAAGGCGACAGCGGCAAGGAACCCAAACTCCAACAGGTGACATCAGGTGGCAAACAGGTGTTAAAATGGAGAAAAAACCTTGGGAGAAACCAGGCTTAGTCGGGGGCCAGTTCTCCTCTGGCAAAAAGTGCTTTGTTACGACTCAGGTTGCTATCATAAGTCAGATAGGATCACAACATTCAAAGTATTTAATTCAGTTCCATCCAGTTGAGGATCGTATTCATCACACCGGTATGGACGGTTGTTGAGGAGATGCGCCACTGGTTGTCATGTTGATGAGGCCTTCATAGTGGATGATCTAGTTGACTCAATCTCTGCTGATACTTCAGGGCTGCGTTGTGGTCGTGTCAAGGCGCAGGTCCTCGATCTCACCTGGATACGGCCCGGATCCGGCTGACTACGGTAAACCTCGGGATAAACAGAAAGACTAATATTAGCATAGATGCCATTCTTCTTCTGATGTAACGAGTACATCTGGTGTTATTGGAAGTGTTCTCGGTTCCGGCTGACCTAATTTATGCAGCCTAATAATCCTTTAACGGATTTGAAAAAATAAATTGATAATGTGTTATGTGTATGCCAGGTTAAAGAGATGTGTTTTTAGTTTAGATTTAAACTGACAGAGTGTGTCTGCTTCCCGAACAATGCTAGGAAGATTGTTCCAGAGTTTAGGTGCCAAATAGGAGAAGGATCTACCACCTGCAGTTGATTTTGATATTCTAGGTATTATTAGCTGGCCTGAATTCTGAGATCGCAATAGACGCGAAAGACTATAATGCATTAAGAGCTCGCTCAGGTACTGGGGAGCTAAACCATTTAGTGCTTTGTAGGTAATTAGCAAGATTTTAAAATCTATACGATGTTTAACAGGAAGCCAGTGCAGTGTTGACAGAACCGGGCTAATATGGTCATACTTCCTAGTTCTAGTAAGAACTCTAGCTGCTGCATTTTGTACGAGCTGTAGTTTATTTATCAGGCGAGCAGAACAACCACCTAGTAGAGCGTTACAGTAATCTAGCCTTGAGGTCATGAACACATGAACTAACTGTTCCGCATTTGTCATCGAGAGCATATGTCGTAATTTAGATATATTTTTAAGATGGAAGAATGCGGTTTTACAGATGCTAGAAACATGGTCTTCAAATGAAAGATTGGTATCAAAGAGCACACCCAGGTTCCTAACTGACGACGAAGACTTAACAGAGCAGCCATCAAGTGTTAGACAGTATTCTAGGTTATTACGTGAGGAAGTTTTTGGTCCAAAAATTAGAATATCTGTTTTTTCTGAATTTAGTAGTAGGAAATTACTGGTCATCCAAATTTTTTATATCAGCTATGCATTCCGTTAATTTTGTGAATTGGTAAGTTTCGTCAGGGCGCGAAGAAATATAGAGCTGTGTATCATCAGCGTAACAGTGAAAACTAACGCCATGCTTCCTGATGATATCTCCTAAGGGTAGCATGTACAGAACGAAAAGCAATGGTCCTAGTACTGAGCCTTGCGGTACTCCATATTCAACTTGTGATCGATATGACCTCTCTTCATTTACTTCTACAAACTGATAACGTCAGATAAGTATGATTTGAACCATGACAATGCAATTCCACTAATGCCAACATAATTTTTGAGTCTATTTAAAAGAATATTG
The DNA here is from genome assembly GCA_037101425.1 of Elopichthys bambusa. Lineage (NCBI taxonomy): Eukaryota > Metazoa > Chordata > Actinopteri > Cypriniformes > Xenocyprididae > Elopichthys > Elopichthys bambusa. The sequence goes on along the minus strand of CM074448.1, from coordinate 17,174,381 downwards.
TGATCAATAGTGTCAAATGCAGCACTAAGATCCAGTAACACTAATAGAGAGATACAACCACGATCTGATGATAAGAGCAAATCATTAGTAACTCTAATGAGAGCAGTTTCAGTACTATGGTACGGTCTAAATCCTGACTGGAAATCCTCATAGATACTATTTCTTTCTAAAAAAGGAACATAGTTGTGATGATACTGCCTTTTCAAGTGTTTTTGACAGAAAAGTGAGATTTGAGATTGGCCTGTAATTGACTAATTCTCTAGGATCAAGTTGTGGTTTTTTAATAAGAGGTTTAATAATAGCCAACTTAAAAGTTTTTGGTACGTATCCTAGTGATAAAGATGAATTTACGATATTAAGAAGAGAATCTATGACCTCTGGAAGCATCTCTTTCAATAGCTTAGTCGGTATAGGGTCTAACATACATGTTGTCGATTTTGACGATTTAACAAGTTTAGACAATTCTTCCTCTCTTAAAGGAGTAAATGAATTGAATTTTTCCTCAGGGACACTACAATGCACCGTCTGACGCAATACTGTAGTAGACGGTTGCGTGGTTATAATTTTTTTTCTAATATTATCAATCTTGCAAGTAAAGAAGTTCATAAAGTCATTACTGCTGTGCTCTTTGGGAACATCAGAAGTTGAAGCTTTATTTCTTGTTAATTTAGCCACTGTATCAAATAAATACCTAGGGTTTTGTTTATTTTCTTCTTTTCTTTGAAAAATAGGCAGATCTAGCAGATTTTAAGGCCTTTCTGTACTCTCCACGAAATGCGAAATACTTCTAGTTTTGTTTTCTTCCAGCTGCGTTCCATTTTTCTGGCTGCTACTTTTAGGGCCTGAGTGTGCTCGTTGTACCACGGCGTTGGATTAATTTCCTTAATTTTTTTTAAACGCAAAGGAGCAACTGATGTGTCTAATGTGCTTGACAAGACAGAGGCAATAGTTTCCGTTGCAACATCGAGGTCTTCTAAGCTGTCTGGTATGCTAAGGCGATGAAACTGATCAGGAAGATTCTTTATAAAGCGTTCTTTAGTGGTAGAAGTGATGGTTCTACCAAATTTATGGCAGGGAGGCAGTTTAGCTGTTTTGACTAAATGTAGTATACACAAGACTAGGTAATGACCTGAGATGTCGTCACTCTGCTGCAGAATTTCAATGGCATCAATATCAATTCCATATGACAATATTAGATCTAAAGTATGGTTACGACAATGAGTGGGTCCTGACACGTGTTGTCTAACACCAATAGAGTTTAGAATGTCTGCAAATGCCAATCCCAATGAGTCTTTTTCATTATCTACATGGATATTAAAGTTACCAACAACAAGGACTTTATCTGCAGCTAGTACTAACTCCGATAGAAAATCTGCAAATTCTTTGATAAAGTCTGTATGGTGTCCTGGTGGCCTGTATACAGTAGCCAACACAAATGTCAACTTACATAATGTTATGTAAAGTACCATCACTTCGAAGGAATTATATTTGAGAGACTTTTGACTAATACTGTAAATATTACTATAAATTACAGCAACACCTCCCCCTTTGCCTTTCTGACGAGGATTGTGTCGAAAATCATAACCTTGAGGGCTAGACTCATTTAAAGTAATGTAATCGTCCGGTTTTAGCCAAGTTTCTGTCAAACACAGATTTGCTTTGATGTCAGGTGCTCTGGCTCCCGGCAAACATGTGACTATGGTGGCTGGTGTCTCTATTTTCACGTTCCGTGTAATAGAATCGCCAATAACTAGGGCACTTTCAACAGGATTCTCAGTGGGTGCATCACTGAGTGGGGAGAACCTGTTTGATGTTATTATTGGAACGGAAAAGTGGTGTTTTCCGCGGCTAGGCCGCCTCACCGTTACCCAAGTGCCCTGCTGCACGGGCTCTACAGCCGGAACCGAACAATGTACAGAGTTCACTAAGCTAATCGCATCCAAAACAGTATCTGAAGCCCTTGCGTTCTTATTATCCTCGATTAAAGTTTGGATGCGTGTCTCTAATTCTGAGATTCTCTCTGTCAGCCTGACTATTTCCCTACATTTATGACATGTAAATCCCTCGTCGCTGACAGAGAGAGCTATACTGAACATGTGGCAAATAGAACAGGTGACAATGCTAGGAGAGGATGACATGACTCACCGTGTTTGTAGACTGATCCGAGTTACCACAGCTGTTTGATGAGCGCGTTGAAAAAGGAGCGCGCGAGAGACTGATGACAAGTTAACAAGCTAGCGAGATGCAAACGCGTTGTAACAACGATTTAGATTAAAAGATTTCAAGCTAGCGACGTCAGATTAATGTGGTAGGCAATATTAAATATAAGGTACTAATAATATAAGCAACAATGAATAAAAGTAAGAGATTCAAATCGAAGCTATACGGAGTTACAGACACAAACCACTCTGAGCAGCGAGGCAGACAGGAGCAATTGGAGAGGCAGACAGGAGCAATCAAGTGTCCAATTGAGGAGTGACCTCAATTGACATTGGAAGGCGAGGAGACCTGAAAAGCGTGTGTCAGAGAAAGGAGACATGCAAAAGGTGCAGTGTTGGGGTGCCTCCAGGACCAGGATTGGGAACCACTGCTATAGATCACAACATACTCTTGGATCGACTACAAAATTAAACTGGTATTCAGGGACAGGCACTAAGGTGGTTTAGATCATACCTATCAGACCGTTACCATTTTGTCTATTTAAATGGGGAAAAATCTAAGATAACATCAGTAAATTATGGAGTACCGCAAGGATCTGTACTAGGCACTCTGCTTTTTTTAATGTATATGCTGCCACTTGGTAATATTATAAGAAAACATGGAATTAGTTTCCACTGTTTTCATGTCGATAATACTCAGTTATATATTTCATCACGATCAGATGAAATCTCTAAATTATCCAAGTTGAAAGAGTGTGTGTCACAGATGGATTTTTGGGTTTTGGATGTTGGGTTTTGTTTCGTTTGGGCATCTGGAGCCATCTATAGAGGGGGGAATATGTCATGAATGATATTAGGTTTTGTTTCATGTTTATAGTTTAGTCATGTCTTATTGTTATGTTTTCATTGTTATGTTTTCATTGCTTTGTTTCCAAGTTTGCCATGTGCTCCCTGTTGTCATGTGTTTCCCATGTCCCCATGTGATCATGTCATGTGACCCTTGTTCTTATGTGTTAGGTTGTCATTGGTTCATTGGTTTCAGGTGTGTCTTGTTATGTCATGAGTCTCTGTGTATTTAAGCTCTCATGTTTGCCATTTGTGAGTTCCATGTTGTCATGTCATGTAGCCAAGCCAAGTCTTTGTTTTATGTTTGACCAAGTTTGGACTATTGTAAATGGAAATAAAACTGCATTTGGGTTCGTGAAGACTTGTCTCCAGTGGATAACTTACAGTGTGTTAAAGATATAAAATATTAGATGACCTGTAATTTTCTTCTATTAAATTCAGATAATACTGAGGTATTACTCATTGGACTATCTGTCATGATGTGTATTGAGTTGGCTTGCACGTTTTGTTTCAGACTTCAGAATTCCCCTTAAGGGAACTTAGTGAGCATTGATGCATTCATGCCTGGTTGTCATGGTGCATTTTGGGACGTTTAAGGGAGCAAACATTTCAGTGCGCTTAAAGTGATGTTGCTTTCAGTCATTCTTGTTCTTCTCAATCACCACAAATTTATGTTTCCATTATTTGTTGGCATTATGAACTTTAAAATACAAAAAAAATCACAACCTCTGTTTCAGAGCTGTCCAGGTAGTACAGTAATTTCTGTAACTAGCTGAAAACTAGCTGCAAACCAGATGTTTTGAGCATCCTGCCTAGAAGCATCAGCTAAGCACAATGTGTAATATTGTTATGAAAATAATAAATACTGAAACAGCCTTCTTGTTATCATTGCAGTAAATTTACACTGCTGCCAGTGTGTTTTTTGTAATACAATGGCTGCGGAAGTGATGACAAATTTGAGTTTAAACATGACAATGAACTTGACATTGGCAGGCGGCAGCCTATGATGTCACCACAGGTGCGACCGTGAGTATAAAAGGGCACCTGGAAATAACGTCATCCACTTCTTGTCTGAAGGAGACCGAGCAGTAATGCTTGAAGTCCAGCTGGCCCATGAAGCTCTTCAGAGTGGAGGCCTAAATAATACCTCTCAGACTGAGAAGAGGGCCTAACACACTCATATTGAGGTGAGCAGCCAAGGAGTCTCAAAGAGAGACTAACCACCTAGCACGCTACACTACCGCCTAGCCGAGCTCTAGGAGCGGAGGCCTCAGCATGACGCCTCTCTTATCGAGAGGAGGCCTAACAAAGTTCCACACTCAGGACAATTCACGAGGAGGCTCAAAGAGAGCCTGCAACCCATAATAATACCCAGCGGAGCTCTAGAGAGGATGCCTCAATAAGAAAACTCCTGCTGACGTGAGGAAGCCTGACGATGCCCATGTTAGCCAAGGAAGCTCACAAAGAGCCTGACGACTTAACTAATAATAACCAAGCTCTAAGTACGGAGGCCTCAGCATAATTATTCCCCTATCAAGAGGAGGCCTAAACAACATTCCACACTCAGGATAACCTGTGAGGAGGCTCACAAGAGTACCTGCAACCCGCAACTGATATCCAGGTGAAGCTCTAGAGAGCGGAGGCCTAAAAAAAAAAAAGGTAACTTTCTAAACGAGAGGAAGCCTGAAGACGATCATATTAGACAAGGAGGCTCATAGAGAGCCTGACAACTTATCTAATAACAGCTCTAGAAGCAGAAGCCTTAGAATAACAACTCTCCTTTAAGAGAAGGCCTAACAACGTTCCATACTCAGGATATCTTGCAAGGAGGCTCACAGAGAGCCTACAACCCACAACTGATAACCTGGCAGAGCTTTAGAGAGCATAGGCCTCAATAAGATAACTCCCACTAATGAGAGGAGACCTGACGATGCTCAAGTTAGCCAAGGAGGCTCACAGTGAGCCTGACAACTTAGCTAATAATAGCCAAGCTCTAGGAGTGGAGCCCTTAGCATAACGCCTCTCCTATTGAGACGAGGCCTAACAATGTTCACACATAAGATATCCAACGAGGAGGCTCACAGAGAGCCTACAATTCATTATTGTTAACCTGGTGGAGCTAAGAGCGGAGGCCTCAATAAAACAACTCCCTTAAATGAAAGAAGGCCTGATGATCATGGTCATATTAGCCATGACTTAGCTAACAATACCCGAGCTCTAGGAGCAGAGTCCTCAGCATAACAACTCTCCTATTAAGAGGACATTTTTACATTTACATTGTCATTTAGCAGACGCTTTTCTCCAAAGCGACTTACAAATGAGAGTAGTAGAAGCAATCAAATCAACATGAGTACAACAGTATGTAAGTGCTGTGTCAAGTCACAGTTTCATCAGTAAAGTGCTCGTAGCAAGGTTTTTTTTTATTATTTTTTTTAAATATATACGTAAATAGATGGAGAAAAAATAGAATAAAAAAAAAAGAAATAAAAAATATAAATAAAAAAGTGCTATATTACTGGGTCAAGTGTTGCCGAAAAAGATATGTCTTTAGCAGTTTTTTAAAAAAATGGCTAAAGACTCAGCTGCTCGGACAGAGTGTGGTAGGTCATTCCACCAACCAGGAACAGACCAAGAGAAAGTCTATGAGAGTGATTTTGTGCCCCTTTGGGACCACAAGACGCCGTTCACTTGCAGAACGCAAGGGAGGGTGCATAAGTCTGAAATAGTGAGTTTAGGTATAGTGGTGCAGAGCCAGTGGATGTTCTGTAGGCAAACATTAGAGCCTTGAATTGGATGCGAGCAGCTATTGGCAGCCAATGCAAACTGATGAAGAGAGGTGTGACATGCGCTCTCTTCGGTTCGTTAAAGACCAGTCTTGCTGCAGCATTCTGGATCAGTTGTAGAGGCTTGACAGTGCATGCTGGAAGGCCTGCCAAGAGAGCATTACAATAGTCTAGTCTGGATAGAACAAGAGCTTGGACAAGAATTTGTGTGGAAAGCTCCGATAGGAAGGGTCTAATCTTCCTAATGTTGTACAGAGCAAATCTGCAGGACCGGGCCGTTGTAGCAATGTGATCTGTGCAGCTTAAACAATCATTCATCACCACTCCAAGGTTCCTGGCCATCCTGGAAGGAGTTATGGTTGACAACCCAAGTTGAATGGAAAGGTTAAGTGTTGGGTTGGCACCAACCACAAGCAGTTCCGTTTTTACAAGGTTGAGCTGAAGGTGGTGGTCCTTCATCCAGGCAGAAATGGCTGTCAGGCAAGCTGCGATGCGACCAGCAACCGTCGGATCATCTGGTTTGAATGAGAGGTAGAGTTGTGTGTCATCAGCATAACAGTGATAGGAAAAACCATGTTCCTGAATGACAGATCCTAGTGATGACATGTATATGGAGAAGAGAAGTGGTCCAAGCACAGAGCCCTGAGGTACCCCAGTAGCAAGATGATGCGAGTTGGACAACCTGAAAGGTAAGACTCGAACCACTGAAGTGCGGTTCCTGAGATGCCCTTTGACCTGATGATTGACAGGAGGATCTGGTGGTTAACTGTGTCAAAAGCAGTAGAGAGATCCAGCAAGATGAGTACCGATGATGTCAAGGAGGTTGTTCTGTATGAGATAAGTAGACAGCTGGTTGAACACAACTCTCTCAAGTGTCTTAGCAATGAATGGAAGAAGGAATACCGGTCTATAGTTATCTAAAAGTGCTGGATTCAGAGTGGGTTTTTTAAGCAGTGGTGTAATCCTAGCCTGCTTAAAAGCTGTGGGAAATGTACCAGTGTGAAGAGAAGAATTGATCATGTGAGTGAGTGCAGGTACAATTGAGGAGGAGATGGCCTGAAGATGATGAGTAGGGATAGAGTCAAGCGGACAGGTAGTAGGGTCATGTCAAGCCCTGGGTGTATCTGTTTGTGAAGCTTACTTAGACGATTTGGTTTGTACAGCTCCTCGTGGGCTGAACATGTGACTTTACTTCGTCATCGGCTGGCTGACGCTAAGCTCACTGTTAACTTGGGCAAATGTGAATTTGGTAAAGCCACTATTGTGTATCTGGGAATGTTATTGGCAGGGGTCAAGTACGCCTAATGGCTGCAAAGCTAGTGGCTATTTATGATTTTCCACCTTCAACTGACCGTAAGCAATTGAGAGGTTTTTTTTTGTTTTTTTTTAGAAATGGTAGGTTACCATCGCTCGTTTTGTAAAAAATTTGCAACTGTAGTTTCTCCTCTTACCGACTTGCTAAGCCCTAAAATTTGAGTGGTCTGATGCGTGCCAGTGCACATTTGAAAATGTTAAGTCTTTGTTGATTTCATCAGCATTTGTCTAGCTGTCATTTGATTGTTGTGTATTGCAATCATAACCCGCTTACCTTTTCAATGCACAATTTTATAACTGAATAGTTGTGATAGTTGTGATTTGTTGTTCTTTGCTTTGCTTCGGCATTCATAGGGTTAATGTGTTGGATTATTGAATGTGGAAAAAATCGTGTAGAGGATGCTGTTTTTGTTATTCTTTTGATCTAAGCCATTCTCTGTATTCCTGAATAAACTTCAGTGAGCAACAACTTCTGTTTAGTCATCAGTAAGATGTTTCATTTTTATTTAAAAATGACACTGCAAATGATAATGTATACGTTTTTTATTTTATCGAAAAGGATGAATTATGAATAGCCTATAAGAACAACGGTGTTGTCACAAATTCTCTGTGTCTGGGTCCATGGACTTCATCCTTTGTCATGGCCTCGGAGGTCAATCCTCCCTGGCTCCCTACACTGCAGGTGCCTCCCTGGTTTCTTGAACTGCCAGCACCTCCTCGGCTCCCTGAGCTACTGGCACCTCCCTGGTCACTGCCAGCTGTTTCCTGATTCCCTGAACTGCCAGATCCGCCTTGTCTATTGGAACTGTCAGCTTCGCCTTGGTCTCTGAGCCCACTTCCGCCACGTGGATCTGGCCCACCATCCCTTTCCCCATTCTGCCTCCGCTCCACCACCTTCCCGAACTTTTATTTGAACTTGTTTTGTTTAGGCCAATATACACCGCACAGACAAACGCCAACAAACGCCAACAAACACCAACAAATAAGTTGGCTAATGGATTTAGAATTTTATGAAAAATAACTGCCATGTTTACACTGCCCTAACAGACACCGACAAATGCTAATTGAACATGTTCAGTCGGGTGAAAACAAACCCCGACCAACGGCAATAGACGTTGACAGGGGTAACACACTGATCCGACAAAACCCAACAAACATGTTTGTCTGTGTGGTGTACATAGAAAAGGAGTTAAAATAATTATAAAATAATCACAGCATATACTTTAGAAATAAAAATACCATGCATGAAAAATAAAAATAATAATTTTTAACTAAAGGCTGACTGAATCAATCACTATCTCTAACTGCCCGAATCACGAAGTACAGGGCAGCCCTCTCTGAACGTAAGAGCTTCGGTTCTTGAGACACACTAGTAGCAACCTAGCTTACTAGTGTCTTTCCTACCCCTTAATGGGGTAGAGTGTCCCCACACCTTCTGTCTCTGTTGGCTTCCAGTGTCTTTCCAACCCCTTAATGGGGTAGAGTATCCATAACACCATCTGCCTCTTATGGCTTCCGGTGCTACACAAGCCTGCGACCTGGTATCTTACTCTAATGTCTGAGTGTGTAAACCCACCATCTCACTTCCTAATTATCTCAACTATTCCAACCACACAGCCCTAACAATAATAATAATAATATATAACAAACAAACAAAAAATGAAATAAAACAGTGGCACAGTGCTCATTCAGTAAATGCACAGCTAAACAGATATGTTTTTAGTCTGGATTTGAATGTGAGTACTGTTGGAGCACATCTGATCTCATCAGGAAGCTGGTTCCAGCTTCAACTGACAAGATACCTAAAAGCAGACCCTCCTTCTACACAACACTAGTAACATACGAGATCTGACAATGAACTAAGGAAAGACAGGAACGTATATACACAGTGATTAACTAAAATGACAGACAGCTCTGATGATTAGAGCAGTGTCCATGGTGACTGACGAGTGGCGGGAACACAGAACAAAGGAGCACATGTGATGAATGAAAACCAAAACAAACAGAACATGACGGTGATTGTGACACCTTGGTATTTCTAACTGACTTGATCCTGATGATCTTGGTGATCTGGTCCTAGGCCACTGAGTGATTTATAAACAAGTAACAGTACTTTGAAATCAATTCTAAATGCAACCGGAAGTCAGTGCAAGGACCTGAGGACTGGTGTGACATGTTCATATTTTCTGGTTCTGCTCAGAATCCTGGCAGCAGCACTGCTTATTACTGCTTATTAATAGTTAGTAAGGTAGTTTTTGTAGCGTTTCAATTTAGGTATTGGGTAGGATTAAGGGGTGTAGAATAAGGTCATGGAAAATAAGGCATTAATATGTGCTTTATAAGTACTAATAAACATCCAATATATTAGTTATATGCAAGCTAATAAGCAACTAGTTAAAAGTGAGAATTGAAGCCTAAAATAGTGTCTTACTTTTCCTTTGTTCAGTTCCAGTGTATTGTGTTTGTTTCCTTGGTTGACATACACTCTAAAAAATGCTGGGTTAAAAACAACCCAAGTCGGGTTGAAAATGGACAAACCCAGCGCTTGGGTTAAATGTTTGCCCAATGTGCTGGATTGTTTTATTTAACCCAACTATTGTTTAAAAATTACTAAATGGCTGGCTTAAAATGAACCAAAATAGCTTGAAAATTAAAAATCAGACACATAATTACTAGAGGCAACAATAATCAAAAAGTTAACATTTATAAATAAACAATTGAATAAATGTTTGTTGTTTAATTATTACTCATTAAACTTATTAATAAATATTAATTCATTAAACATATTAATAAATGCTAATTTCCAACATACTTTGGGTTCATTTTAAGCAAGCAATACAGTATTTGAAGACTTCAGATGCAAAAGCCTCTAAGTGCCATCTGAAATTTTCTTCTAAAACGAGCATTTTTATCAAGCTTGTATGTTTATGTGTAATTATTTCACTTTAATGGTAATAAAAAGGACCTATTAATTGCCATTATAGTGAAATTACTGAACCTAAACATACAGGTGCTGGTCATATAATTAGAATATCATCAAAAAGTTGATTTATTTCACTAATTCCATTCAAAAAGAGAAACTTGTATATTATATTCATTCATAACACACAGACTGATATATTTCAAATGTTTATTTCTTTTAATTTTGATGATTATAACTGATAACTAAGGAAAATCCCAAATTCAGTATCTCAGAAAATTAGAATATTGTGAAACGGTTCAATATTGAAGACACCTGGTGCCTCACTCTAATCAGCTAATTAACTCAAAACACCTGCAAAGGCCTTTAAATGGTCTCTCAAACGACCATTGACACCTTGCACAAGGAGGGCAAGACACAAAATGCAAAAGAGGCTGGCTGGCTGTTCACAGAGCTCTATGTCCAAGCACATTAATATAGAGGCAAAGGGAAGGAAAAGATGTGGTAGAAAAAAATGTACAAGCAATAGGGATAACCGCACCCTGGAGAGGATTGTGAAACAAAACCCATTCTAAAATGTGGGGGAGATTCACAAAGAGTGGACTGCAGCTGGAGTTAGTGCTTCAAGAACCACTACGCACAGACGTATGCAAGACATGGGTTTCAGCTGTCGCATTCCTTGTGTCAAGCCACTCTTGAACAACACACAGCGTCAGAAGCGTCTCGCCTGGGCTAAAGACAAAAAGGACTGGACTGCTGCTGAGTGGTCCAAAGTTATGTTCTCTGATGAAAGTAAATTTTGCATTTCCTTTGGAAATCAGGGTCCCAGAGTCTGGAGGAAGAGGGGAGAGGCACACAGTCCACATTGATTGAGGTCCAGTGTAAAGTTTCCACAGTCAGTAATGGTTTGGGGTGCCATGTCATCTGCTGGTGTTGGTCCACTGTGTTTTCTGAGGTCCAAGGTCAACGCAGCTGTATACCAGGAAGTTTTAGAGCACTTCATGCTTCCCGCTGCTGACCAACTTTATGGAGATGCAGATTTCATTTTCCAACAGGACTTGGCACCTGCACACAGTGCCAAAGCTACCAGTACCTGGTTTAAGGACCATGGTATCCCTGTTCTTAATTGGCCAGCAAACTCGCCTGACCTTAACCCCATAAAAAATCGATGGGGTATTGTGAAGAGGAAGATGTGATATGCCAGACCCAACAATGCAGAAGAGCTGAAGGCCACTATCAGAGCAACCTGGGCTCTTATAACACCTGAGCAGTGCCACAGACTGATTGACTCCGCGCCGCATTGCTGCAGTAATTCAGGCAAAAGGAGCCCCAACTAAGTATTGAGTGCTGTACATGCTCACACTTTTCATGTTCATACTTTTCAGTTGGCCAAGATTTCTAAAAATCCTTTCTTTGTATTGGTTTTAAGTAATATTCTAATTTTCTGAGATACTGATTTTGGGATTTTCCTTAGTTGTCAGTTATAATCATCAAAATTAAAAGAAATAAACATTTGAAATATATCAGTCTGTGTGTAATGAATAAATATAATATACAAGTTTTACTTTTTGAATGGAATTAGTGAAATAAATCAACTTTTTGATGATATTCCAATTATATGACCAGCACCTGTACAAGCTTGACATGCCAAAATGCTCATTTTAGAACAAAATTTCAGACGACACTTAGAGGCTTTTGCATCTGAAGTCTTTATTAAATAGTAGTTGAGTTAAAGAACTACTCAGCAGGTTGGGCAAACATATAACCCAACTTCTGGGTTAAAACAACCAAATTGCTGGGTTTGTCCAGTTTCAATCCAACTGGGGTTGTCTTTAACCCAGCATTTTTTAGAGTGTAGTCATTCATTGTTTCATTGTCTAATCGATTAGAGTCTCACCTATTCCCCATTGCTACTGTGTATTTATACCCTCAGTTAGCTTCTGGTCTTTATCCATGTTTGTTTCTTGGTTTATATTAAAAAACATCTCTTCAAGCCTCGTTATTCTGGATCAATCAGTCAGCAGGTGTGAAAGGTGTGACAAACATTGGTACATTCATTCATAATGTCATGCACATTCAATAGAGTTCTCATGCCTTGCCCTACACAGGTTTAGTTTTTTTCTGGATTCCCTACATTTTTTTACAATATTTTAGTAGATGGTGAAAGACATAAATGATTTGCAATCTTGCAAAGTGGTGAGCCATGACCCTTCTCTGCTTGCAAAGACAGAGAAGCTCCTTTTACACCCAATCAAAATACCCTCACCTATTGCCAATTCACCTGCTAGTTGTAGACTGTTTCAAAAGAGTTTACTTTCACTTTTATTTTGTCTCTGTTCCAACATTTTTGTTGCAGCCATCAAAATATTTTTTTTTTCTTTTTTATTATATATATATACGAATGGACTTATTGCACTGGTGGCAAGTTATCACGGTACCTATTCTTTCACAAATGTTTTTAGAAGCAGTCTGCATGCTTAGGTTCTTGATTTTATACACCTGTGGCCATGGAATTGATTGGAACACCTGAAGTCAATGATTTAGAGGGGTGTCCCAATACTTTTGGCAATATATATATATATATATATATATAATATACACAGTATATGTGTGTATACAAAATACAATTAAGTTGGTCAGTAAAAACTTTTTGTCAGTTAAAAAAAAAAGAATGAACAAATCACAGATTTTACTGCATTTTACAAAATGTCCCAACTTTTCTGGAAAAGGAGTTGTACACTAAACACCATAAGTCATCCTTTGTCAATTATAGCTGTGGTAAGTCCAAGTACTTACTTATTTTAAAATACAAAACTGTTACCCAATCATAGAAGTGGGTGTTTACTTCCAGGTCTTGAATGAGACATATGCCTTTAGACAATTATGTGCAGTGCTTCAGGGCATTGTGAACATACTTGTCACTAGTTTGCCAGCTCTTACAAGTCATCTATATTGTTGCTACAGTGCTCTGCAAAGCGGTACTTTCCCATTTGTCTTCATTACTGTAACTGTTAACATATCTTAACTGACAAACTGTGTGTCATTTTGAAGAGGCTATGCTGCATGCATGTGAAGATAAAACCATGTATTCCATGTGGAACCCTTTTTGCAGTGGTGCCAGAGGGGGAAAAATGAATTCCAGTTGAAGAAGATTTATTGCTTCAGGGAACAGGAAATGCTGTTATTGTGATTGCTATCCACATCATGAGCTCATTTCTGACAGCAACACCTAGTAAGATTTTGATGCATGGTGTCTACTGCAGTGGACAGATCTTTAAAAACTATTTTTAACCATTCTGAATGTGATATTATATCCAGAAAACTATGGGCAATTAGCTTTAACCCTTACCCTTAATTCTCTGTGACTGTCTTTGACTTTGTCTATGGCTATGTTCAGAATTAAATACAGAATTAAATACTTTATAGATTACACTGCATACCATTTTGTTAAAAAATTCAGCTCTGTGAACAAAAATGTACTATAATATAATAAAATTATTGTGTGTGTGTGTGTATATATATGTATACTGTGAGGAGCTGTCCATGCCAGTATCAGTATCAGGCCAAACTCAACAGCGTACTCAACAGTGTCCCATGCCAGCCTCAGCGTCTGTTCAGACCCAGCGTCAAACAGAGTGAAACGCTACCTTTTTCCAAAGTGACAAGGCCCCCAAGCTAGAGCTGGACCCTGTGCAGCCAAAACAGTCCTGATGCCTCAGGAAGGAGGAGGAAAGGGTTATGTCCCGCCGAGGCCAGACCACCTTCAAAACGCACCCATCTTCTGGTCCCCTCTTCACTTTAGGGTGCTGGAGACAATGTAATTGCTGCCAGTTCTGGGCCCGCCCTGGAAGTTTGCACTTCCAAACTCCCATTACTGTGATAGTGAACCAAACTAAATTTATATATTCTCACAAAAAGAGCATTCCTCCTCCTCTCAATACGATAACAAGCGCTGTTCTCCCGTCTCAGCCCGTGGCACTTCAGCCATTTGCCACTTTACTCCAGTGAGTGTCGAGCTGGATTTTGGGGATAACAGAATGAGGTTACTTGCTCCAATTAACTCGCAGACCTCCCCATTTCATAGGTGTGGTCCACACTTAGACGACAGCTCTCATATTCTCAGAGCCAAAGTTCAGTCAGGCTTTTACAGCCGCTACTTCCTCATCCCTAAGAAATATGGTGGCCTCAGGCCCATTCTCGATTTGAGACATCTGAATCGCACCCTCATGAGATGTCCGTTTGAAATGTTAAATTTGAAACAAATCCTTTGACTCAAATGCAGGCCTGGCTCTCTCAAGAGCATGCCTTGAAAATCAGGAGCATGGCAGCCTCATGAGGTTTCAGAAGCTACTGGGCCTTATGGCAGCAGCCTTCTCAGTAGTTCTGCTGGGCCTGCTCCACATGTGACCACTTCAGCTCTGGTTAAGGCTGTGTCCCAACTCATGCATTGGCCGACTCACGCACAGGATGACCCATGCCTGTGTCAAGGCCTTGGTTCCTTGGACATCTCCCCGTTTCTACTTGAATGGGACGATGCTGGGCTCTGTTTCCAGGAGAAAAGTAGTCGTGACAGAAGCCTTGAAGACGGGTTGGGTCACCCTGCGCGACGGCAAAATAGCCTTCGACTCATGGGCAACTCCTATGATGAAATGGCACATCAACCATCTGGAAATGATGGCAGTAATTTTGGCCTTCAGAAGTCCGTGACGGAACTCAGAGGCCATCATGTCCTGGTCCGCTCTGACAACAGGACTGTGGTTGCCTTCATAAACCACCAAGGAGGTACCAGGTCTCACCCTCTACACAGACTGGCAAACTGACTTCTCTTATGGGCATGGACAAAACTTCCACTCAGTGAGGATGGTTCACGTGCTTGGCTGCTCAAACATAGGAACGGATATGCTGTCACATGGCGGTCTTCCCCCAGGAAATGGAAGCTTAACCCCTAGGCGGTTGACGCTATATGGTGTACCTTGGGTTGGCTTCTTGAAAGAGAACCACATTTCTGCAAGAGCTGCAGGACGGCGGGTGCTCCCCCTCCACACTCAAAGTGTATCGGCAGCCATCGTGGTGAACCATGCCCCGGTGTCTGGCCAATTGATTGGGAAACATGACCTAGTCATAAGATTTCTCTCTGAGTCCTTCTCACTTAAGACTGCCCTCTTGTTGGCTCTAGCTTCAGTCAAGCAAGTTGGTGATCTGCAGGCTCTATCTGTGGAACCTTCTTGCCTTGAATTCAACCCTAACAACAGTAAAGTGGTCCTTAGGCTGAAAAAAGGCTATGTGCCAAAAGTGCTCTCTACCCCATTCAGAACGCAGGTGATAGCGCTGTTAGCTCTGCCACTCACAGAAAATGAGCAGGCACCCTATCCACTCTTTCCCGTAAGGGCCTTGAGAGTATATATCGAGCGCTCTGGCTAGTTTCAGCAATCAGAGCAGCTGAAATAGTGGCGTTTCTGCATGACTTTATAGGCAGTCAGCCCCGCCCATTCTGGTGGACTGAAACGCCATTTGTCTGTCCAACTGCACAGACATGAACTAATCAGGCTTCAGAATTCAGAGAAAACAGAAGTTTGTCTCAGGGAACCAGGTTTACGTAACTGTAACATTTTTTCACTGTTCACTCTACAATAAAAACCCCTGCAGAGGAATTGAAGCATTTGCTGTTGTTTGCGCCTCATTCTCAACCCACAATACATTCACACATAATCACAATATTACTATTTTTCAACCAAATCAATGCAGCCATTGAGAATTAGAGACAAAAACAATAGAAAATTTTATCTGGATAAAACTACATTTAAATTTAAAGAGACAAGATAGTCTATACATGTCATTTTATTCTTATCTAAAACGAGGCAATGTCAGCATTTTGGAGCACCAGAAACTCTCATGTAATGTCTGTTTCATTCATACTCGAAGCCGGAGTCTTAAAAGTAATAACTTATTATAACTAATAACTTATGACGTTCCAGGAAACCCCTTATATGGACAAAGTCATCTAGCTATTCACTGTAAGCAGCAGCTGAATAACATGCATAAACGTTATGATTGATGAAACGCGAAGGCAATGTACATGATTGTGACAATATATGTTTTATGTGTTTTTCAAGCCATGTCAATGTATTTTACATTGCAAGTGCTAATTAACAGCATTTATAGAAACTATAAAATACAGTAGGTCTGCCTGTCAGAAGTTTGGAAACTTCTTTTTAATGTTTTTGAAATAAGTATTTTCTGCTCACCAAGGCTGCATTTATGTAAACAAAACTGTAATATTGTGAAATAGTATTACAATTTAAAATAGCTGTTTTCTATGTGAATATATAGTATAAGTTGTTCCTGTGATCAAAGCTGAATTTTCAGCATCATTACTCCAGTCTTTAGTGTCACATGATCCTTCAGAAATCATTCTAACATGCTGATTTTCTTCTCAAGAAACATTTCTGATTATCATCAATCAACAGTTGTGCTGCTTCATATTTTATTCTTTTAGCTGCAAATGAGGAATGTGACCCCCCCCCCCCCCCCCCCCCACACACACACATTTGGTATTGAGTTGAGTCACTACTTGATGTCTGAAGTAAAACCTTATATTGTAAAGCAAATTGTGAACAATTGGCTGTGGAAAACTTGCTAATATCATCTGTCGGGATGCAATATACTTCTAGCACTTCATTCCACATGAGAACATGTGTTGAGAGAGGTATAACAACTGAGCTGCACTGCATCCAAATGAAGGGCTTTTATATGGCTTGTTTTTCAGTGCAGGTGACAAGGTCAGGTGATTGCAAAGCAGAGACTTTAAAGTACCCCTGATACCTGAGATGGATCAATCACAGTAATTTGAGTGTGGAGAGGTGTGATAATGTTTGAAGAAACCATTATGAGTGAAAGATTAAAGAACATCCCTATTCACCACCACCTCCTGCTTCTAATGCGCTTGGGCTAAACACTCTCTGGAGACAGACCACAGATAGGGAACTATTACCTTATACATGGAAAAATGGGAAGAATGGATGAAACATGGGGAGAAATTTAATGATAATAACCAGGAGATGAATGTCAGCACATAAATAAGGTAACGATTTAACGTCTGACACCAGAATCAGAGAGGTTCCATTCGAAACTGAAATTGGATCTTTTATATTACACCTTAAGAATCCAATTAAGTGGTTATGCACGTTAACAGTATAGATGTCTTTGTTAAGTAGCACTAGATAGGCTACCCCTCAGTAGAAATGTATCCCCTTCATTTAAAATTGTATAGCAAGCACACAATGACTCATACCGTTGGCTGGTGTTTTGTGTATCAAGCTTGGCAGGTGGCTTATGTTTGATAAGCTTTTGCTATTTGAATACAAATGGGCAGATTTAAGGGGCCAGGGAAGTTGATCTTGGACTGTGACTGTGAAATTCTTGATGTATTTGGCCCCTGATTTACTGGTTCATGTTTAAAGAGACCCTACGTCACAAATTTGATTTCTGCTATATATGAATTTGAAAGCAACTGTGAAAATCCAATGTTTTATTTCTACAACCTTGTTCTTTTATTTAAAACCGCACGTTTCCACTTCACTTTGTCTCACACTTTCAGTCAGGTCCAGATTGTTAAACAATACATTGTTTGTGCTGTTAGTTATGTGGGCTGTATGTTTCTTTTCCGCCTCCTACTGGACTTTTAAGGTACTGCACTATATTTTGCTGTTTGCTTTCGGTTTCTCTCAGTGAACGCAGACAAGAAGAACGTGCACAGTTCCTATCAGCTATTGATTCTATCGTTTAGACCTTGGAAATATATGTCTGTAAGTGCTAAACTTTATACTATATAGTGCTTTTAAGTGTTATTTAGAGTAAAGTAAATTGTAGATCAACTTTATTGCTATTTTTTGTTAGAAACAGATATGATTTGCGTTATTGGTAACGTGCCTTGTTTTAGCATAGTAGCCTGCTAATTTCTCTTCATAAGTGTATGTACATAATCTCATTAAAATATAATTTCTTGAAATTTCTTAAAATAATGTTAAAAAGGAACTATGCACAGAATCAAACTGTAATGTTAAGCTGGATGTGTACATAATGTTCATACATATTTTTTCTTCTTGTTTGTAGTTTTACATAAAAGAATTGAGAAGAACAATCACCAGTAAAGTCACTAACGTTGTGAAGACTGCTTTCTGGAGTTCTTTTCTGAAAGTGTACGCTATCTGTTAAGCCTTTGCCTAAACTAGGCAATTGGTCAGAACAGAATAGTAAAAAGACATTGACACAGCGGGTGAAGACAGCGGAATCACGGCAATTGTTACACTGCATTGCACATCTCTTCAGCAGCAAGTATGGAGTCACACAGTCATGGGAAAGATACCTCTCAAGCCTTAGAGATTAGATCACAAGCTTCTAGCTGCAAGTCATCACAAAAATCAAGCAGGTCGTCACAAAGATCAAGTCGATCATCAGCTAGTGCAGCAGAGACTCGGGCGAGAGCTAAAGCAAAAGCAGTTCGAGCTAAAGTGTCTTATGCAGAAAGAGAAGCAGCAATGATGAGGAAAAAAGAAGTAGAAGCAGATCTATTCTTGCTACAATCCCAGAAAGAAGCAACTGCAGCATCTGCTGAAGCAGCGATTTATGAAGCAGCAGCTGACATTGAGGTGGGAAATATAGATGAATTGGACCATGAGACGCACTCAGTTCACACTCAGCATACTAAGGAGTATGTTCAGAAGCATAAAGTGGAACAACATCAGCAGCAGTTTCCTGATACTCCGATTCTACAGCCATCCTTAAGGAATGCTGAACCCCTTCTTTGTGAAGCTACAGTAACATCTCCACATGTATATCCATCTTATGGAATGGAGGAATTAAAAATAAAACGGGAGACAATGGATAACCAAAGAGATAAAGATCATGGACATCACTCCACTTTCCAAGCATCTCCAGCTCCCAGCTTTAAAGCTCCCATGGTTAGTCTGCCATATACATCTTTAGCTAACTACATGGTAAGAAAAGAGATGGTGAGTTCAGGTCTTGTGAAGTTCGATGATCACCCTGAGAACTACTGGGCCTGGAAATCCTCCTTTCAAGATGTCACAAAAGACCTCGGACTAACAGCCAGAGAAGAGCTCGAACTTCTCACAAAATGGCTCGGCCCTGAGTCATCCATGCAAGCCAAACGAATCAGATCAGTTCACACGCACTATCCTATAGCAGGTGTGCGTATGCTTTGGCAGCGTTTGGAAGAGTGTTACGGGTGCCCAGAAGTAATTGAGAATGCACTGTTGAGAAAACTGGAGGAGTTTCCAAAGATTTCTAACAGAGATGGACAAAGACTTAGGGAGTTAGGGGACATGCTTATGGAATTGGAATCTGCAAAGTCAGGTGGACATTTACCTGGTTTAGCAATTCTTGACACAGCAAGGGGAGTCATTCCCATCACTGAGAAGTTTCCCTTTAATCTGCAGGAAAAATGGATCACTCATGGTGCTAAGTATAAAGAGGATTGTCATGTCTCTTTTCCACCATTTGGCTTCTTTGTGTGGTTCATTTGCGACCAAGCAAGAATAAGAAATGATCCCAGTTTTTCGCTCTCTATGCAGTGTCATCCTAAACAGGATAAATTTTCACGGGTCAGCAACAAAAAACCTGTGTCAGTGAAGAAAACTGAAGTGCTAACTACAGTTTTAAGTTCCAAAGCCAACCAATTTCCAGAACAAAGGGTTTTGGACCCTGGTAAGCAATGTCCAATTCACAATAAGCCACATCCGTTGTCCAAGTGCCGTGGTTTTAGAGGAAAACCCTTGGATGAAAGAAAAACATACCTCAAAGAACAGTCTATCTGCTTCAGGTGTTGCGGTTCCACTAAATATATAGCAAAGGAATGTGCGGCAGCTGTTAAGTGTAGAGAGTGTAACAGTGATTGCCATGTCCCTGCAATGCACCCAGGGCCTGCTCCATGGGCAGTGGAATCTCCAGTAACATAGCAAGAGCAGGGCGGGGAGCCTGAAGATGATGTATCATCTGAGGTTACTTCTAAGTGCACAGAAATTTGTGGCAAAGCTCCCAGACCTAGATCATGCTCGAAAATCTGTTTGGTTGATGTTTACCCATCTAACTCCCCTGAAAAGGCTAAGAGGATGTATGTAGTTCTGGATGACCAGAGTAACCGGTCTCTAGCAAGATCTGACTTTTTCGAGCTGTTTGGGATCAACGGAGATTCTTTCCCCTATACTCTTTGTACATGTGCTGGTACAACAAAGACAATGGGAAGAAGAGCAGACAATTTCACTGTTAGTTCACTGGATGGGAAGACTCAAGTGTCACTTCCCACACTCTTAGAATATGTTGCCTGAAGATCGCAACGAAATTCCCACCCCTGGAATAGCACAATACTTCTCTCATCTCAAGCCGATGGCTGACAAAATACCACCTTATGATGCAAGCGCTCCCATTCTTCTTCTCTTTGGAAAGGACATTCTAAGTGTGCATAAGGTTCGAGAACAGTATAATGGACCTGGTAACATGCCATATGCTCAGTACACTCTACCTTGTTATCCAGTCACAAGCTGTTTTACAGATCACCTGGGTGACAAAGTCTTTCAGAGGACTCCTGATGATAATAAGCTTTCACTGTCTATTGAGGATGACATCTTCCTTGATGTTATGAACAGAGAAATGTACATAGAGATCACAATGTACATTTA
Organism: Elopichthys bambusa; assembly: GCA_037101425.1. Classification (NCBI taxonomy): domain Eukaryota; kingdom Metazoa; phylum Chordata; class Actinopteri; order Cypriniformes; family Xenocyprididae; genus Elopichthys; species Elopichthys bambusa. Next base: position 17,153,662 of record CM074448.1, on the reverse strand, counting down.
TCTCTCCAAAGAAATCACAGAGTACCGAATGACAGTTCATGTTTTTGGGAACAGCCCGTCTCCAGCGGTGGCAATCTTTGGGTTAAGATGAGCAGCTGAATTCGGAGAAGAGGAGCATGGTAGAGAAGCCAAATACTTTATCCACAGAAATTTTTATGTGGATGACGGCCTAATCTCTGTATCCAGTGCAGATGAAGCCATCAGTCTCCTAAAAAATACCAAAAACATGTTGGCTAAGTCAAACATCAAGATCCACAAGATTTCACCAAACAGTCATCAAGTCATGGAAGCATTCCCTCCATCTGAAAGAGGAAATGACCTGAAGGATCTGGATCTGAGTGTTGATCCTCTACCTGTCCAATGAAGCTTAGGGTTGAGTTGGAACGTAGAGATTGACTTTTTCACATTTCATGTATCGACAGAAGTTAAACCATTCACACGACGAGGCATACTTTCAACAGTTAACAGTCTCTACAATCCTTTGGGACTTGTTACTCCTGTTACCATGCAGGGTAAGGCCTTAGTAAGAGAGCTGTCATCAGAGCAGTTTGACTGGGACACGCCGCTCCCAACTGATAAAGAGGCCCAGTGGAAAGCATGGACAGATTCTTTAACAGATTTCAAAGAAGTCCAGATTCACAGACTCTATGTAGCAATCTCTATGTCATACATTTCCAAGAGAGAGATAATCATTTTTGCTGATGCATCCACATTAGCCATAACAGCGGTTGCCTACCTCAGGGTTGTAACTACAGACGGTGAGTGTCATACTGGGTTTGTTATGGCCAAATCAAAGTTGGCGCCATACCCTGCTCACACAGTGCCACGTCTAGAGTTGTGTGCGGCAGTTCTTGCTGTTGAGCTGGCAGGACTGATTAAAGAAGAGCTAGATGTAGATCTAACTGCAGTAAAATTTTACACTGACAGTAAAATCTTTTTAGGATACATCTACAACACATCCCGGCGATTCTATGTGTATGTTGCTAATCAAGTGGCGCAAATCAGACGTTCCACAAAGCCAGAACAGTGGCATCATGTTAATTCAGACCTGAATCCGGCAGACCTCGGTACCAGATTCATTACAGCAGCTGTCCTACCTTACACTAATTGGTTCTTTGGTATTCCTCCATCCGCCTATTCTCGGGGACACTCCTGAAAATGAATCGTTTGAGCTTGTAGAGCCAGAGAAGGATCAGGACATTCGCCCTCAGGTGGTAACTTTGACCACGAAAACAACAGAACAGTCTCTGGGATCACACAGATTTGAGCGCTTCTCTGAGTGGAGATCCCTTGTAAGAAGTATATCCATGCTTGTCCATGTTGCAAGATCATTTTCTCGAGAGAGAAATACAGGAGATTGTAAAGGCTGGCATTGGTGCAAAAAAGGTCTCCCATCTGAGCACACACAAGCAAAAACTTTCATTATTAAATGTGTGCAGGAAGAGCACTATAAAGATGAACTCAAAAGTTTGAAGAAAGGTGAGGAAATCTCACAACAAAGTGCTCTAAAGAAACTATCTCCCTTTGTAGACAAGGAAGGACTGATTCGAGTGGGAGATCGCTTACAATCAGAAGAACTGTCTGAACTGTCAACACGTAGCCACGTTGTTGGTCAGATACTACCATGATCGAGTGGCACATCAAGGACGACATCTAACTGCCGGTTCACTATGTACAGCAGGTCTCTGGATTGTAAAGGGAACTAAACTAATCAACCGTGTGATTCATCAGTGCGTTCTCTGTAGGAAGTTAAGAGGAAGACTCCGATTTACCTATGGACAGAGTGAAAGTGGATCCTCCATTTACTCATGTGGGCTTGGATGTTTTTGGGCCATGGAACATCATATCACGCCGCATTAGAGGGGGCAGCACTGAAAGTAAAAGATGGGTTGTCATTTTCTCTTGCTTAAGTACAAGGGCTGTCCATCTAGAAGTCATTGAGTCCATGTCAACCTCAAGTTTCATTAATGCCCTCAGACGGTTCTTGGCAGTTTGCGGACCAATCAAACACTTCAGATCTGACAGAGGAACTAATTTCATCGAACTGAACATCAATGCAGATGATCCAGAACTAAAAGGTTACTTGCAGGAGCAAGGTTGCGTATGGACGTTTAATGCTCCCCACTCTTCCCACATGGGAGGAGTTTGGGAAAGAATGATCCACATAGCACGGCGCATTTTGGATGCATTACTGCTAAAAACCGGCCTTTCCCGTCTTACCCATGAGGTTTTGACTACTCTCATGTCAGAGGTCATGTCAATAATGAATGCTAGACCTTTACTTCCAATTTCTTCTGTTCCTGACACATTGGATGTTCTATCCCCTGCAATGCTTCTCAACCAGAAGGCTAGTAATGTACCAGCACCTCTTGGGGACTTTGACATTAAGGACCTCTACAAGAAAGAGTGGAGATAGGTTCAGTGTCTGGCAGATGCTTTTTGGAAAGCTTGGAGGAGAGACTATCTTGCAACATTGCAAGTACAGAGGAAATGGACTGAGAAAAGACGAAACCTTGAGGAAGGTGATGTTGTCTTGCTTAAGGACTGTGTGATAGTGTGATATTTAACGTTCATTTATTTATTTACGTTAAATATAATGTATATTGTGTCTATGTATTTGAAACATTTGAATCTAAAAACACATCTCTTTAACCTGGCATACACATAACACATTATCAATTTATTTTTTCAAATCCGTTAAAGGATTATTAGGCTGCATAAATTAGGTCAGCCGGAACCGGGAACACTTCCAATAACACCAGATGTACTCGTTACATCAGAAGAAGAATGGCATCTACGCTAATATTAGTCTTTCTGTTTATCCCGAGGTTTACCGTAGTCAGCCGGATCCGGGTCGTATCCGGGTGAGATCGAGGACCTGCGCCATGACACAACCACAACACAGCCCTGAAGTATCAGCAGAGATTGAGTCAACTAGATCATCCACTATGAAGGCCTCATCAACATGACAACCAGTGGCACATATGATCCTCAACTGGATGGAACTGAATTAAACACTTTGAATGTTGCGATCGTATCTGACTTATGATAGCAACCTGAGTCGTAACAAAGCACTGTTCGCCAGAGGAGAACTGGCCCCCCGACTAAGCCTGGTTTCTCCCAAGGTTTTTTCTCCATTTTAACACCTGTTTGCCACCTGATGTCACCTGTTGGAGTTTGGGTTCCTTGCCGCTGTCGCCTTTGGCTTGCTTAGTTGGGGACACTTGACAATTGACATTTGATATTCAACAGTGCTTTGATCTACCTGCATTGACACTATTCCTTAAGAGCTGCTGTGCAGCCAAAATAATGTACCAGTTATCACTGTAAAGCTGCTTTGACACAATCTACATTGTAAAAAGTGCTATATAAATAATGGTGACTTGACTTGACTTGAATGTACTGATAAAAGGAGAATTTTGTTGAAGTACAATATCATTTTGACCATAATAATGTACCAAATCTAACTTTCTAACTAAATATTACAGTAGTATAGAAAAATACTATACATACATTTATAGGTAAACTCCGAGCCCCCTGTACCTATTCTGTGATGTCAAACAACTTCCCTGTGCAAAGGATCATGGGGGTCCGAAGTGTCCATCAGTTGTACCCTTCATTCCAAAGGGCCCTTTGAAGTGGCCAGTTTTGAGCACTTCGGTTTGGAAAGACCCTTCAATATGGTGCCATGATTGTTTTTACTCCGATTTTTTGATAGTGTGATCTGCCGATACCTATTTTTGCTGATTTCAGTTTTCTTCCTAAGAACTATAATTGACAGCATATACAAACAAAAATATACTTTTCTTCAATGCAAAGTTTTATTTTCATAAAAAAAAAAAAAGCAAAACCCAGTAATAAAATAAGAACAAATAATAATAAAAAAAAATCGCACAAATAAATGCAACAGAATAGAGAGCTTTGAAACTAAGTTTTTCAGGTTAAGTAGGTTTTTATTCAGGTAAGAAATACTACAGAAGTTAAAGTAATCAAATGTAAAATAACACATCTAGTGTTATTTTACATTGGTTACCTTAATTTCTGTATTCTTTATTGTAAATATTAAATACAGATTTATTCTTACCATTAAAGTTATAAAACGTATTCAGTCAAGAGCAGAAAGTGATTTTCTTTGTCTTTTGTTCTTTAAATAACATGACAGACAGCAGCAGGAATATCGGACTGCTGTCCCTTTAAGAGTTTATGAACGGACCCAATACCGTTACACAACATGTGTTTTCTTTCTTACCTATTTCTGAATAATCGCCAAGACTGGCATTTTGACATAATTATGTATGCGTTTGACCTTTTAAGCGCAGTAAATCACTCATTTTGGTACTTGTGACTCTGTTTGACTTCTGTCTCTGTTTGAGAAAAATATAAATCAGTGGTGCGCACACTTTTGGTGTGAGCTCGAAACCTGTGGGAACCGGAGCGAATGAGACGAGTGAGAGAGAGGATGCGCCCGTGCGGGTGTGTGTCACTTCACCGTCGGAGAGAAGACAGCAAGTACGTGGCTGACGTTTTTGCTTCGCCGCTGGTAACAACGGATCGGCTCGGAATTGGAAAGAAGTGAGACTGATCTGCTGGACTCGGTCGAGACCAACTAGAACTTTTGGCGATACCAGTGACCAAGTCCAAGTGCAAATACCAACGAGTCCGAGACAACAGAAAAAATGTCTTGAGTCCGGACTCGAGTACTACAGCACTACCAAAAAGCATCTGACTTTCAGTGATCAGATCTTCAATGGGAGCAAAAAAATATGACCTTAACATGACCTTAAGTTTTTAACATGCTCAGTGTGACAGTTGCTTTTATATAATTAGTAATGTAGAAATATATTTTCTTAAGTATGTCTTTTAATGCCTGCTTAATTAATCCCTTTTCATCTAATGCCATAACTTTGCTTTTTATGTAGAAACTTTTTATTGCACAAATTAAATGGGATTTTAAAGCTTTTAAAAAGCTTTTGGTTTTAGACATCCACATTTCTCAAGTCAGCATTTACTTTAGAGGCTTCAGTTTAAGATGACAAATTGTAGATATGAAGAAAATAATATATAAAAGCATGCATTATCTGATAATATTGTTTTTGTTGTTGTTGTTGTTTTCTTTTGTCAGCATATTAATTTCAGCACAGCAGTCTTTCTGGGTGACATATATATATATATATATATATATATATATATATATATACACAGTATATATTAGGGATGCACCAATATCATTCTTTAAGGACCAAGTATGAGTACCGATACCGATGCCTATACGTTTATTAATCTCTATCTCTCTCTCTCTTTTTTTTTTTTTTTTTGGGTGATGTTGCAGTTTTCCAAGCACAACACAGTGAAACTAATGAATGTAGGAAAGCTTCTTTATTATTACTCTAATGAAAAAAGTAATAATTTTTATGTGCTTGTCACAAACTTAAAGAACAAAAATTTCACAGTGTCCAATAACCTTCAAAGGGCATAATTACCAATATATATATATAATTGTTGTTATATAAAAAAATAATTTACAAACAATACAACAAATACTATAGAGATACAAATTAAATAAATTTGTTTTTCAGATACAGTAGGTTTATTTACCATGTATACATTTATTTAACATATTTTGTTGTTTTATTAACATTAATGACAAATATAGGCTAGGTTCCTTTAAGACCGAATCCATGGATACTGAGACATATCCTGTTTTCACCCAACATTTTACATCTACTTAAGCCATAACCGACGGTATGTACGTGAGGTACTCCACACGATGGACATTTTTACAAATGTGCATTTGACCATTCAGGCGCAAGGAGAACTTATTGTGCGCTGTCTGAGAGAACTGGAATCACACGCAAGACAGAGAGGGCGCGTAATTAAGAGCTTCTGGTCTGTGTCATTCAGCGCGATTCCTCCTATCCCGCATTCACTAATCAATCACGAATTGTGATTGAAAGCATGCAGTTCGCAATATGTGGGTTGTCATCATTAATTTGAAGTATTTCCACTCCCTTGAAGCTGACATTGTTTCTGCTGCTGCCGCCGGTGTCTCAGTGCACAGAAAAAACTGTCAGTTACGTCACGTGAGGTATCGGTCTTTGGTATCGGGGGTATTTTTACAAGTACAAGTACAAATACATGAGCTTGGTATCGGGCCGATACCGGTATTGGTGCATCCCTATATATATATATATATATATATATATATGGAGATGTAGTATGAGTGATTCATAGCAAACATAAATGAGTTGATGATTATCTGGAATGAGTAGTTCTTTGGCCAGATGTCCTCAGTAAATAAATGAAGCAGGAGAATTGTGCCTGTGGGTCGCTTTTTCACAGTGAGGCTCATGAGAAAAATACTTTTTAAATGTGCCGCTTTGTCTCTTGATACCACATAACAATCTGGCCTTCTCTCTGACCTTTTGTTTGCCTTCTAACATTGAATCTATATACAATGATTTTTATTGCTGTTACACACAATTACTTCAACACACTTGTGGTTAACATTGTTTAGTGCATTAAATTTCCTTAGCTTTGTTTTTGTATCTTAAAAAAAAAAAAAAAAAAAAAAACAAAAACAAAGAATTAAAGTGATGATAAATTAAAACTATACAACTATAATTCTGTTCTGATGTGAAGATGTCCTTGAAAGTGTTCATGTGTGTAATTCATGGTCTCGAAGGAACAAACTGGTCTCTGGTAATCATCACAAAAGTCAAGTCACCTTTATTTGTATAGCACTTTTTACAATGCAGATTGTGTCAAAGCAGCTTTACAGTGATAACTGGTGAATAATTTTGTCCAGCTTAAGTAAATTCAGTATTGATTCATTCAGTTGTAAAAATCAATAATTAGTTAATTTATCTATATATCAGCATTGAAGAAAACAGTGATGTCATCGTCCAGCTCAGTTCTGTTTGCTTACAATGGTGTCAATGCAGGCAGATCAAAAACAAAATATTGTTGAATATCAAGTGTCCCCAACTAAGAGCAAGCCAAAAGCAAAATAATTCAACAAGTATAAAGCCTATTTTGAACATTACATTTTTTTTTTCACCGTCTCATTGTTATAATGCAAAAAATAAAATAAAAATAATAATAATAACATATATTCATTTAATTGGTATTTATACACTGTAGTAGTTTTTCTAATAAGTGCAACAGGAATGAGAATGACATTTCTACAGTTAATAATAACTTGTGAAATGTGTTTAATCATCATGAAAATAATATCTGAAAGCCAATCATTATAATGCCAAACATTACTTTTTTTTTTTTTTTTTTTTTTGAGATATATAATTTCTTATTGTTTTATCTTTTGTGAAATGTGACCTGGACCTGGTTTTGGTAGATTCATTTAAATATCACAGTCATGGTTACATGGTCCAGTTAGTTTTTCTTATGATGGACACGTCTGATCTTTGAGGATTCGAGGATTGTGTGCAACACGTGCTGCTGTTTCCTGTTGCTGGTCCCCATATTGAGATAAATATTAGTTATGTAATCATGATGTGGTTTGGGAGTATTATGCCTGTTCTTATCTATCCCTTCACAGCACAAAACTCATAAAAACACAAACAAAGAGACAGAAAGATTACAAACAGCACTCATTCATTCAATGAAACCCCAGAAAGAGATGATCCATAAGGTTACCTGCGCAGCAGTTTCACATTACATGCCTTCCTCATGTGTGCAGAAGCGGGTTTTTCAGGAGCTCTTTCTCCTTTATTCCATCTCAAGCTTTCAGAGATGAAGCAGAACAGTGTCAGTATTCCCCCTAGGCTGTTGGTTGGCTCATCAAAACAATGAATGCAGAAAGGAAAAGGGTAAACTGTGCACATCCTCACTAGAAAATAAACAGTAGAGGACAGCTGAGTGGGTGTGAGCTGGGGGTGGTGAAGAACATTCCTCCACAGGCTAATTTATATTGGTCACTGTGAGTGTTCACTTCCATTTTACACAGTCTTTTGATGGGCTGGCACACTGTTTTATCCTGCCCAAAACTGCAGCTGCACTTCCTGAGAGACGTACTAATGTGACTCTGTAACATTTTATGTGACAACTGGTAACAGTGTCCCACATCCATATATTTAAGAAAAACAGCATAGATTGAAATTCAAACTGAGATGAATAATCTATACCACTGAATCTCACAGTCTTAAATGGTGTTGAGTATAACAGGTTAGTTTAATAAAAAACAATTGTTTGTTTTTTTTCAATCAATTAATCATTACCTTAATGAATTAATGTATTGCTCTAAACTTTATATTTCCGAAATTGTAGGTGTGTCCCAATGTGAAGGATGCACACTTCAAAGTGCACAAAGGTGGAATGAGGGCCAGGGTTGCCAGGTCTGCCCAACAAAACCCGCCCAATTGCTAATCCAAAGTAGAGGAATCATGACCAAAACTAAAGTAAAGACAACTTCAACCAGCGGACTATATGTACCGCACTACAGGCTACAAACAACCCGCAAAAACAATGTAAAACTAGCAACGGTGTAAAATTAGTTAAATTCCAGACTTGGCAACACTGAACCGAGCATCGTTACATGGCCAAGCGGCTTCGTGACAGCTGACAGCGAACGTTTGTGAGGGGTTTTTAAAAAGACAAATGGAGGCAGAAAAAGTTTATTTCTGTTTTTATTGGATTTTTTCATGCTTCAATGCCAGCGATGACTGGAGACTGGAAACCAATTCAGTATGTATGGTTAAACTGTGTAATGTCACCTTTATATCGTTAGCAACTATTAACCTAGTTTATTTCTTATGTTAAATGTACAATATATTTTCATTTATACATTAACTGTATTTAAGTGTACATTTAAAGTACTATAAATAGGAACTTTATGAAAAACTGACATTTCACATGGATATGACATTTTTATTTAGATATTACAATGCTTTAATTTACCCAGCTCACGATTCACTTCCTTGTCTGCATTACTTAAGTTCCTGTTATTTATCTACATTGCATTATACTCGTCGGTTTGGTCTGATGATCCTGTCGTCTGCAATAAAGCCACTGTTGAGTGCATCTTCTGTGTTTGCTCCTTCATCCAGTGTGACAATACTAAAGGTGTGAGTTTGTTCTGGATATATTGTCTGGAAATTTTGCATGATGGAATTGGTGTGGATGCGGTTTCCCAGTATTTTTCAAAGCCGTAAAACTGCAAAAGCAAGTGTTTAATTTGCCTGGGAAATTGAAAAAAAGAATGGCTGTCTCTATCTATTACACTGAACACCTTGACAGCTATAAAAGTCAACAGTGACCATAGTGATTGATAGGGAGACTATTCGATAAATCTTAAAAATCAATGGCATTTTCAAACTGAGGAAATCCCAGACCCACAAATGTCAACATCACTTCTCCTCCCAAGGATTACCGAGGCAGAAACTGAATAATCCATGCATGTATCTTCAACACTGCATAGATCCATATTGAGTCCAGAGAAAGGCAGTCAATTATTTCTGAGAATTAATATAATCTTGCCGCTACACATAATGAGAATATTTATACAGACTACATTTAAAAAAAAAAAAATCAATCTCATTTGCATTTTTGCATCTGATAGCCTTTGTCCTAGATTGTCTATAAACCCAGTTTAACATTCATTTGATAAAACGTACTTTGTGGTGTATTAGGCTCTTTGCCTCACTGGCCACATGGACAAAATAAGCCTACCTTCCAATAATTGGAGAATAAACTCAGTAACATGGCTCTGTTTTACGATGTGCAGCCTTAATGTCTAAACTGAAGAGGACAAAAAGTGGATAAGAGAGAGGAGAAATGGAACTGCTCGAGTTCCACAGTAACAGATCTACAGTAACAGAAAACCGAGAAATATCTGCCAAATTATTTAAAATTGATTTCTTGTACTATTGTTGGAGGTGAATGCAGGGGAATTCTGCATTCAGCCAAAATTATGCAATGACAGTATAGACAGATTGCTTGGCATAGCGTCACCCTTAAAAAAAAAGAAGAAAAAAAAAAAACTATGCAAAGTAAAACAAAATCCCTCTCAACTACCAAAGGCAGCATTAAGGGATCATAGGCATCTTCCAAATGCAAAGGCTGTTTTAAAAGGCATGCCGCATAATTAAGCTTGTTCCTATAAGATATGCATTGCAACCAATCTTCATGAAAAATTCAATCCAATTATGTATTGTGACCAGGTTAGTGAAATAATAAATACAGATTCTTACAATAAAGAATACGATGTCCTACTCACAAAATCCCTATTTATGTTAAAAATGAAGAAATTCATAGAAACAAAAATACTTAAGTTACATTTAAAGGAAATCTGTATACTCAGGTGTAACACTTGGGGTCCAATGAAGATGAGAGAAGGTCAAATTAAAGCTTATTTAAAAAAAACAAAAAAACAAACAAAACAAAAACAAAGTAAAGACAGGTTATCCACATGGAAGAAACAGAACATAACAGCATGCAAAGCACAAACAATACCAAACAAGGACTGAGAACTTAAAAAGACATGGTGATGAACTCATTACAGACAGGTGTGAGCATTAATGAATGCCCATGGTGACAAATAACTGGCGGGGAAACTAGAACAAAGGAAATATGTGACTGAAGAAAAACAAACTAAAAGTCCATGAAAATAAAACTAAATAAACATAACTGTTAAATTAGGATATTCATTGATTTTAATTTTTATATAATCTCTTTAGTGTTCTTTTAAATACATGCTTTATACTTACATGTAAGATTTAACAACCACTAAAAAAGTATGTTCTAAATAGTATGAATGTGTGTAGTATGAATGTAATTTGGACGTTGTCAGTTGCGTCGCTTTACTGCCATTCACAAATTCTCTCCTGTGGCCTCATGGGATAGTAAAGTGTCCGTCGTATACACTCTCTGGAAGTAGTAAGTCAACCGGATTGTCTACTCTTTTATGAGTACTGTGAATTCGGTCTTACGCTGTTCCTACATCCTACGTCACGTCAGAGATTACTCTTTTGGCATAAATTGATGCATACGGCCATCTGGGTTTTTCTTACAAAAATCCATCACTTCACCGTCTTTATTAACCCCCTGGAGCCGTATGGATTACTTTTATGATGGATGCATTTTTTGGGCTTCAAAATCTCACACCCCCTTCACTACCATTATCAAGCTTGGAAGAGCCAGGATATATTTTAAAGGGGTGGATCATCTATTTTCGAAGGCTTGGTTGTGTTTATGGGGTGCACTATAACGTGTTTATGCTTTGTTTTTTTAAAAAACACATTATTTTTCACATATTTTAAATTTATTTTACACTGCTGTTTTCGTTCTCCTAAAAACAGCCCCTCCCTCAGAAATACGTAATGGGTTCAGATTGGTTAGCTGGCCCAGTGTGTTCAGATTCACCAACAGACTAGAGCACATTGTCCAGAAACGTCACGCCCCTTACCATTACAGGTAGTTGCATGTGCTCCGGTGTATTGCAAACCAATGGCAAGAATATTGCCTTACCAATTTAAGCCTGAATCAGACCTAGAGAATATTAATGAAGAGGATCGAGCAGAACCTGTGCAAGCATGGCTCCTACAGGATGTTTCAGAATGGTATGTTTGTTTGTTTGTTTGTTTTTTTTTGTAGTTGTCTCATACTTTTTAGATACGCTGTTATATGCTGAGTGCACTCAACTCCGGACTATTGCCTCAATATCATGGACTCCATTTCCCATAACCCACTGCCTGGAATAATCAGCCATGATTGCCCATGATTGCTCATTAGCTTGTTAGTTTCTGCCTATATAAACCTGATTAATTCATTTAATCTTTGCTAGGTCTCGCATGTCTGTAATGGCTGTTTTTCTGTTTGTTACTGCATTTCTGAGCTTTAGTACCTTGTTTCTCTTGTGTCATGGTTAGTGATGGGCAAATGAAGCCTCATGGAGCACTGAGGCTTTTCCCTCATTGTTTCGGGAAAAGATTCAAAACTTTGAGTGTCGAAAACAGCGCCATCTGGTGTTTAGTAAAAAATAAAGCATGCAGCCAAAAACCTCTGAAAGTAGCTTAGTCGGACGAAGCAGCCACCACACAGTTTCATGTTACGTGCTCATTTAAAAGCCTAATAGTGCGTGCGTGCGTTGAATTTATCTCAGTGATAAATTAATATACCCATTAAACTATGGCATTTAATGCCAGTATGATTATCAATATGATGTAACAGAAGAATAAATGTACACATCTATGAATTGCGTATGGCAAATATTTTATTTTCATAATATATTTATTTTGGCAAATATAATAATTTGTATTCTTCATATTACTTGTATAACTGGGTATCTAAAAATTTAATTGAATAAGTCTGAATGAAAACCTACTCATAAAGTAAGATCTGGGGGTTTGAGCATTCCGATATGCAAAGTGAATTGCACACGTGATTGGACAGAAAGTGAGGCTTCGTTTGTCATTGGTCACGTGATTTCTACGTTACCAACACAAGCCTTAGTTCGAATGTCACATCACTAGTCATGGTTTTTGTTTGTTTATTTTATCTCTGGATTTCCCTGTTTTGCCTGTGACCTGGACTTTATCTTTGTTTGGACTATTTTGCTGGTATACTGTATGACCTTTGCCTGGCCTTTTGGATTATGATTGTGGATTACATTTCTAATAAATACTGCATTTGGATCCTCGTCCTTTGAGTCTCAGAGAAGTTTCATTATATGTTTATGTTAGCTTTTAATATATGGTTTTATCCTTAATAAAGATTTAGTACAGCATAATATAATTGCATTGTAGCATTTTTGTAGATTAACTGTTTAATGTATAAAAGTAAAAAACAAAAAAACAAAAAAAACAACAACAAAAAAAAAAAACGACTGAACTACTGGATATTAATCAGAAGACCACAGAAGCAAAGCTTCATGCATGCAAAAAAATATCCATGCATTTCATATAATTGTTCTAAGGGATTACTTAGTATTTAGTATTTCTAGAAGGGATTACAGACTATGGATCTACAGTGATCGCTACTGACTGTATAGCACTGTTAGTTTTGTCTTTATGGAATGAGTGTAAATATCTGTCACCAGAACTATGAGCCCATTACAAAGACTAACCATGACGTTACTACAGTAAAGAACCATGTTTACACAAAACCATGTTAGCATGCCTGTAGCCAAACAAACATGTGGGTATACTACATAAAAGGTCTAATCAAAGAATAATTTACAATGATCACATAAAAAGAAGTTTGTAGGTGATTGTCTGATAAGTTTAAAAATACAACCCGAATTCCGGAAATGGTGGGGGACGTTTTTTAAATTTGAATAAAATTTCAAGACTTTCAAATCACATGAGCCAATATTTTATTCACAATAGAACATAGATATAACAAATGTTTAAACTGAGAAATTTTACAATATGTACAAAAAGAGCTCATTTCAAATTTGATGTCTGCTACAGGTCTCAAAATAGTTGGGACGGAGGCATCTCCTTTTCTTAAAACAGTGTGAAGACATCTGGGCATCGAGGTTATGAGTTTCTGGAGTTTTGGTGTTGAAATTTGGTCCCATTCTTGCCTGATATAGGTTTACAGCTGCTGAAGAGTTTGTGGTCGTCTTTGACGTATTTTTCTCTATAGGTGAAAGATCTGGACTGCAGGCAGGCCAATTCAGCACCTGGACTCTTCTACGACAAAGCCATACTGTTGTAATAGCTGCAGTATGTGGCTTTGCATTGTCCTGCTGAAACACACAAGGCCTTCCCTGAAATAGACGTCATCTGGAGGGATGCATATGTTGCTCTAAAACCTTTATATACCTTTCAGCATTCATAGTGCCTTCCAAAACATGCAAGCTGCCCATACTGTACGCACTTATGCACCCCCATACCATCAGAGATGCTGGTTTTTTAACTGAATGCTGATAACATGCTGGAAGGTCTCCCTCCTCTTTAGCCCGGAGGACACGGCATCCGTTATCTCCAACAAGAATGTCAAATTTGGACTCATCTGACCATAGAACTTTTCCACTTTGAAACAGTCCATTTTAAATGAGCCTTGGCCCAAAGGACACAACAGCGCTTCTGGACCATGTTACCATATGGCTTCCTTTTTGCATGATAGAGCTTTAGTTGGCATCTTCAGATGGCACGGCCGATTGTGTTCACCAACAGTGGTTTCTGGAAGTATTCCTAAGCCCATTTAGTAATATCACTGACACAATCATGCCGATGAGTGATGCAGTGTCGTCTGAGGGCCCGAAGACCATGGCATCCAAATAAAGGTCTTTGGCCTTGTCCCTTACGCACAGAGATTTCTCCAGTTTCTCTGAATCTTTTGATGATGTTATAAGCACTGTAGATGATGAGATTTGCAAAGCCTTTGCAATTTGACATTGAGGAACATTGTTTATAAAGTATTCCACAATCTTTTTTTACGCACTTTCACAGCTCTGCCCATCTTTACTTCTGAGAGACTCTGCCTCTCTAAGACATCCTTTTTATAGCTAATTATGTTACAGACCTGATATTAATTAACTTAATTAGTTGCTAGATGTTCTCCTAGCTGAATATTTTCAAAATGTCTTGCATTTTCAGCCATTTGTTGCCCCCGTACTAACTTTTTTGAGACCTGTAACAGGCATCAAATTTGAAATGAGCTCATTTAGTGGATAAAAGTGTAAAATTTCTCAGTTTAAACCAGTGTACACCGCATACGCGTCACGACCGTGTTGCTTCTATTATGAGCACGCTTGCCTAAATTACAGTAAAAGCACTTGCGCAAGTCGCAAGCGTCGATTTAAACCACCGAAACATGACTGATGCTACCAATAAACATTACCAATTCTAAAACGGCATCTTGGGGAACTGTGGCTCAGCTGTGTGAGCAGAAGTGCTGCCAGGTGTCTGGCAAGTAATAGAATAGTGTACAAATTTATGCAGGGATTGCATTTGTTCAGTACAGTGTTGTTCAGTGCAAGATTTTGATGTTATTTAAGCTCAAACAAAGCAAGGGAAAATATTTGCACTAACTAACTGTTAAAAACTAATACTGTATGTAACAATGATAGAGATGCTGTTTACATTTTTTTTTTTTTTTTTTTTTTAAGTATGGCAAAATATTGTAGTAATGAAATTTGAAGTAAATGAGAAATAATGCAAAGGAAAGTAAATTTTCAGACATTTTGCGCTTGTGCTTGAATGTTAAAATGGCCCTCCTATGAGGTTTGTTTACATACTTGCTACAACATAATGATAGAAACTATTAATGGAAAACACATCAACAAAGAATAAAACTTACAGGTTGTGGTAACATGGTAACAACACTCTACTACAACAACTCTTCCTCTTCTCTAAAGCAGCCCAACATGGCCTCACCCAATTTGTTGCGTGTTCTCAGGGGCAGGGTTTATGTAAATTTTATGGTCAGTGATGTCACTAAGCTGGGAAGAAGCTTGTTGTAGTCCTTAAACAGCGAAGACAATATCTCCCTTTGCATTGAGCTTGTTAACACTCGCGCCGTTCGCCTCACGCTCCCGCCCGCCCTGCTTGTCACAAATGTATTTTATCACTTAGCTTCTTTACTGAACACCATTATTACATAATTGAAGACTTTATACTGTTGTTGAATGGATTAAATTCAAATAGCATGCGTCTGATGGAGTTGACACAATTTAAGATAAATGTACATTTTTAGAAAAAAAAATTATCAATTTATAATATATTATTAAATAATATCTAAAACATGTTTTTTCTCTTATCTCATGAATCAGTGGCACAAATAATATGACAAAAGTACTAATTTGACTCGTGTGATATAATCTTCTGAAGCCATATGATCTTTTTATGTCCTGTATACAGATATTTAAGTTGTTATACACACATACCCATATTTAAACTTGGTTTTGAGACATTGAGAACCAATGGCGTTTGGCTACACTGAACATCTGTGATTAAATAGTCTGAAAATTCACATATTTTCAATGATTAGTACTGTAAAAAACACTTACATTTTGGTTCTTCTAAAAAAAACTGATTGTATGGTTTCAGAAAACTTGGATTAAAACACAAGTCAAATGGATTGTTTTACTATTTCATTTTGCCTTTTTAGAACTTTTCAGCTCTTGGTCAAGTTTGGAGTTTCATGAGGGTGAATAAATGATGATTTATAAACTATTAAAGTGTAAAAGGCATTTTATTAACTAAGAAACATGTAATGTTTACGAAATACTTTCAGATATTTGTTTATTATACATTATTATTTGTTATTCTTTTTTGTACATCTTGTTTTCTGCCTGGTGTGGTGGCTATCAGTCTATATAGCTGTGTGCATCAGAATGGGTCGTTATGTAGCTCTAAGTGGCCTATGAGCAAAATAACACCCTCTAACACAACAAATTTATTAATCATATTATACAGCTACCCCTCATAATGGCCTCCCTAAAACCTGGAAATAACAAGCTTATGGCAATAATAGCCAAAATTGTCCATCTGATGGCAACTATTTGTGGGATAAATGCTCCCATGTTGTGCTCCAATGGCTAACAAGCCACAATGAGAGAAACCAGTGAAACATCCAAGCGTGTGTAGACTGTTGTTTTTGTGCCAGGCTGGCTGTTTAGTATGGTATACATTACTTCTATGACTGTATGAGTCCCCTTCACTGTGGAGTTTTGTATGTATAATTTGATATTTGATGAAAAATAAGAGTGATTGCCTCTTGCCTAATTTCTAGTTGGCCATACTAATACGTAAGACACAGACTTCACACAATGGTTATGTTTATGCAACATATGACCCCAGGACATGAACAAGGTCAAACTCGAACAACACAACTCTGACTAGTTTACCTTTACTACTTTTAAAGTTTACATGAAAATGCTTTTGTGAATTAATTATTTGTTTTATAAATGGTACACAATGGAAGAAGCAGTCAAACAGCATTAGGCGCTCCAGGAAAATGAAGGAAAGTTGTGACTGACACTCAATGGTGCATCCATAGCTGTTGAGGTGTGAGTGGTTGACAGGGTTTTTCAGTTGTCTGATTGTTCATAGTGGTTCAAATTCATTGACCAAACCAATGTACTATTTTGTTAACTATTCAAAGTCATGTTTAAAGCACAGCAACCTTTTTTTTTTTTTTTTCTCAGTTGTTACTTCAGTCCTCAGATCTATGAATGGGTTGTAGTCATGAAGTTATGAACAAAGGCTGTATATGCCCAAAACATATCTTGGTGACTATTGTAGCAAATTAGCTCAAAGGGAAATATGAATAATTAATTATAACTCATTATAATTAATTATAAATATTTGGATCATTTAAAAGAATTAACTTGATGTAGGAGAATTAATATTACAACCAATTAATCTGTTAGTCCGGCAAACACTCAGTATTAATCGTCTATCAACTCTATCACCTTTTTTCTGTAGCCAAAGACAAGAGAGAGAGAGAGAGAGAGACAGAGAGACAGAGAGAGAGAGACAGACAGAGAGAGAGAGAGAGAGAGAGAGACAGAGACAGAGACAGAGAGAGCGAGAGAGAGACAGAGACAGAGAGAGAGACAGAGAGAGAGAGAGAGAGAGAGAGAGAGAGAATTTGAATTTTAACAACTTATTACAAAAAAAAACTCCTATTCACAATGGACTCCTACAAAAAAATAAAATAAAAAAAATAAATAAAAAATAAAAAAAATCACAAAGTATGCATAAACATCAAAAACACAGCACAGAGCCTCATTACAACACCAAATACATTCAAATGTGACAACATCATCAATAGACTTATAGTAAAGAAAATCAACCATAACTTTTCACCAAGTTAAAAAATAAGGCTACTATTTTGATTTATATTTTGTTCTATTTTCCTTTTCCTACTTATATAAATGGCCAGTTTTGCTTGGCGTGGAACAAAATTCAGAAGTTGACAAACAAATCTTTTTTTTTTCTTTTTTTTTTTACAAATTTAAACTGCAAAATAAATGTCTCCAGAGAAAAGGTCTCATTACAACTCCTAAAAACATTACTTACAACTTGAAATAAAGGTTGCAAACTAGTACAATTCATAAAAGCATGAAAGATAGTTTCTCTATCAGAACAGAAAGGACATGTAGAAGCAACCTCAGGGTTTAAAACTGAAATAAAAGCATTAACCACAACAACATCATGGAGAATTCTCCATTGCAAATCACCTGTTCTCGTGGTCAACAGTGATTAAGGATCTCCACTCAGGTTTTATGCTTTGATCCAGTTTAAAAACATCACGCCAAGGAGTATCCATTTAAAACCTTTTTGCTAAAAACCCAAACACAAGACCTGTACAAAGATTTACCAGTAGTTAAAAAAAAAGTCTTTACACAAAGATGCAACATTTTCAATGAAAGGAGAGGTAATCCCTTCAACATTTATAGACAGAAGCAAACAAGGAAAAGAGTCTTTGGGATTAGGAACTGTGGAAACAACGCAATACTCTGTTAACAAGTCCATTTAAGTTGTTTTAAGCGCAGCTTGCCATTTCATGAGCAACTGGGTAACCAGACGAATAGAACGGATTTCCAAATGTTGAGCTAATGCTGCTTCATTCTTAAAATCCGGCCCTAGAATGTCCAGTAGCTGACTCAGAGTAATAATGTTGTGTTCAATCAACAACCTACTAAGTCCAGGAAAAAAAAAAAAAAGTCCAACTGGGAGCCATAGATTAAAGGCTCCTACAGTAACCAATGAAGAGAATGTGAGTTTTCTGGTCGTTGAACAACAAAGAGACTCCAAACTTTAAAAAATATTATTATTAAAAATTGGTAACGTGGAGGTGTCCAGTTTTTAGGGGATCCATCAAAAAAAGTGCTTTGTCGAGCCCCAAACCTGCAAAACTTGGCATAAAATCAGGCATGAAACAGCATGCCAGCTAAAAATTGATGGTCCATCCAACAGTCCAACACACAAACTGCAGACGAAAGGCAGCAATTCTGCTTTGAAGGTGTATTAGTCCTTAACCACCTTCCTCCTTGGGCAAAAACAATACATTTTGTGAGACCCAATGTAATCTATCCCAAAAAAAGTCCACCAGAATAGTCTGGATTTTTGAAAGCAGCTGGAAAAAAGGATCTACACAGGCAAACTTATGCCATAAGGAAGATGCCACCAAATTATTAACAATTAAAATTCGTCCTCTGTATGACAATTTGGGAGACAGAAACTTAAATTTTTCTAGGCGTCTTTGACTTTTTCAATTAAACCTTCCCAGTTTTTCTGTACTATTGTCTTATCGCCTAAAAAGACCCCCAAATATTTCAAATCTTTTTTCCCCCAATGTAAACCAGCAGGAAGTTTTGGTTACCTTTCGAAAGGGAACTTCTACTCTGCGTTTGCAACGCTATGGGGAACGTGACTCTGACTCTGTGTTCGAAAGCCAACTATCCAATAACTCCAAATCCTATTGGCCAGCGACAGCCTATGACGTCATACAGGCGCGACCCGGAAGTATAAAAGGGGCGCCTGGGGAAGCAGTCATTATCTCACCGTCTTTCGGGACTGTTTGTGTTTGTTGCCAATCATTGAATATCGGAATTTTTCTCTATTATGTCTGAGGGCAAAGAGAAGCGTTTCAGGAAGTGTGTGGATCCATGCCTGAGATTTCTAACTCCGGAAGATTCGCACACCCTATGCGTCTATTGTTTGGGAGAAGAACACGCACGGATGGTGCTTGAGGGCGCTGTCTGTGTGAATTGTGAGCGTCTTCCTATGAGGACACTCCGTTCTCGCCTGGCCCTCTTCTCGAGGGATGAGGCGTCAACATCTGTGCCTGGTGGGTCCGGCCCTGCTCGTGCTGAGGCAGAGCGGCGGCTGCACTCATGGGGCTTGCAGATGGAGCTCGCTGCCAAGTTTGAGAGAGGTGTTATGGTCTCGGCTGGCGAGGATGAGCTCCTGGATGACGATGATGTCCTGTCTCTGACATCATCTGATCCGGGAGCGAGTGTTCTTCTGGCCGATAGCCCCCGTGGCCAGGAGTTGGTAATGGAGGAGGAAGAAGTGGCTTCTTCTTCTTCTTTCTCCAAGCCTCCTGGCCCAGCATATGCCGAGTTGCTGGAGGTTGTGGAACGCGCTGCTGGCAGACTGCAGCTGCCGTGGGGGCGCAATAGGAAAGAGCCCGTTCGCGGCAGACTGGATGAACGCTTTCTTTCCGACCACAACCCTGTGACTCCAGTGAGCCTTCAATTCCTTCCGGATCTCCATGTTGAGATCGAGAAGGCATGGAAGAACCCATACTCGGCCAGAATTCATCCACATCAGCGAGGAAATTTCGCTGATGTGGAGGGATTGGGCCAGCATGGGTATGTGTTGCTGCCGCCCATTGACGAGACGTTTGCCAACTATCTCGTCACGGGCAGAGCACCGACGCTAAAGGCTCCGGTTCTGCCGTCCAGACCCCTTAAACAAACATCCCGTCTGAACGGCAGAGCATATGCTGCTGCGGATCAGGCTGGTGCGGCTTTACACACGATGGCAGTGTTGCAGGCGTACCAGGCTGATCTGCTGAAGGACCTGGATCAGGGGCAGGGTTTGTCCCCTGATGCGGTGGCTGAGCTACGCCGCACCACAGATCTCGCTCTCCGGGCCACCAAGCAGACGGCCGCCTCGATTGGGAGATCGATGGCGGCCATGGTGGCCATGGAGAGGCATCTGTGGCTGAACATGGCGGACATCGGGGAGAGAGAGAAGGGCTCTTTTCTCGATGCCCCGGTTTCGCCAACTGAACTTTTTGGCGGCTCCGTTGAGACGGTGGTTGGAAAGTTCAGGGAGGCGAAGGCGCGCTCAGCAGCCCATAAGAACTGCATTCTGCTCAGGTCCGATCCTGGGCCCAGACAGCCGGGAGGCGCTGGCCCGTCTCAAGTCGAGGCTCTGAGGCAGGGCCAGAGGTTTAGCGTCGCCGCTCGAGCGCCTCCTCCACCTCGGAGCAAGTCGCAGAAGCGGCGAGACACAAGGAAGAGGAAGGATTATTTAAGAGAGGTGATTGATCAACGGCGCCAGCAACGCCGCTGATTGATCCCCTCTCCTGGCGAAGGTGATACTATTTGTTGCCTTCGCCCCTCTTCCTTGGCCTCCCAGGGAGTTTTTTATTCACTATGTATGTTCGGGTGACACCTTTGAACAGTCAAGCTGACGGCCGGGCCCATGATGAATTCTTTTCTGAAGGCCCGCCTTCTGGCTTGATAGTGAAAGGGTTCTTTGGGCTTCTAGTACCATGGATGTTTTCCTTCCCATGTTTGTGAAGGAGCAGTCTTGGGTCTTCGAGCCGTGAGAAGGTAAGACAACGTCAAATTTAATTCCCTAAATGTTGACTTTGTGTTGTTACCTGTATAATTCCTGAACATGGCATAGTGAATGTAACATTGAGATAGCATTTATAGGTGTTTCTTGGGCAAAAACTGGAGTGTTAGGACTGACTGAGCAGGTCATAAAATGGCTGCTGTTTAGTTTCTCTCTATGCTAAATGAGCCTCTCGGCTGTTTTTCAGTATAGTCTGAGTTGGCACTCATTACTTCAGTTTGTGTGTCTGTAGCGGCCCTAACCGGCCGCCTGACGTTCAGCTGTGAGCTTCACTTTATTTCTCTCATCATGGGATTTAGAGTTGGAGATCAGGTTTGGTTATTGTGCCTGTTGTATATAATAAGGAGAATAGGCCTGTAACTTGTGGGTTAAATGAAGTAACCCCATAATATATATATTCCTATCCTTTTAGGATTTGTTCCCTAGTTCTGGTTTTTCTCCCGAGGGAGTTGTTAGGCTGTACGCCCAATTATCCCCTTGCTTGTGTAGGTGCAATTTGAGTTTTCAGCTAGGTGGTAGACTGTTTTCTGACTCCCTGATGCTGTTCCTCAGATGGTAGGCCCTTATCTTTGCATAGATAAGTTATGCAGGTGTGTGCTTGGCCCCATTTTCTAGAACTTTCATGCTAAAAGGAATAACTTTCTTCTGAGCCACTTGATAATTTGTTTTATCAAGTTTGAGTTGACGTTGCTAGTTTTTTAGCTCCTGTCCTCTGGGGTTAAGATCAGATTCGAGGATCTGTTTGGGAAGTGTTTTTCTTTTCAAATAACAGCATGTAAATCAAAGTTTGTGTTACTTTGGGTTCTAGACCTTTGCCCTACATTGTATGTGAGCCTATGCTGCCACAGGTTGGCACCCGCTCTCATAACGGTAGGCTCTTTGCTTTGAAAGTAGGCTTCCGTTTTGAGTATTTGGTGACTTGTACTCTCCAGTCAGGGGTCTGTGTCACTGGGTGCATCACCTGTTGGATTGCATATTCAGGGTAGTTAGTGCCACTTTGTTGAAGAAAGTTGGTATCTATTAGCTCCCTTTTTTAATGATCTGGTTGTTTTTACTATACTGTTTAAACTGATCATAGTGTGCTCACATATTCTCACAGGTTTACACTGCCACAGGCCATGCCACGTGTCTGTTTGAGGTGGTAGGCTTATATTAGCCTTCCTTGAACCATATTGGCTTTGTTTGGTTCCCTTTAGTCAAAACATATACTTTAGGTACATTGCCTGTTGGAATGTGTGGTCTAGCGCAGGTCGCAGTTAGCTCCCCTTAGCTTTTTGGGTTACTGCTGATTCCCTGTAGCATGGTTCCCTTTAATTCACGAGCTGTAGCCACGTGTTATTGAATTGGCAGGCCCCTTCAGGCCTCCTTTTTAATTTACGTTTGGCACTATTTGTGTTTTTAATCTGTGAGAAGGTTGATCGCCACCTGTTACTGGAATGGAGGCCCCTTTAGGCCTCCTTTTTCTAGTCGACTTGTTGGCAGGATGCCCAGGAAACCATGCCACCATCAGCCACGCCCCATCACTGACGGATAGGCCCTAACAGGCCTGTTCACAATGTTTGGCAGTGCTCTTCATGTGTTAATCTTGAGATTTTTATTACATGACCTCTGGGTGGTATGGTTATGGTAGCCACTTGCTAATGCCACATGTTTACTAAGGTAGGCCTACTTCGGCCTCCGGTGTAATATGTGGAGTTCAGTCACGTACTCCTCTCGCTGTGAGGGTGACAGGGTGCTTTTACCGAGTATTCCGAGTGGCTAGCCCTTCAGGTTTGGTTCCCTGAGTCTTATTCTAGTTGAGCTAAGGGCCACCTATCGCCTAGGGTGGATCTTTTGTGCTCCTAGAAATGGCCACGAGACTACGCTGTGTGTGTTAGAGGTTGCTAGGCCTACGGGCCGCCTGGTTTTGGTGTATGTTTGGGTGTATTTCTCTTTGAGATTTATCTTTATACACTTCTGTTGGCCAAAGGCCTAAGTGATAAATCCAACCTCCTTTTGTCTGGTTGTTTATCGTCCTTTGGGCCTAAACACTGCCATGAGCTGACGCCACGTGTTTGTTGAGGTTATAGGCCCCTCCAGGCCTTCCTTAATGCGTATTGGCGTATGCTGTACTCCTCTTGCTTTAAAGAGTAAAAGGTGTTTTTACTGAGTACACTGCTCGTTGGATCGTGTTTGGGTGGATTGTCATGCAGCCTTCATGTTATGTGCCCATTGCATGGTCTACCTGTTAGGTGAGCTTCATACTTCCCTTTGAGGGTTATGTTTGTAATAGTGCTTAGCTCCCTAAGCTGGTCATGGGGTAGGCCTTAATCAGGCTTCCCCTTGAGATCCAGCACCAGGCTGATTTGTGCTCCCCTGGGTCGGGGTTCTATAGCGCACGGCCTCCTCATTGCGTTTATTAGGCACTGGGTAGATCCTAGGATGAGTGGATTATACTCCCCTCAATACGAGGGTTCATAGCACTTAGCTGAGTTCTGCTCTCCAGGGTGCCCGTCTCTACGCGTGGGTTTGAGTTGTTCTGCCTCTTTGCACTCACTCTTACTTACTATCTTCTATGAAGAATGCGTTTTGGAGGCTCTGTATTCAGACAGGGTTCCTATTAGCTTCCTATTAGTATTGCTTCACTTGTATTCCAATTTATATTGGCAGAAGATAACACTTTAAATTTTCCAAGCGATTCGGATAAAACCTGTACATCACTTTGCTTGCTAATCATAACATTTTATTATCAGCGTACGCTGATAATAAAAAATTACCATTACAATTTGGCAAAGATATACCATGAAGTTTCACTCTTATTTTCTCTGTAACAAAGGCTCTATGGCCAATGAATAGAGCATACCAGAAAGGGAACACCCCTGTCTAATACCTCTACAAGCTCCAAAAAGAACACATAGACCACCGTTGACCTTGAGAATGCTTTGAACATCACTATAGAGAACTTTCATCTGATCTATACATTTTTTACAAAAACCAAAAGCTTCCAAAACTCTCCATAAATAAACATGCTCAACGCGATCAAAGGCCTTCTTTTGATCCAATGATATTAAACCACAATCTAAATTTAGCATCTTAGAGACATCAAGAAGATCTATAATCAGGGAAACATTATTAAAGATTGACCTACCAGGGACACAGTATATCTGGTCAGGATGTATAACCTGGTCCATAACCTCTGCCAATCGATTAGCTAAAACTTTAGAGAGCAGCTTGTAGTCACTGCACAGGAGGGAGACCAGCCGCCAGCACTTGATGACCGTCAGATCACCCTTCTTGGGTAGGAGAGTCAAGACTGCTTTGCGGCAACTCAACAGCATCAGCCCTCGGGCTAAACTGTCATTCAGTATCACCAGCAAGTCTTCTCCAAGCTCTGACCAAAATGACTTATAAAAGTAGACTGGCAGGCCATCGATCCCTGGTGCTTTTCCAAGCTCCATACCTTGGAGGGCTTTATACAGTTCCCCCATGGTCAAGGAACCTGAAATCTTTGCACTGACTTCCTCCAACACTTGAGGAAGATTATCAAAAAAAAAAAAAAAAAAAAAATCACTATCATCCCTATAATCTGGACCCAGTTCATTTTTATATAAAGACTCATAAAAAGGGACTGCTCTCTTGCGAATGTCTTTGGGGTCAGTCAACAATGCTCCAGATTCTGAACGTAAAGCATGAATGACCCTGTTCTGTCCATTTGTCCTTTCCAAACTGAAAAGAAAAAAAAAAAACCCTTGAGGGTGCATCCATCTCATTTACACTTAGAAAACGTGACCTTACCAGAACATCCTGTGCTTTAACCCCTAGTAGGTCAGATAACTGAGTCTTCTTATTTTTTATGAGAGACTCCACATCACTTTGATTTCCAGGCAAGTGAGCCAATTCTTGCAGTTTTAAAATATCAGTCTTTAAGGTGTTCAAAGACAGGGTTATCTCTCTAGTGACATTCTGGGAGTATTGTTGACAAAACGGTTTTATCTGAACTTTCCCAAAATCCCACTATTGCTGCAGTGTTCTAAAGGAATTTTTTGTAGTTTTAAAAACATCCCAAAAATGTTTAAAACTTTCTTTAAAACACTTATCATCCAATAAAGTGGTATTTAGATGCCAATAAGCACTCTTTGGCTTAATAGAGTTTAGCACCATACTATGATCTGAAAGACATGATGGGGTAATAAAACAATTCTTAACAATACTACCATGATGTTTAAAAACATAAAACCTATCCAGTCTTGCCAATGAAATAATGTTATCATGAACATGAGTCCAAGTGTATTGTTTTTGCTCTCCATTAAGCTGTCTCCAAATATCAATTAATTCGTGCATTTTTAATAGCTGAACAAGACGTTGCCATGAAGGTAAATGGGGTTCAATGTGATTTCTATCTGTTGGACTCTGTGCAATTAAAATCACCACCCAACAATAAATATTCATCAACATTCTGTGAAGCAGAGCACAAAGTATTTAAAAATAAGATTCTTTCAATAGCTGAAGTTGGTATATATACACAAATGAAAACAAATACAACATTTTCAAAAGAGGCTCTTACTTTCAAAAGTCTGCCTTTGATAACCTCTTTAACCTGATAGGAGCGTGGGCTAAAACTCAAAAAGAAAAAGACTTATTACTTTGCAAAGCAAAAAGAATAGCAACTCCACCACTAAGTGAAGTATTATGACTTAGAACAGCAATCCCATTCCATTCTACCCAATCAGCAGCATTATTAAAATCAGTATGTGTTTCCTGTAACAGGGTGACACATTTTTTTCTGATGAATTATTTCAAATAATCCAGCTCTTTTGTACATATCTCTAGCACCATTCAGATTCAGAGTAGCAACATTAACATGACCTGCCCACAGGAACATACTACTACAATACATGGAATTAGGCTTTCTCATGGTCCTCATTACAAAGCTCAGAGTTAACCTCTTTATTTGTAAAGGAGCCCTCCATCATGAAGTACCTTGTTTTCTCAACAAACTGATTTATGTCAGGAAAGTATTCATTAACGTGCACTCCTCTCTTATTTTTAGTAGCTCTGAGGAACAGTTTAATGACATCTACCTCATAATGACGTCCAGAAAAATCACTCTGAGAAAGACTAACATTTGAATCAGAAGATTCACTGTCCCTTTTTCTGTTTCATCCTGATCACTTAACTCAGTTATATCTGCTTTCTTTGCATGTCTGACAATCAGAGCTTTACCAGACTTCTTTCTTTTTAACGGGACTTTAAAATCTGCCTCCTCTGTTTCCATTCAATTGCCATCACATACATTTCTCACAGCAGATTGCAAGTCATTACTGAAAGCATCGTTTAAATGCATATCTGTCTCAATAACGGCTACCCCCGCCTGAACATTAGACACTTCAACACTAGAAGCTGTGTTTTGAGGCGCTAATTCTTTAGCACCAGTTGCCGTGATCACAGGTAAAGCATCATCATTTTTGTCCTTCACTGCTCCTAACCCTGATACACCAGGGGTCTCGTCTGACGGTCCTGCTTCAACGGGTTCAGCACAAACTACATGACTTCTGACGGCGGCAACGTCACCATCAGCTGGCGGGTTGTTTGAATTTTTTGCGGGACAAGCACGGATAAGATGACTAGATTTTCCCACAATTGAAACATTTCATTTTATCAGTTGTTGCGTAAATAATGTAATCATACTCATCAGCCCAAAAGTGCAAGGACGCATTATCGTTCATAACCATGTAAACGAAATGCCTAAACAAACAACATGTTTTAGTAAAGGTGATTCACTACTGATA
This sequence comes from Elopichthys bambusa, assembly GCA_037101425.1. Lineage (NCBI taxonomy): Eukaryota > Metazoa > Chordata > Actinopteri > Cypriniformes > Xenocyprididae > Elopichthys > Elopichthys bambusa. Next base: position 17,126,610 of record CM074448.1, on the reverse strand, counting down.
GGGATCTTTTTAATGGGAGAGACCAGTTTGCCATAACGAGACAGAGCTTTAACTAATATCTCATCACTTAAGAATGGTGGTACATTAGACAATGTGACTTTCTTTGATGGTGTAGAAAGTGGAAGCACAGGAGTAAAAAGATCATCAACAATAATCCCTGTTTCAACAAGTTCGTTAGCCTTTTCAACGGTGCTGAGAAATATAACAGTAGCGTTATTCACCCTGGAGGCAGACAGTATGCTTTCATTGCCAACAACATCACCCACCGCCAAGCAGCATTTCTCTACACTAACCGCGGACGGTTAAAACTTGCCTTAAACATTCACAACAAGCTGATCATCTTGAACTGTACATAGTACCTCATTAATACTTCATACATCACAAAAGAACAAAACATTATTTGTCTATAATAAGTCTATAATAAGCTAATTCAATTTTCAGTCTTCCCTCTACCAATCGTCTAAACATCATTTCATTATCTATTGTAGCAAGTTGTAGACCTTTGTTCTTTCTTGCTTTCCGAATTGCTAGTTTAGCTGTTCCAATAAGATTATTCAATAAACAGATTTTCCTCCTCACTGAGAAAATATATTTCATTCGACCAATAAAAACTTTATCAGAAAATTCCTTATTAAATCTTCTAAACCAAGCTTTAAGCAAATTAAAAAGGTCTTGCAATCTGCTACACCTTAAAAACAAATGTTCTAAATCTTCCTGCTTCCCACAAAAACGACATTCCCCAACTACTGCCAGATTCAGGTGTGCTACATGTCGGTCTGTAGCTATGGCCCCGTGAATAATGCTCCACTGTAGATCAGCAGTACGCTTCTCTACAGGGGGTTTATACAGGGTTCGCCACCTGTCCCGCACGAGAAAGTTTGGCTGTAACAATTCGGGCCATCGAGAAACTTTTTGTCTCTTCAGTGTATCTTGTGGGTGATTTTAACTGAAGTACAATATATTGCTTTCTTAGACACGACTTTAAAATTGCCTAACTGAGGGGTCTTAAAAGATAAAATCGAGTCCACAATTTTACCGTCATCTTCCTCATCTATGACAGGTGAAATTTTTATTTCTGGAACGATTTGACCACCTCTCATGTCCTGTGTTTATCTCAGTCCTATCCAAGTTCTGCAGCCACTTGGTAATACATTACAAATTTCTTCCTTCAACTTTGAAACAAGGCGTAAAGATTTTAAACCCGTCATGACTTGAAGTGCCTCAATGGACTTCCAGCCCCTCTCATCCAAGAGATGTCCAAGTTTTGTAACACCATTCCTTAGTAAACATCTCCTCACACCCACAGAGGACAGCAGTCTTGTCTCAATCATTGGGTTAAAGAACAATGGTTCCTCTGGAGTCCAGTGTCCATAACTATCCATGTTTCACTCCACTCTAAAAACAGTTCTCCATATCTGTAGCATAGACTTATAAAAAGGTGGAAGCTCTGACAAGCTTACTTCCTGCAATTTCATTAAAAACAGGTGTTTATCAAGTCCAAGTCTTCCTGCCCGTTTCAAAATTGCACTTGCAGTTTTGGCCCATGTCACATCCTTGTTGTAAAAAAAATCTCTGTACAGCATGTATCCGAAAGGCCCGGATCCTACTCCTCACATCCACCAAGCCTTGACCCACCCTCTTGAACTGGTAAATAAAGTGCAGCTGCACGGATCCAGTGCTGTCCACTCCAAAAAAAATTAACAAAAGTCCTTTGTATGTTAGAAACAAGTTCCTCAGGTGGCTCCATAGCTATAGTCCTATGCCACAACATTGAAGCCGCAAGATTATTTACAACCAGAGCTCTCCCCCTATAGGACAGTTGTGGCAATAGCCATTTCCATTTCGACAATTTAGCAGACACCTTCTCTAGCAGACCCTTCCAATTTTTATTTTGAAATTGATCATTCCCCCAAAAAAACTCCTAATGTTTTCAATCCATCCTGTCTCCACCATAACCCACCCGGGAGTAGAGGAAACCCAGTACCTTCCCACCTACCAATTATAAATCCTTCGCTTTTAGACCAATTAACTCGAGCAGAAGAGGCTTTTTCATATACTCCAATAGTTTGATTTAAAGTTGTAATATCCTCTTGACTTGTAATAAAAACTGTTATATCATCAGCATACGCTGATAAAAACAATTTAAAATTATCATTTGGAATTACAACTCCTTTAAGATTCTTCCTCAATCTGCACAACAAAGGTTCAATAACCAAACTATATAATTGCCCAGAAAGTGGACATCCTTGCCTAATGCCTCTCGACACAGGTATTGGTTCACTTAATCCACCACCTGCTTTGACCATAACAGACACATTACAGTACAAAACACGAATATAAGATATAAATCTATCACCAAACCCAAAATATTTTAACACATTAAAAAGATAGTCATGATCAACTCGATCAAATGCTTTTTCTTGATCAAGTGACAGTACTTCAAAATTAATATGATAAAACTGATTAATGTTGATTATATCCTGTAATAGAAAAAGATTGTCCATTATAGATCTTTCAGGTATACAATATGTTTGATCATTTTGAACCAAAACGTCTAAACAATTTTTAAGTCTATTTGATAAACATTTGGAAAATATTTTATAATCAGAACATAGCAAAGATACTGGTCTCCAGTCTTTAAGAAGTCCCAAGTCCCCTTTCTTTGGAAGCAGAGACAATACTGCTCGACGACAGCTTATGGGAAGAGTTTCACTTCTAATGCAGTCTAGTAACACTTCATAAAAATCTTGTCCTATTATATCCCAGAATTGTTGATAAAAATCTATAGATAGTCCATCAATTCCTGGAGAACAGCCAGTATGTAACTAACGCATTGCTTCTGTAAGTTCTTTAAAAGTAATTAAAGTGTCTAGTTCCTTTTTTTGTTCATCCTCAAGCTGAGGTAATTCTTTAAGTAAATCATCAACACTTTCAGCATCACAGCTCTCAGCACTGTATAAATGTTGATAAAAATCTCTTGTTAACTTTCTCATTTAAACTGGATTTGATGTCACTGAACCATCCTGACGACGAAGATGACACATTTGTTTTTGATTAACACATTTTCTTTCAAGATTAAAAAAGAAAGTACTTGGAGTACTTCTTTAACACATCACAATGTACATCTTCATTATTAGTAACAAGATTTTTTTCCAACAACTCAATGTCCTTTTGAAAAATATTTACTGTTGTTTTAACCATGGTTGATGTATGAAAAGCATAATTCTGACAAAATAATCTTATATTCGCCTTTCCCACATCCCACCATTGACAAAGATTCTCAAATAAATGCTTCTTCTTCTTCCAGTTACCCCAAAACACTTTAAAACTTTCACAAAAAAAAAAAAAAAAAAAAGTAATAACTTAACATTCAAATGCCAGTAATAGTTAGATCTTAATGTCTTATTTACATTTAAAACCAAAGTAATCATGTGATGGTCAGAAAAACCAGAAAAAAATACATGCATCAATTATTCTATTGTTCCACATTTCTTTCATATAAAAACAATCCAATCTTGCACCACAAACTATATTGTCGCACACTTTCAACCACGTATATTGTCTTGTACCTATATTTCTTGTTCTCGACACATCCAATAATTGAAATTCTTGCATAACTTTTAACAGTGTGACACTTGATTGATTATGAGGCTCTTCCCCATTTCTATCCACTGTAAAATATGTTGTGCAATTCCAGTCCCCTCCAATTACAAGATACACACTATCATCATACTTCTGGATGGCATTTCTTAATTTTATAAAAAGATCCTGCCTCTCTAGACCTCTATTGGGGGCATAGACATTAACAAACACAAACATAGTTGCCTCATATTCAATTTGTGTAAGTAACAATCTACCTTCAACAATATTTTCAACATTTAAAATGTTAACATTCATGCTTGCAGAAAATAAAATAGCTATTTTAAGAAATTCTGAAACTATTGCTAATTTACCCCTGTCCCCCTTACAAAAATGTCCTGTGGTATTCCATGTGATAAAACATCAGAAGTACCACACAGAACTGGTGTGGTAATTGTGTAGTATTGTGTTGTTTTTGGGACATTTTCCTGTAATATTCTTGTGGTACTACAACAGGATGTTGTTGTACAGTATGTAATATTCCTGCAATATTCTTGTGGTACTACATCAGGATGCTGTTGTACAGTATGTAATATTCCTGCAATATTCTTGTGGTACTATAACAGGATGTTGTTGTACAGTATGTAATATTCCTGCAATATTCTTGTGGTACTACAACAGGATGTTGTTTTACAGTATGTAATATTCCTGTAATATTCTTGTTGTACTACCACAGGATGTTGTTGGCACAGTATGTAATATTCTTGTGGTACTACAACAGGATGTTGTTGTACAGTATGTTATATTCCTGTAATATTTTTGCAGTACTACCACTAGATTTTGTTGTACAGTATGTCATATTCCTGCAATTGGATCCAGATCCAACTCCTCCCACTTTACCTACCAATCTCCACCCCCTGGATCTCAAAAGCACAATAACACAAAGAATAAAAATGCAACTATATATTTAGACATACTTTTATTTGTTGAATTAGTACATTTGACGACTGCTAAGCTTTCGCTCATTTGAGAGCTTGTTGCGAGCCGCTTCTTTTAAAGATTTAGAGTCCACATCAGGGAATACACATTTCATCTTTCCTGCAAGGGAAAATAGGACAGCTTAGCTGAATGCCACTGCAATAAGTCCCGCCTTCTAAACAAGAGCAAGATAAAGTCATTGCATCACTGCAGCGGGTTCCTATAGAAACAGTCAGACGCGCGCATTCGAAATGAAGCACAAGAGATGCACATTTAGGACTGTGTATGCGCTTTAGCTTGATCCAGTCTGAAAAATATTTTTTTTGTCATGATTCGAGAGTTTAGAAACAAAATTCATGAGACAGTTCTCAGATTTCATTGGTGGCTTCAAATATATATATTTTAATCGAATGCTTGGTGAGCTTTGGATAATTTGATGTTTCCCTATTCAAATTGTTTGATTGTATCCACCTTACTCCTATGCCCCATGACCCTTTGCGCGAATTATGGGTGTAACTTTCATTAAGCAGTAAACAGTCAGTGAAAAGCTCGCACTATGAACGCAATAATGCACTTTTTTTTTAAACTGGGTACAATGAGATGACATTATTCTACTCACCCTTCAACCAATGAACATTAAGAGGACATTCAAAAGTGTAAAGGCATCAACAAGGTACTTTCAATAGACCATGAAAAAGCGCAATTCTTTCCACAGCAATAACGGACAGGTTAAATATAACTGTAGTGATATATATCTGTAATATGTAATCTATGTTTCCTTACACTGCGTTTCAAATTATTATGCAAGTGACATATCAGTAAGATTTCAGTACAATAAACATTCAGATTTTAGTTTTTCTAAGAAAATGTTTGTTTGTTTGTTTATCCATGTCTTTTTAGATAACTGGTATCAATCTCAGACAAAATAATTTTTCAGGTCTATGGAAACCCTACTTAGAGGTTGTTCCACATTATTAAGCAAGTCACAGTTCTCATACAATATGTGGAGGAAGAAAGATCTTTCTGAAGATGAAAAGCATGAAATGGTCCAATGCTGTGCAAAAGGCATGAAAACAACTAATATTTTGTGAAAACTGAATGGAGATTATCGAATTATCATAAGATTTGTGAGTGATTTAGAGCACAGCAAAACTCGGTCAAATAAAGGCTTATTAATGAAAGTTCCTGTCAAAAAAAATTAATTGTATTAATAGGGCAGCTGTAAAAAAAAAAGCCAGTGTTGAGCAGCAAACAGGTATTTGAAGCTGCTGGTGTCTCTGGAGTCTCAAGAAGCTCTCTATGCCACCACTAACCAAACCTCACAAAGAGAAACATTTACAGTGGGTGTAGAAATACATTTTCAAACAGTTTTATTGCTGTGGTGTTTTTTTGCAGCATGGGATAGTGCATAGTGCATTGTATTTCAGAAGGCACTATCCTCCTTTTTATACCATAGCTGAAAATGGCCAGTTATGAACTCCACATATCTTGAAAAAGTCATTTAAATACCCTCCATCTCACTTCCCAGTATTCCAGCCCAAATCATCACCCGCCAGCTCCTTGCTGACATCGCAGTCTTGTTGGAACGTGGTGGCCATTAACCAACCATCCAGAAATCTATCCATTTAGACCATCCATTGTAGTACGGCATTTAGTCAGTGAATAAAACTATTTAAAAATGAGTCTTCATGTATTTCTAAACCCACTGTAAATGTTTCTCTTTGTGAGGTTTGGTTTGGAGTGGCTAAAATGCATCTTTACACACAACTGCCAGCCAGGTCTTTCATAATTTAGCCCTTTGGCCTGTTTAATACCAGGTTTCGTACCCATCCCTACATATGGGTGAGTTCATAAGGATGAAAGCTTGTGTCAGTCTCTTGATTTGTGACTGTGCAGCTATTGTGAAACTCACTATCTTCAAGTATCAAGTGTGAATGGCATCAAGGCCTTGTCCTGAAGAATCACAGCTCCAAACGCTAGAGATTACATCTCATCTGGTAACAAGAGCATAGTACAGCCATAACTGTAAGAACTGTAATGAAATCTTTACCCCCTGATATTGCTTTGATGATATAAATTCAAACATACTGCGGCTAAGAGTATGAGCAATGAGTAAACTGCCCAGATTTCTGTGAAAAATAACTTACATGCCTAAAGTTGTCGACCCCCCTGAACCACAATCAGCATTTATAAGTAAAAAGTATTTAAGAATTTATCAGTAAAAAATACATTCACATATACAAATACATAAATACCTTTGAGTGTAACAGTATGGCGTCTGTTCACTGGCAAACATAACTCAAAACAGACCTAGAGAAATACAGTAAAATAGATTAACGACCATGATATCCTGTTATCATAATAGTTAAATAAATGATTATAACTACACGCATTATAACATTATATTTGTCACCTATGTTACCTCATTTAGCTGATTATTTAGCCTACAGTCCTTTAAAGGACAATCTCACTGAAACAACCTGGGGTTAATGATTTTAAAATGTGAGACTTCTTTCAAAAATCTTACAGAAATCTTACAGACCCACAACTTTTCAACAGTAGTGTACTGTATGTTTGAGGTTTTGCTTACTATATTCATATGGGTCATAGCCTTTGACAGGAGCTGGGATGCAGCAGGCCATCAGCATGGAAGGATCTACAAACACAACATGCAATTTGTCACAGAGCCAACAATATTTAGTATACAATGCCAGGTTTATTACAAGGAACCAAGCTAGAGCAGAGGTGGAAAGAATAATAAGAAATTATTTTTTAATAATATGTATAAGTTAACAGAATTTATATTTTTAGTTTTAGAATTCAGTATTGTACATACAGTGTCACTTACATTTGGATGCCAAAGGCTTCTTAACTAATAAATTAAAAATATATAATTTTGCAAAAGAAAATTGCAAATGCATGGTGATATAGATGAAATATATTGTGAAATAAATGCATATTAAAGTATTTAATGAGTTTTCTCAGTTCACCTCTTTCCTCCTTCTCTGTCAGCTTCCCCTTTGTTTTAGAGGGGGTTTTCTGTCGCCGCTGAAATTACAGAACATTTTTTTATCAATATTTGTTTACCATTAGAGATCAAAACGTGTTTGAAATAGTTTCAGCTCATTTTCGCGCTCCATGTAAGTGACGTCACAGATTAACGGTACAGCAAGCGCATACTTTTAGGTTAAATAAATACGTTTATTATCATCCATTGATAATTTGCCAGCAAAACCTTTACAAAACTATTAAAACATCTCATCTACACATAAAGATGCAATTAAAATCCCAAACTTTCATTAAACAAGAGCTCAATCTATAGAGTTAACCAACCTGAAAATGGTTGAGATGCTAACAGACTTTTTCAAAGACACCAAATCTCATTTTCAGAAAAACATTTTGATTCTTTTTGTTGGTTGAGTGGGTGAACTGAAGTATGTGTATATGTCTGAAAGTGTGTTTGAGTACTTGCTATTTTGATAAATATATGATTGTGTGCATATAGCATTCAGGCATCAGTGTGTGCGTGCGTGCGTACGTGCATGTGTGTGTGTGTTTGTGTGTGTTGCTTTGTGTACACTCATAGTCATTTCACATTCGCTGTTTCTGTTTTTACAAAAACTCACTTGTTAAAAACTATACATAACAAGATTCATGAATAGGCTATATTTTTTAAATATATTTTTACATAGCCTATGTACACAGGCCTATTTATACATGTATAACATGATCAATTTTTAAGCTTTATGTTTTATGCATATATATATATATATATATATATATATATATATATATTTATATATATATATATGCATATATATATACATATTATATATATATATATATTATATAAATTTTATATAAATTTATGAATATGTAGCCTACACATTATATATATTAACAATGTTTCACATACAGTATGTTGCATTTATGGTTTTCATTATCCTAATGCTCCTTTTCGTGTGTTTTATGACATACCTGCTAGTACCGTTTGAGCAATCTTCGGTATGCTTAATTTTAAAAAGGATGGCATCCGACAAAAAATTACGGAAACTTCGAGGACTTTTTATCAGTGTCAGAGTAAGAGCCTGCTAGTTCGCTGCTCATTTATGTGGATTTATTATAAATAGCCACTTCTATAAACTTGTTTAGTTTACTTAAATAGGGTTTTTATAATGAATTAAAATTATATCAGTAAATAAGTCAAAAGACATGCATCCTATTCCTTCCGAAAAGGGCTTTTCTTTATATTTCACGCAATGTCCGATTCCTCTAACCAAGTTTCAACATATATCAGAAGTTATGATTTCGATCATATGCGTCGGCGTAACTATCTGTTGATGAAACAACCTCTTTTCGACGTAATAACTGAAATGAATCATCACTCCTGTGGTCGGACAGGCAAGGTCAAACAGGAGCAAACAGGTATACAGGGGACAGGCAGAATCGTGGTCAGTATACAGGCAGTAGTTCAAGGCAGGCAGAAATCAGTCACAGGACAGGGAACAAAGCACAGGTCAGAGGTAGGCAGCAGAGAATCGTAAACGGGTGGCAAACAGGATCAGCGACAGACAGACAGACAGACAGTCAGTCAGTCAGTCAGTCAGTCAGTCAGTCAGTCAGTCAGTCAGTCAGTCAGACAGACAGACAGACAGACAGACAGACAGACAGACAGACAGACAGACAGACAGACAGACAGACAGACAGACAGACAGACAGACGCTCAGTAATGTACACCGGGGCAATACAAGACTTCGCAAAGAGGTGGAGTGTGTGTGTGAGTCTTAAATAGTCCAGGTAATGGGTTTCAGCTGTACATGATTATGATTGGTCCAAGGCACAGGCTGATGGGAATTGTAGTGTATACGTGTGTGTGTGTGTGTGTGTGTGTGTGTGTCAGTATTCAGGCGAGGGCTCCCTCCGATGGTCAGAGGAGGGAACCACTGAGTCTAAACGATCTAAAATCAATACTGCGTATGTACAAAAGAATAACAAACTGCAATACTAAACAAACTTATATACCAATGACCTTTTTACAGTCTATGCAATGACCAGATAATGGGCAGAACAAGGGGTCACTAGTATGAGCTGAGAAAAGTGCCTCCATGCATCCATCCATCCATCCATCCATCATAAACATGTAACCTGCTTCACAAGGCTGTAAAAAATATCCATATTTAACAAATTAAGAAGTAAAATATCTAGCCAGACTGCCTTCCGTATTCAACATGATTCAGCCAGATGTTTATGAGAGGGCGTTTCTGCACATATCTGTTGCTGATTTCTGTATGTCACCACTTATTCACTCAATCTATTTACATTTACTATAGTCACATTTAATTTTTAGCCATACCTTGGCTTTTCCACATCCAAAAGAATCTGCAGTGTTTCCATTCAGATGTTTTTATGCATATTTTGAATTTATGCATAAAAACAGCTAGATTGGAACATGAATACTGTTACATTATGTTGAGAATTTATATTATACTTATTTAATTTAATTTTCATATTGTTAATACTGTTGAAAAAATATTTTATAAAATAAATTGACATTGCCAAAAAAAAAAAAAAATTCTAAACAATTCAAGTTTGTACTGTCGGGTCACTTTTGAAACATTTGATGAAACTGAAATTCTCAATTTAAAATGAAAATGTAATTTAATATGTTTTTTGCAAAGATAAAGGACAAAATATGTTTGCAGTTACATATTAACAAGGTCATAGTCAGGTATATTTAATAAAAAACCAGACTAACACAAAAAAATCTAGCTTGTATTGTTGTGTTACTTTTGACCCACTTGTGTATTACTTTCGTCCCAAAAACCACACTTGTGAGTTATTGACCACAGACTCCCCTACGCATAAAGTGTAGAACTCTGTAGTTCAAAAAGATTACGCTACGTCCTACACCTTCCCTATTCAACTTATGGAAAAAGTGCAACTGACGTGGCGCTAGTCTACACTTTCCCCATAACTTGAATAGCCTATGGCAGGTGGTAAGGAAGAAGCTGGATATTTTACATTATTATACCACACAAAAACAATTGCAATACCAAAGACTGCATTTCTTATAGTAAATGATGTAATAATCCTGTCATAATTTGCTCTGCTATAATGCTTTGGTATTACCACACAAAAACATTAGAAAACCACATATGACATCTAATGGTAAATTCTTGTGATACTGTACAACAGAAAGTGATGTAATAATCCTGTCATAATTAGTTCTGCTGTGCGCTTTTGGTATTACCACACAAAAACATTAGAAAAACCACATATGGCATTTAATGGTAAATTCTTGTGATACTGTACAACAGAAAGTGATGTAATAATCCTGTCATAATTAGTTCTGCTGTGCGCTTTTGGTATTACCACACAAAAACATTAGAAAAACCACATATGGCATTTAATGGTAAATTCTTGTGATACTGTACAACAGAAAGTGCTGTGATAATCCTGTCATAATTAACTCTGCTCATTTGTGGTGTGGTAAATTCTTGTTGTACTGCTGCAGTACCACAGGATTTCCACGGGATATTTTTGTAAGGGCCCTTCCCCCATTGATATTTAGAGAACCCACCCTCAAAACATCCATAAAAGAGTATAAGTATAGAGTGGATAGAGACAGGAAAAAACAGCAGTGTAAAAGCCACCACGTGAGATTTATTCATTTTGATGTCTTTGAGAAACAAGTTTATTTTTTCGTATTTTTGTTACCATCTTCTTCAATCTAAATCTCTTCTTCTTATTTAAAGCCTCATAGTTGACCTTTTTTTGCAACAACAACACTGACCCGATAAATTTCTCATCGTCCGGAAAAAAATTTCTAACATCAACAGTCTTACCAAATGTCATATCTAGGAAGTCATTTATCTCTTGCAAAGTATACACATCTCCCACTAACTGTGATCCCATATCAGAAATCTCAGAAAGCGTATCATCATCTTTCATCTCTGCATCACATCTTTCTTTACCATTTGATATATCAATAGTAGCACTAGCCACTTCACCATATATGCCTACCTGATTACTCATATCATCGTTCATTACACCATTTTCACTTTTTTCTGCTTCAGCAACAACTTTCCCATTTTGACCGTTATCAATAATGCTTTCAGCCTGTACAACAATTTGAGCATCACGCTCCTCCACAACTGGGGCCAACACGCCCTATCATGCATTCACTATGACGGTCGCAGTACTCTGCCCCGCGTTTTCCCTCTAGTCCCAGCATTATGTGGGCATGCTAGCCTCTTATGACCAACATCCCCACATTCGAAGCATTTTTTGCTTCCAGTGTTAGCATAAATCATATATGCCTTTCCTTCATGTAACACTCTAAAAGACACGTCTAAATTTGGGTCTTCCAAAAACATGAACACCTGTCTTCCAAAAGACATTACATGTTTTAACGCGTTGTTTTTACAGCCGAGTGGTAGCTCTTTTATCGCAAAAAAAAGCAAACTTTCCATAACGTAACAGTCCTCGCTCAATTTCAACATTCGAAATAAACGGAGGCACGTTAGATACAGTAACTTTAGTTGTTGGAGCAACAAGTGGTGAAACAACAACATATGAAACAACACAATTCCATTGGTTATCAAGCGGCTTACTTGAACCTCTTCCTTTACAAACACCACCACGGCTTTGTTCATACGAGAAGCCGATGAAATATAATCTCCTCTCCAAAAGCCATCAATACATCCTCCACAGTCACGCGGACCGCAGGAACACACCTGACGCCTTGACGAAGGGAAACAGGCGGCGCTACCCCCACGGAGAGGAACGCCATCCTGATCCCAAAACAAATCCAAAACCCCGAACCAGTATCTCACACAAAAACTATAATCTTCCTTACATTTACATTTTTTGTTGTTTTAGAAAAATAAGTTCTATATCATTTTTAAAAGTAGAATTAGACAGAAAAAAGCCCAATAGTCACCTCTCCACGTGGGAACCCTCAGAGAGAGAGAGTGAGTTGCCGTGGCAGTTTGCAGATGGTTACAATGGCAGTTGGCAGCAAAAATATCAGCTCCTGATATCAGCATAATTTAAAAAGGGAATGTATGTTTTTTATGACTCAAACTGTAATTAAATAATTGGATACTTAATTGTGAACAATAGAGGCAGAAGATTTTTATGGTAAGAAAAAAAGATTAAATTTTTTTGTCATCACCTAAAAACTACATATAAACTCAACATATCAAGCTAACTGCTAGCCAGGCTAGCATTCCATGGCAGTTAATTCAGTTGAGAACAACTTGGGCCTACCTAAAGCAGAGGCATTTTTCAAAAATGAAGAGGAGTTGGAGGTAATATATCCAACAGAAGTTGAATCTACCAAAGATAAAAAAAAGATTATCCTGAGAGAGAACCCAGAGATACTGCCGTCTTTCTACAGTGGACCAGAAGACAACAGAGTCTGCTCTTTTTCACTGAGCACCCATCAGTCTGGCACACCATCCTCTGCTCTGCCATGACATGCAGAAGAAAAGGAGGCATCAGCAAAGGCAGACAACTCACTCTAGTAGGAGACAATGACACAAAGCTGACTGTGAACCTTTATCATAATGGTACAGTCATGGTCCAGGGACCAGAAACCAGCCTTAATGAATTCCAGAGGAACTTTAAAAACCTTAAATTGGAGGTTCAGAAGATTGAGAAAGATCCTGAAGTGAAGAGAAACACAGAGGACTCTGCAACACAATAGGCACCAACATGAACCCCAGTTCAAGAACTCCTATAACAGACAGACACATCAGCACTAAGATAAAGGCATTGAAAGACAACATCGCTGAGCTGGAGCAGGACTTCTTCCTGTTTAAAGAGGAAACTACCAACAACCTCCACCAGCTCCTGAACCTGACCAGCCATCGCAGCATTCAACAACTTCAACAGCTCTGCTCCGCTGTCAGACAACTAGAGGAGGACAATCAAGAGCTGCGCCAGGAGCTGAGGAGGGTGAGAGAGGAACTGGTTATAGGAGAACAACACGGCCAGACTCTGGAGAGACTGCTGGAGGAGACCAGGAACCAGCTACACACAAAACAACATCAGCAGTGTGTCAGCACACAAACACACAGCACCTCCTCTCCTGAAAGCATCCCAAACTCAACTCAACATCAGAAAAGTATCAGCACACAACCTCAGAGCTCCTTCACTCCTGCAACCCGTCAGTCTCCTCAAGCCCCTCAGAGCCTCAAGAGGAAAGAGAACAGCAGCATCACAGAGTCACCCACCACCTACAACATCACCCATGAGCACCAGCAGAGAACAAAAGAGTAAAGACAACATCGTCATCCTCTGTGACTCCCAACGGCCACCATTTTGACCCCAGACGACTGTTTCCGAGAGATTCTATCCTATATTTTCTATATATAACCACGTGAGAAATGTATAAACGTGTATCCAATTTTCCCCTCTCATGATTTTGCTTTTATAGGGTTTATTCTATGTATTAATTCTCTCTTTTGAACTATTTTGGTATTAATGTTTCAGATCACATGGGTAGCATGTTTGGTATCTACGGACTCCAACTTTCGTTTCCTATTTGGTAATTTATGTTACTAACTCAGTGACACATTAGTATTATAAGAATCTAGAAGGTTATTCTCTCAAACATCCAATCCAATGTCTTATGCTAATATCTTGCTACAGGACAAAGACTCGCAAAAGTTTCCCTCTGAAGGGAAAATTCCTTATTGGCTCAGACACCTCAAGAGGGTGTGACATCTTCACCCTGTTAAAATCACTGATCACAAGATCACAGTCTCCCTTTTCCTTTACTGAAAAATGCTGATGAGAAGATGATGCTGTTCTAGAAGCTTCTAAGGAACCCCAAGCTTGTGACAGGCTTCGGCCTAGACCTTCCATTCACCAAAGATCCTCTGAGTCCAACTGGTTCTCTTTCATCAAGATAATATCAGCAAAGATTCAATGGAAGCCTCCACAAATTGCATCAGAACAGTTTTAATACAAATGGGCGAGACATGCAAGTATCAAACTTAGTCTCATTATGTGATACATTAAATATCCTTACCCCTTTTGAAGAAGGGCCTTTTAAAACTAAACTGATGGTTTGCTCAGGGCTGTTGATCTGCTGAATTTCAAACAATGCTATAACTTCTTGCCTTCCTGTATTCTGCTTCAGCTCTCTTTCCCTTGGTAAACTGTATGCATGTATGTGTGTGAATGTTAGAGTAGTTAAGTGTCTAGTCTAGTTAATAAAGTCTTGTTCATGTCACACGTAAAGTTGTCCGTGTTTCATGCTCATATACTGGAATCACTAATTATGCCGATCCTGACTATATGCTCTGAGTAGTACTGTACAATAAGATTGTTATTTCCCATAACCTGGAAATGAATATTTCTTAGATTTAATAAACAATTAACACTGAGTGTTCATTGGCAAAACAGGTTAATTGATTGTAATATTAATTTTATTACATTAAGTTAATTTTATTAACTGATCCAGATATTTATAAATAATTATAACTAGTTATGATTAATTATTCATATTTATTTTGAGCTAATTTGCTACAGCTGCGAAAGGGTGTACTGGGTGTACCGTCACACATCATTCTTCACACCAGAACAAACGACCTCAGTGCTATAAGGGTGGACTTCACTAAAGCCCTGTCCAGCATGGTGAAAACAGCCAGCAGGATCTACCCCAGAGCCAAGGTCATCATCTCAACCTCTCTACCTCGCAGAGATGTGCCACACAGGATCATCAGCACAATCAATGCGGAGATAGCTAGAGTCTGCACTCCAATGCCGAATGTCCACATAGCCAACCATCAGCGCATCACCTAAATATCTATAAGATATTTTAAAATGAACAAAGACATTTGCTTTACTGTTTCAACCCCCTCTCTCTTGTTACAAGGGTCATTTGAAAGGCTCAAAGGTGTTGATAATGATCAAGCCCTGTAGGCTAAAATGTATATACATTGGGAGTCTACAAATTGTCACACCTTTAGTACAGTGGGGGAAGTTTTAATTTCCTGATTGGTCAGTTTGAATGTCTCACATTTGGGTTTCATTCACACGGTCAAGGAAGGGATAAAAGAAGATCGTAACTGTTGCTCTGGCTCTTTTTATTCTCTGCCTCTTTTCTTGGGCACTCTCTGGCCCTCTCTCTCCCTCTCTCTCTTTCTCTTTCACGCTCTCTCTCTATCGCTCAGGTAACTTTTTACATACATGCTGGGTACGATTAATGGTATATGATTTTATCATCTCATACATCTCTTTTGTAACTATTTTAAGTGTAACCATAACCAGATATTGTCATTAAACCCTTTCTATTACAAATGATGTGCTAACTAGTTTTTATTTGGTATTAACATTAATGTGCTCCCTATTGCAATAAAATATCGTCACCCTATAGCAACGCCCACAGTATTTTACTATTATAACTGTGCTTATTTCTATTGCTGGTATAAGTTGCAGTGGGTGGTAATAGACAAGAAATGTACAGTTTTCTACCATCTTACTGATAACGTTTCTTTAGTCGCTCGGCAACCCTACAGCCTGTAGGAGGTCCACCCTTACACCCATGAGCATCTGTATGACAACATCCACATTCATCAACAGGGCATGAGACTGTTTGCAAAAACCATCAAGGAGTCAGCCCTGAAAAGCCCCCAGAAAACACATCCTGACCGCGAGGAGAGGGTCAGTCAGACAGACAGCTACGCCACTGTAGTGGCAGGACGAGGTAGAACAGACACCAGTGACCTGATCCAGATAAAACACATGTTGAAAATGATATGTGACAACCTGTTAGCTTAACCCTTTCACACGTAAGTTTAAAATATTCTGGCTGAGCCCCCAGCGTGAGTTTTTTTAAGGCGACCGTTATTTAGAACGTATCACTTTATTGTTTCCATGGTGACGCGTCATTGCTTGTCACATAACTCACCACAGCGCTGTATGACTGATGATCTGTTTTTATTTAATTTTTCCTTTTTTATTCAAAGTATTCACAAATTTGTTAACTAGCATGAAATATCTGATATTCCGATTGTCAAATATGTGCAAGTGGATGTGTTTTGCTGTTTAAAGCTGCAGTCCGACATTTTTCCTCTTTGTCGCCATCTCTGTTTGAAACCTGCAATTGCAGTCATATGCGGAATTGTTATTGTTACGTGCGTTGTGCATCAGCATGACTCCTCAGCAGATGAATCTAATGTTGGCTGTCAATCACTACACCGGTGTGGATACTGTACTTCAGAATCACAGATTATTACGTCTTGAAAGTATGACCAATATAAGAATTTTCACTGGAAAATATCAGCTGAACAAGTAAGTAACATTTCTGCCAATTTTGTTCTGACCAACTGAGGAAAAAAGCATTAGGCCTACAATAAATCGTGCTGCCAATGGTGATTAAATCTAACGATCGCTTAGCTCGAATAAAAAAACGTGAAAATTATTATTATTGTTATAGTTTGTTCTCAAATTGTTAATATTAACAACATCAGCATTACGTGACTATGTATTAGCGTTACCTATAGATTTAAATTTCTGTAGCCACTCTACAGTCCGAAGTCTTTTGCTTTTGACCACAGGTGAATCTCCAGTTGTTACTGATGATTGTCATTTGGACCTTTTTGGATTAAAATCCGCCATCAAAATGATAAATTTAGCTATTTCAGCTGCTGTGAGAAAAGGCTATAAATGATCCGCTACAAGCAGCATCCTCACATGATATAGCTACTAGCTGGAACTCCTCTCTGTTTACAGACGTGACGTAATGACGCAAAGACGAACTGCTGCATGCTCGAATTTCCCACAGATATCAAGTCAAGTCAAGTCACCTTTATTTATATAGCGCTTTTTACAATGTAGATTGTGTCAAAGCAGCTTTACAGTGATAACTGGTACATTATTTTGGCTGCACAGCAGCTCTTAAGGAATAGTGTCAATGCAGGTAGATCAAAGCACTGTTGAATATCAAATGTCAATTGTCAAGTGTCCCCAACTAAGCAAGCCAAAGGCGACAGCGGCAAGGAACCCAAACTCCAACAGGTGACATCAGGTGGCAAACAGGTGGTAAACAGGTGTTAAAATGGAGTAAAAAACCTTGGGAGAAACCAGGCTTAGTCGGGGGGCCAGTTCTCCTCTGGCAAAAAGTGCTTTGTTATGACTCAGGTTGCTCAGGTCGCAACATTCAAAGTATTTAATTCAGTTCCATCCAGTTGAGGATCGTATCCACCAGGTTGCTCTATTATAAAACATTATTAGGCCTACAAGCTTACCATTGTGAATCGGGCTAAATAAGGAGATAGTTTTGAACACTGGCTGGTTATGTACTTGCTCACAAATTGATTTTGGAATTTTTTTCTGGACTGCAGCTTTAAACACCTTTATAATGATCGCGTTAGTTGAGCTATACTCGCGATGGGCGCTGCCATGTTAGTTTGCGCCGCACAGAGAATCGGATCTGCTGGATTTACAACACGTGAATTCATCCACTTCTCCCGAAATACATGAAAGTAAGTGAGCCAGTGAACTGGGGGAGAGTAAACTTTATACTTACACAATGTGTATCTGATATGAATAAAACATGTGGTCTAATTATAATGGAAAGGGTTATTTCTGCTTCTTTAGACATCATTGTGTATTTTAAAAACTCTAAATATAATGTTTTGTTAGTACTCATGTGTATTTACTTGTCTGAAACCTTAAATAAACATTATGTGGTTAAAAACACTGCATATGTATGAAAAGCGCTGCTCGCGTCCTTCTCTGGTTTAGCGTCAGCCAAAGCGCATACGCACATTTGAATTTGGCAGTTGATCACGTGATGCACTGAACATTCTAATCACACTGGTGTGATCGTACGCGTCAAAGGGTTAAGTAATCACAGTGTGTCTGTAGTCAAGTATGATCATAATTTCTTAATGATTTCATTATTTATTTTTATTTATTTATTTATTTTTTAAATTTAACATTTGTAAAATTAATTCACTCAATATATTTCTATATCCTCTATATTACTTTTTAAATTGATTAATCTATATTTTAAAACATGATTTGATCATGAATTCATACATTGTTCTGGTAAATATATTTCTCAATGTCATCATTTAAAATAACATGTTATAATATTCAAGGGATGTTCTCTTAACCTTTCGAGAGTAAATGACTAACCCTGATTTTGTCAATACTGTATATAGTACTGTACATGGAGTCATTTAGACTCCAAACCCTGCACTCCTCACGAATACCCTCAATCAAAAAAGCCTGATGTTAAAAATGGAAGAGATTCAGGAGGAATCATAGTTTGGTTCAAAGACCATCTGTGGCATTATATTCAACCTGTGAAAAAAGGGAAAACACATTTTTGGATAAAACTTAAAAAAGAGCTTTTGTGTTTAGATGAGGATCTGTACGTGTGTGCCACATATATCCCCCCATACAAGTTGCCTTATTATAATGATGACATCTTCTCAACTGTACAGTCAGAGATCATTTACTTTTTAGTCTCTAGGATCAGTTCTTCACTTCTGTTAATGGGGGATCTGAATGCTAGAATGGGGAAGGAAGTGGACTACATCAGCTCTGATGGAGACAAATATATAAACGGTTCACTTAATCATCAACAAAAACAACATACTAAAACATGTCAGAATTACGACAACACAATTAACAGACAGGGAAAACAAGTCCTGCAGCTCTGCAAAAGCCTGGGTCTTTATATAGTTAATGGCAGAACAAAGGGTGATTCTCTGGGTCGATTTACCTACTGCTCGCATTTAGGCAGCAGCACAGTAAATTACGCCATCACAGATATAGACCAAAATAAAATCAGTTATTTCACAGTGATGCCACATATACCATTATCAGACCACAGTCACACAGTCCTCAGTCTTAACAGGTCAGTGAAACTTCTGCCATCTTCAGATCAGAAGGTTAAACTGTATCCACTCCCTCCGCCCAAATTTATATGGAGTAAAGCAGTCCTGCCCAGTATGAAGCTGCGCTCTAAAGCACTCATGTTCAGAACATGATAGACTGATTTCTATTAACTTCATTTAGCGAAGAGAAAAAAAAATGACCTATTTAGCAACTGAACAGTTAACAAAAATCTTCTCTACAGTGGTCAGAAAAGCCCTGAGAAAAATTATAGAGGCAAAAAAGAAATGGCTAATGATGGTTGGTTTGATAAAGAATACCAAAAAGTAAGAAAAGAATTACGAATATCTGATTTGATATTCTTTAATTAAGAATTAAAGAATATCAAATCACATTTACACATTTCACACACAAATACAAAAATATGTTCATAAAAAAAACAAGGAAAAATATTTGGCTGCTTCACTGATTTTAAAAAAGCCTTTGATTCTTTATGGCATAATGGGCTTTTTCTAAAACATATCCAAAGTGGAATAGGAGGAAGGACATCATAAAGGACATATACAACGAGAACAAGTGCTATGTCAAGATCAATGACAGACGGACTGATTATTTCAGTCAAAATAAAAGAATTGCGTCAAGGCTGCAGCCTCAGCCCGACTCTCTTTAATATATATATCAATGAGTTGGCATCAGCACTTGAGAAGTCCTCCTGTCCTGGTCTGACCCTCAAGGGCAGAGAAATCAAATGCTTCCTGTACGCCGATGACCTTCTGCTGCTGTCACCTAATGAGGAAGGATTGCATAAAAGCCTCTCAATTCTAGAGCAGTACAGTAGCAACTGGGCCTTACCAATTAACATGGAAAAATCATGATCTTCCAAAAAAAAACAACCTCGCCTTACTGACAAAAAATATAATTTTACAATCGGAGAAACACTTCTTAATCATGTCACATATTATATTTATTTTGGACAATTTGAGATGGCAATAAAAGATCTGACCAATAAGGCACGCAGGGCTTATTACAGTATAAGAAAATCACTGTTCAAATTCAACCCACCTATTAAACTTTGGATGAAAATTGTCTATGGCAACACACCAGCTAAATTCAACAATTCAATGAAAACTCTCAGAAATGAAAGAAATAGGTCAAAGAACCCAGAAAGAATACATCCATGATTGGCAGATCAAAGTAGCACAAATAAACAAATTTAAGTACTTTTGACTTTGAATCAATTTAAATCAATTGGCACCTTACTTGATCAAAATGAAAGACTATCGTCAGAGAAACCTCCTGATGAAGTCTCGTTTGAGACCACAGAGAAACACAACTTATTTCACCCAAATTGCTCAAATTCTACCTGAATTCCAGCAAGCAAGCCACATAGACAAACTCTGTTATATTTTGGGAGGAAAACACCTTTGTGTATTTAGTTCCTGCCTAAGTTCAGTTCTTTGTCCGGTATTGTCAATGTTATGTGTTGTTGCTGTCGCCTCTCTACCAGTGTTAGATTGATATTAAACTTCATTGTATTTCGTGAATCTTCTGCCTTCGTCTTCTAAGCCGTGACCGAATAACAGACCAAACAATGGATCAGGCAATGAAGTTTGCGTTTTTTTGTTTTTTTTCCGTCTTGCACTCACCTGCCCCTACGACGACGAGACCCTGAAGTCATTGTTCTGGATCGGGGCAAACTTCACCATCAAGTCGACCTCCCAGACACCACCGGACTAAGCTGGGGAGAAGCAATCATCCGGTGTCTGGAGAGCATTGCGTCCCGGTCCAGAACACAGCTAGACCCAGAGCCCGAATTTTCTCCACGGACCGCGGAGCCCCCGCAGACGGAGAGTTTTCACCTGCCCGCGATGCGTCAGCCAGAGCCCGAGACTACGAGGACAGAGGGGACCTTCGCCCCGGAGGTGAAACTCCATCTGACATCTGACCAGGGGCGTGAGCCCACAACATCAGCGGAACGAGGGAGAGATGACTTCTGAGAGTGAGGACTGGCTGACTGACTTCAGCAAGGAAATAACTCCCACCCTATCCCACCTGGTATCATCATCATCATCCATGGACTGTACCATGAACTCTGTCATCTTTACCGTTGCTCTGCCAACGTGGATGTCACCCCAAACCTCAGCCAGTCCTAAATATAATGTTTTGTTAGTACTCATGTGTATTTACTTGTCTGAAACCTTAAATAAACATTATGTGGTTAAAAACACTGCATATGTATGAAAAGCCAGTCCACAGCGCTGTCTCCGTGGGAGCCCTGCTCTGACGTCAAGCTGCAGGTCGTGCATCCACCTGCAGCGCCCGTGCAAGAGGATCCTGTGGCTCTGCCTTCCGCCTTTGACCTCTTCGCTCCATCTCGGCCTGTCGACCTGCCGGCTCCGTCGGGGCTCCTCTCATCTACGGCTTCACCAGAGACCCTCGGACTGACGGCTACTCCGGGCTCCCTCGTCCTGCCGGTTCCCCTTTGGTCAGTCGTCACACCACTTCCGCAACGGACTTGCGGGCCATCCGTTGCACTATGTCCCTACACCCTTATGGCTGCAGTGGGTTCCTCCTTCCCCTCGGAGTCACCTCGGCCATCCACCACCAACGCCGCCAGGGAATCGTCGTCTTCCCTTCACCACTCATCCATCCCCATCACTCCATCCACTTTCAGAACCCCCTTCAGCCCTCCCGTTGAAGTACTGCTCTCTGTATTTATACCCTGTATTTTTACCACTTGTTATGTGATAACATATATACAATATAGCCATGTGTTTTTTCCTACCTTTTATTCATTTATATATTTATCTATACCCGTATAACTTGTTACATGTTTATTTCTTTTTTCAACATTGTGCCATCCCACAGTCATGCCAATAAAGCTCAATTGAACTGAATTGAATTGAGAGAGAGAGAGAGAGAGAGAGAGAAGAAGAAGAAGAAGAAGAAGAAGAAGAAGAAGAAGAAGATGGTTCTGAGAATATGTCCTCCCCTCAGAGTTTCATTATCAGCATCTGGAAATATCTCATCCTCAGGATAAATAAATACAAGTCAAAGCATTGCTGTGTGGGTGAATGGTTATTGATTAAATGCTAGTGCATTACAACAAAATAGGAAAAGAGAAAGGAGAATTGTTCATCATGTCATTTTCTCTGAAAGCATTAAAAAGCCAAAAGCTCATTGCAAAGAGCTCTTTCTAACAATTACACATATATCACCAGGGAGTTTTTTTTTTCTTCTTGGTAGGCTTGGTAATGTTAAAGACACAAAGGAATTGTGCATATCTACTTTATTTTTCAACATAGAAGTTATTTTCTGTGAATTTGAACTTCCAGTTCATATTGCTGCTATAGGTAAAGGACTGGAAGAATAACAAAGTGCAGTAAACTGTAAACTTTATTTCTAAAACTATAAATAAGTGTGTTTATGATTACAGTAATACATTAAAATAATTTAAAAAAAATAGTTTTTGTACTGCCATATATGTCTTGCCCACCAGCGAAGATGTTACGCGGCATGGCTTTCAGAGATGACGCAGCATCAGGTGAAAGATAAGCTGCCAAGGTTTCTTCGATCTTGGGCATCATTCTGTTACCGTTCTCTTTGAGTCCCACAATCAATGAATAATTTTTAACTGTGGGACTCGAAAGCCTAGAAGAATATGGCTTTTTATGGAAAGAATGGTAAGCCCGAAGTGGAGGTTGTGGTACTGACTGAAGGAAGCACTCATCTAATTTGCTTTTCGTATGTGCTTACCATCTCTTGGCTGGCCAATTGATATTAAGATTCGCCACGGCACGAGTGACAACCTCTAACTCCTCATACTGCGGTGAATTGGCTGGCGAGTCACCCAAATCACTCACTTCAATGCTGAGCACATCCTTCTCCTCAGAACTAGACGCGCTCAGCATCAGGTGCTCACTCGTGGTGGAAGAAGCCGTGGAGCGGGCTTCCTGATCTTGAGGCTGAGCACTGGACCCGGAGGTTGAGGGCTGAGAAGGGGCCGAAGCTATTTCAAGCCCCTCCTCCAGATCCATCTGCGAACCCCATGAGTGAAGTCGACGAGCTGCCTCAGCAGCCGCGGGACCTGCACCACGGGGAGCACAGAGCTGGCCGGCCTTCAGAAAAGAGCGCCAGCCGGGAGAGAAGCATCCGCAGTGGGATATACGCTCACAATGCTCACAGTCAACCCCCTCGAGGGCTGACCGAATGTGCTCCGCTCCCAAGCAGTTATCACAAAAGTCATGTGTATTCCCATCTATGATATAATGAGGACAGGGAGGAACACATTTTTTAAAATGTTACTGCTGACTCACCATTTAAGATATATTAGAAATCGTCGCCTTCAGGAGTGCTTACGCTGAAGGGATTCCCTAAAGTGTCGTATTCACCACGTAGCGCATATTCCCTCAAAAGGGAACTGATTTGTTGTCTACAACATGGAATAACATCTGTGTATGTTGTTAATAAATGTTACTAGACAACCTGTAGTGGTCCACCACTAGCAACCTAACTGCCAGCCACTGGCAACATGCAGTAAAAAAGTACACAGCTTATGGTCCAGTTTAAAGGATTAGTTCACTTTGAAATGAAAATTAGCCCAACCTTTACTCACCCTCAAGCCATCCTAGGTGTATATAACTTTCTTGTTTCTGACGAAGACAATCTGAAAAATATTAAACAAGTTATGAAGTCGAATATCGAGCTTCCACCAGACCGCCTTCCGTATTCAACGTACGCAGAAAGTGTAAACCTCTTGCAGTTCACAAAGCTTACACTAAGTCATGCGCCTTCCCTATTAAACTTACGGAAAAAGTGTAATTGACGTGATGCCAGTTTACACTTTCTTCGTAACTTGACACTATTGATCACAATATTCGTTTGAATAGATTCGAAAATTATGTTGGCATTAGTGGAATTGCACTGTCATGGTTCAAATCATACTTATCTGACCATTATCAGTTTGTAGTAGTAAACAAAGAGATGTCATATCGATCACAAGTTCAATATGGAGTACCTCAAGGCTCAGTACTAGGACCGTTGCTTTTCACTCTGTACATGCTACCCTTGGGAGATATCATAAGGAAGCATGGCGTTAGTTTTCACTGTTACGCTGATGATACTCAGCTCTATATTTCTTCGCGCCCTGATGAAACTTAGCAATTTACAAAATTAATGGAATGCATAGCTGATATAAAAAATTGGATGAGCAGTAATTTCCTACTACTAAATTCAGAAAAAACAGAGATTATAATTTTTGGACTAAAAACTTCTTCACGTAATAACCTAGAATACTGTCTAACACTTGATGGCTGCTCTGTTAAGTCTTCGTCGTCAGTTAAGAACCTGGGTGTGCTCTTTGATACCAATCTTTCATTTGAAGGCCATGTTTCTAGCATCTGTAAAAACGCATTCTTCCATCTTAAAAATATATCTAAACTACGACATATGCTCTCAATGACAAATGCAGAACAGTTAGTTCATGTGTTCATGACCTCAAGGCTAGATTACTGTAACGCTCTACTGAGTGGTAGTTCTGCTTGCCTGATAAATAAACTACAGCTCGTACAAAATGCAGCAGCTAGAGTTTTTACTAGAACTAGGAAGTATGACCATATTAGCCCAGTTCTGTCAACACTGCATTGGCTTCCTGTTAAACATCGTATAGATTTTAAAATCTTGCTAATTACTTACAAAGCACAAAATGGTTTAGCTCCCCAGTACCTGAGCGAGCTCTTAATGCATTATAGTCCTTCACGTCTATTGCGATCTCAGAATTCAGGCCAGCTGAAAATACCTAGAATATCAAAATCAACCGCAGGCGGTAGATCCTTCTCCTATTTGGCACCTAAACTCTGGAACAATCTTCCTAGCATTGTTTGGGAAGCAGACACACTCTGTCAGTTTAAATCTAGACTAAAAATGCATCTCTTTAACCTGGCATACACATAACACATTATCAATTCATATTTTCAAATCCGTTAAAGGATTGTTAGGCTGCATAAACTAGGTCAGCCAGAACCGGGAACACTTCCTATAACACCAGATGTACTCGTTACATCAGAAGAAGAATGGCATCTACGCTAATATTAGTCTTTCTGTTTATCCCGAGGTTTACCGTAGTCAACCGGATCCGGGCTGTATCCAGGTGATATCGAGGACCTGTGCCTTGACACGACCACAACGCAGCCCTGACGTATCAGCAGAGATCGAGTCAACTAGATCATCCATTGTGAAGGCCTCATCGACACGACAGCCAGTGGCACAGTTCCTCAACAAACCGTCTGTACTGCCGCCTTTTGGCTTGCTTAGTTGGGGACACTTGACATTTGATATTCAACAGTGCTTTGCATCTGCTGCATTGACACCATTTTCTTTAAGAGCTGCTGTGCAGCCAAAATTATATACCAGTTATCACTGTAAAGCTGCTTTGACACAATCTGCATTGTAAAAAGCGCTATATAAATAAAGGTGACTTGACTTGACGGAAGGCGTCCGGCGGAAGCTCGATATTTGACTTCATAACTTGTTAAATATGGATATTTATTTTACACAAACACATCGTTTCGCTTCAGAAGGCCTTTATTAACACTCCGGAGCCGTGTGGAGCACACATTTATGATGGATGGATGTGATTGGAAGCACTTTGTTCAGCTCATACTCATGCGCTGGATGCGTCAGGATATTTATTAATATTTCTCTGATTGTCTTCGTCAGAAACAAGAAAGTCATATATACCTAGGATGGCTTGAGGGTGAGTAAAGGTTGGGCTAATTTTCATTTCAAAGTGAACTAATCCTTCAAGTGTTTTGTTGTAGTGTTACAGGTAGCCAATGCAGATTAAAACAATTAAGTTTTGAAAATAAAATTGCTGTTGTAAACTTTTGTTTTGCAGAAAAAATTGCTGAATGTTCTAAAAGAGAACATTCTGTTGCATGGGACAAAAACAACTAAAACAAATTCATTAATTCATTCATTTATTTATTCATTTGTTCCTTCCTTCCTTTATTCATTGTGGTAGGGTCAGTAAAAATTTTGGCATGTCAACTGAAAGAGAAGCGAAAATTTGACATTCTCAATATGTGTTGTGTTATGTATGTAAATGTGTTATGTAAAATAAATTAATGAAAAATGTTTCTGAAATAAAAAAGCTTGTTGAAATGCACTAATTAAATATGTATAGATATTTGATATTTATAAAAATAAATATGAGCCCATATGGTAGTGTAAAATACCAATATTTACACAATTCTACAGTCTATTTCTATTAAATATCAAAAATCTAAAAGGTGTGCATCAAACCCAACACCTACGTGAACACTTTACAGTTTACTGTAAGTCATTCTCTTCAAATGCTATAAGTTAGAAACATGTATACCAATTTCTTATGTAACTTTAGAGACGGTCCCTATAAGGACTGTCTTTTTCACATAAAGAAAATGCTTAACATAGTTTGTTGTGATGATAAAAGACCAAATTCGGTATTAACATACTAGTTAAACAGATGAGCTCAGAATATTAAGGCAACATGCAAAAGTGTTTATACATTATAAAGAAAATTCTTTGCATGCAGTGTTGCATTTCTCTAGGATCATCGGCTTGCATCACCAATATAACGAAGTTGGTCTTTTTATAGTCTATGTGTATTAGGACAAAATATGCGGTTTGTGTTTTTTTTTATGGTAAAGCACTCTGGGCTCATCTGCTTGTCGTATATTTATAGTGTTGTGTATATTGTACATCAATAAGGTGCATACTGAGTTTCATCTTTTATTACTGTAGTAGGTTTCTAACAGGTTTCTATAGGAGGAAAACTTTAAACTTTGCGTGTTTAGTTCATATTCTGAGTGCATCTGCTTACCTGGATATAGTATACATCATCAATAATGCTTATACTGAGTTTGGTCTTGTATTAGTCAATTAAATGGGATGTTTATCATGTCATGGTAATCATGCATTCTGACTTATTTAGACTGCAGAGTTGTATTCTCATGATAAACATGGCCAAAATCTAAAAAAATGAGTTGGACATATGACAAAGTATTTCTGTGCCAAATACACTCCTTCAGGGATTGTATAAGTTGCAGATTTTTCTTTTTTTCTTTTTTCTTTTTCTCGAGTATGGCCCTGTATGATGTCATAAAGGGCGGAATTCCTCGTATGGGCACTTCGCCCAGTATGGGCAACTACCTGTTGCTCTGGTCTTCATCAACACGCACCTGCACCAGCTGCTGGTGAGCCAATTAACAGCAGATGGAGATCATGCATCGGCAACCTACTGCTATACCTGCAGTTCCCGGATGTGCAATGTTGAATTTTCTATCGAATTTGAACCACTGAATTTGTTACCTTATTTAATCCTTTCAAGCGTGAGTTTAAAATATTCTAACTGACCCCCCAGAGTGAGTTTTTTTTTTAAGGCGACCTTTATTTTAGAACATTTGCCCTTACGCTGCATTCACATGGGGCGTCTGCGTTGACACTTCTCATTTCCTTTGAATGGGTGACATCATGCGTTGTCAAACTGAATTGTGGGTTCCGTCGTATCGCTTCACTCGCATTGCTCACGGCAGAAGTTCTTCAGATTTCTCAACCTTTCAAGCATCAATGCAGGCGTCAGCCAATCAGATCACAGACGCTAGCCAATTGCGTTCATGCAACCATAAACATAATAAATACATAGACGGATCTATTAAGGATTGTCTTATAATAATTAGTACAAGCTGTGCTTTTAATATTGTCCACTAGAGCAAGCCACAGGATAAGAAATCTTTTAAGCCCAATCCTTTTATATTTTGTTGCAATCCATTTGAATCGAAATAAATTCAATTAGCACATTAATGGTGTACTGACATTAAATCTGTGAAATGCTTAGGCCTATAGATAATTAAACGATTAATAAGGTTTTGAAATGCAAATTATCTTCATATTCATTTGAAATTGTCCTGTGACATCCTGTGATGCGATTCAAGAGGAAAAGCTAAAGGCATGAAAAAAGCTAAAATTCTGTGTTGAAGACAGAAAAGCATTTCCACAATTAAAATTGACATGCAATGTACATTAAATTATATTACATTAAACATCTCCACAATTATTAACCTTGAAAAATAAACCAAATCTATGCTTGAGAAGCGTGAGTTTTCACAATTACTTATGACAATAAATAATTTTCAAGTTCAAACTAGCCAGATTATGAGTAATTGGAGACAAAACCTTTTTTGTACTCTAACATATCATAAACCATTGGAATTGGTTGAGAAATGTATCGCGCTTTTTGTCCAGAAAAGCCGCAGCTCCCCATTTAGTTGCATTTGTTTAATGAGGAGTCTTGCCCCGCACAATATGGCGGACTCGTTGACGTATGGCAGTGGGATAAGGCGGCAAGATGGCTGACCAGGCAAGCAGCACTTTTTAAGCTCTCGTTCATTTGCCCTGAAATTTACTTGAAAACTCAAGGTGATTGAGTTAGGGTTAACACGCATTTCAATAAGCAATTGACACATTTGACGACACAGTTTTAAACTATATTCGAAGTCTTAACCAAACATGCCGAGTGGGAAGCCTGAAACTAGATTAGCCGCTACCTCAGGCCAAACAAACATGGACCATGCTTACCCGACGCCGATGGATGTTACAGCCAGTACCGGGACCAAGAGAGAAAGTTCCCCTGCTACTCCCAACTAAAAGTACTGCGCCACCTTCAAAAGTTAAGTCCTCACAGGATTCTTCTGAAGCTTCAAACACATCTCTTATTGATGCTATAGAAAAGCTAACTTCCAAAATGGACACCTTTGGTGTTCAGCTAAGAGAAAATTCGGTCATGGTAACTAATATCACCAGACTAGTAGAGCTGAATGCTACTGAAATCAAGTACGAGACATGGAAAAAGAAATGCCTCGTCTCGTAAAGGAAAACGAGGAGTTGAAAGAAAGAGTCACGGAGTTGGAGCGTTACAAGAGGCGCTGGAATCTTAAAATACATGGTCTGAAAGAAAAAGTTGACGAAAAGGACCCGAGACGTTGTTATGAGCATCCTGTCCAAGTTAGCGCCGCAATAGGAGACGTCGATGGAATCGATTATTGATACTGTTCACCGCATCGGGAGAAAAGAAGAAGGGAGAGATCGTCAAACTATTATCCAATTCACCATGCGATTCCACCGGGATTCATTCTGGAAGCTGTCCAAAAATTCTAGGCTCTGCAAAGACTTGGGGATTCACTTCAAACAAGACTTTTGCAAAGCTGACAGAGAGGCTCATGCAGCTGCATGGCCAAAGATGGAGCAAGCCAGGGCGGCAGGACAAAACGTTTTCTACAGAGGACATGTGGGCTACATCAACGGTAAAAGGGTTACTCTGGATTATACCGTTTCTCAGGCCTAAGCAGATCATTTACTTCTCACTCTAACAGGTTCGAGACTTCAAAGTCTTTACGTTAATAGATTCTCCTTCGACCATAAAGTTGTTTAAATTGTAGTAGTTAAAAAGGGATGTTGCTATACTGAGTTTTCGTTTTAATTACAATGGGGGATTAAAAAGGGGGAAATAATTATCTATATTGTCTACTTGTTAATTTTACAGCAGCACTTTTAAGTCCTTCCTTATTTTCATTTCGATATCTTAATGTTATAAGGTCTACAGGGGGAAAACGTTCAAACAGATGGATAAGCTTTTAACCAAATTATTAAAGTATGAGTAAGTTCCTTAAGTGTAAAAAGGAAAAGAAAAATTGGGGAAGGAAAAGAAAGGGGAAAAAAAACTGTAATACTCAATCTGCCTGCACTTAATGTGTGAAAGAGGTTTGTGCAATTGTGCTTAACTGTAAAAAAACAAAAAAAAACAAAAAAAAACTCACTTCTTAACTAATTTTGTTCTATTGTTATTTCTTAAGTCTTTCTATATGTTTTCTCATAATCAGATGTTCTCTTTTGTTTCACTTAACACTAGGGGTCTAAGATTTTGTTAAAAGAAAATCAATTTTCCTTTTTTGTAAAAATGAAAGAGCTCAGTGTTTTCTTCTTCAAGAAACCCATTCTGCTGATTTAGATGAAAAATTCTGGTCAAATCAATGGGGAGATAAAATACTTTTTTCTCATGGCTCAAATAGGTCAGCAGGTGTTGCTATACTTTTATATAACTTTCCTGGGAAGATTTTAACAACTGTTAGGGATACCTGTGGTCATTGGATAATTTGTGTTTTTGAAATGGATGAAAACTTGAAATATTTATGGATATAATAGTCATAACCAAAACAAAACCCTAATTGATCAGGTTACAAGGGTAGTAAAGGATTTATTTCAGAGGTATCCTACTGCAGACTTTATTTTTGGAGGTGATTTTAATATGGTGATAGACAAATTACTTGATAGATGTCCTTCAAAATATCTGAGACATCATTATAATCCCATATTGCATATTAAGTTTTGTAATGTGTTTAAACCGACAGATGTATGGCGCACTAAAACCCCTAATACTCAAGGATTCTCTTGGTTCAAGCAAATCCAGAATAGATTTCTGGTTAGCCTCCGAGTTTAAATCTTGTCTGGAGTCAAGCTCTACAGTTTCTGCCGCACCTCTAACTGACCATTGCGTGATTAAACTTACTCTTAAACCCGTTGAATCATATCAGAGGAAAAAAGGATACTGGAAATTTAATTCAAATCTTTTAACATTTTGTAAAAAAAAAAATATAGCTACAATTAACAACATAATTGGTGATTCAACTCTTAAAACGTATAGAGAAAAATGGGAATATATAAAATGTAAGGTACGTCAGATCTCCATATTTTATGGTAAATTATTAAGCAGGAATAGGGAAAAAAAAGAATTGGAAATAATTCAAGAAATAAATAGTATTTGTATTAAAACCCTTTTAACGGCTGGTGACGAACAAAAACTTCCTCTCCCACAATCATCGCTGGACAACATTCATGTTGATAAAGCCAAAGGAGCATATATAAGATCGATGGCGAAGTGGATAGAGGAGAGCGAAAGGAGATTAGAAAAAAAGAGACAAGAGCGTAATGGTGTTAAGCCTCTTTTAATCAATAATCAAGAATGTACTGATCCTAATAAGATTTCTAGGGAGATTTATTTTTTCTATAGTAAACTTTACTTCTCCTCTTATTCACACACAGATGCTGATGCTTTCTTTGATCCCATTAAAGATTGGATCCCCAAAGTTGATGAGAGTTTTAAAAATGTGTGTGAAGCAGACATCTCAATGGATGAAGTGGAAAAAGCCATGAAATGTTTATCATTAGACAAATGGCCCGGTTCAGATGGATTAACAAGTAACTTTTATAGACATTTTTGGGAATATATTAAAGACCTTATTTTTCATAACGTTTAAAGAAATATCTGTTTCTCATATTCTTCCACTTTATGAAGCAAGGAATTATCACTCTCATCCCCAAATCTGGGAAAAATCCTAAATTAATAGTCAATCTTAGACCTTTAACCCTGCTTAATAATGACTATAAAATCTTAACTCATATTTACGCCAACAGAGTCAAAACTGGTATTTCACAGATCATTTCAGAGACACAATCAGGTTCCCTTTCGAAAGGGAACTTCTACTCTGCGTTTGCAACGGTATGGGGAACGTCACGTGACTCGGTGTTCGAAAGCCAACTATCCAATAACTCCAAATCCTATTGGCCGGCGACAGCCTATGACGTCACACAGGCGCGACCCGGAAGTATAAAAGGGGCGCCTGGGGAAGCAGTCATTATCTCATCGTCTTTCGGGACTGTTTGTGTCGACTGCCATTATCGAATATACTCTTCATATCCTGTGAGTATGTCTCTGTTATGTCTGAGGTTTTCAGGAAGTGTGTGGATCCATGCCCAAGGTTTTTAACTCCGGAGGGTTCGCACACCCTATGCGTCTTTTGTCTGGGAGAAGAACACGCACGGATGGTGCTTGAGGGCGCTGTCTGTGTGAATTGTGACCGTCTTCCTATGAGGACGCTCCGTTCTCGTCTGGCCCTCTTCTCGAGGGAAGAGGCGTCAACATCTGCGCCTGGTGGCGGAGGCTGAGAGGCTCCACGTTGAGATCGAGAAGGCATGGAAGAACCCATGCTCGGCCAGAGTTCATCCACATCAGCAAGGGAATCTTGCTGATGTGGATGGATTGGGCCAGCATGGGTATGTGTCGCTGCCGCCCATTGACGAGACGTTTGCCAGCTATCTCGTCATGGG
Organism: Elopichthys bambusa; assembly: GCA_037101425.1. Classification (NCBI taxonomy): domain Eukaryota; kingdom Metazoa; phylum Chordata; class Actinopteri; order Cypriniformes; family Xenocyprididae; genus Elopichthys; species Elopichthys bambusa. The sequence continues at coordinate 17,093,991 of CM074448.1, read as the reverse complement.
CAGAGCACCGACACTAAAAGCTCCAGTTTTGCCGTCCAGCCCCCTTAAACAGACATCTCGTCTGAACGGCAGAGCATATGCTGCTGCGGGTCAGGCTGGTGCGGCTTTACACACTATGGCAGTGTTGCAGGCGTACCAGGCTGATCTACTGAAGGCGAGGGCGCGCTCAGCAGCTTTTAAGAGTTGCATTCCGCTCAGATCCGTTTTTTAATTACTAGTGTATGTTCAGGTGACACCTTTGAACAGTCAGGCTGACGGCCGGGCCCATGATGATTTTTTCTGGAGGCCCGCCTTCTGGCTTGATAGTGAAAGGGTTCTTTGGGCTTCTAGAACCATGGATGTTTTCCTTCCCATGTTTGTGAAGGAGCAGTCTTTGGCCTTCGAGCCACGGGAAGGTAAGACAGAGTCAGATTTAATTTCTTAAAATGTTGACTTTGTGTCGTTCCTGTGTATTTCCTGAACATGTCACAGTGAATGTACAAGTTGAGATATAGCATTTGAAGGGGTTTTTGGGCAAAACTGGAATGTTGAGACTGACTAAGCAGGTCACAAAAGGGCTGCTGCTTAGTTTTCTCTCTATGTTGAGTAGCCTCTCGGCTATTTTCAGTATAGTTTGAGTTGGCACTCATTACTTCAGCTTGTATGACTTTTCAGCTTTGAGCTTCACTTTATTTCTCTCATCATGAGATTTAGAAGTGGAGATCAGGCTGTTTGTTATGGTGCCTGTTGTATATAATAAAGAAAATAGGCCTATAACTTGGCAGCCAGGCTAGAGCTAGGTGATGTGATATATGAAGTAACCCCATATGTATTCCTAGTTCTGGTTTTCCTCCCGAGGGAGTTGTTAGGCTGTACGCCCAATTATCCCCTTGCTGGTGTAGGTGCAATTTGAGTTTTACAGCTAGGTTGTAGACTGTTTTCTGACTCCCTTATGCTGTTCCTCAGGTGGTAGGCCCTTATCTTTGCGTAGATAAGTTATGCAGGTGTGTGCTTGGCCCCACTTTCTAGAACTTTCATGCTAAAAGGAATAACTTTCTTCTGAGCCACTTGATAATTTGTTTTATCAAGTTTGAGTTGACGTTGCTAGTTTTTTAGCTCCTGTCCTCTGGGGTTTAGATCAGATTCGAGGATCTGTGTGGGATGTGTTTTTCTTTTTAAAAAACAGCATGTAGATCAAATTTGTGTTACTTTGGGTTCTAGACTTTTGCCCTACACTGTATGTGAGCTATGCTGCCACAGGTTGGCACCTGATCTCATAACAGTAGGCCCTTTGCTGTGAAAGTAGGCCTTTGTTTTGAGTATTTGGTGACTTGTACTCTCCAGTCTGAGGTCCTTGTCACTGGGTGCATCACCTGTTGGATTGCATATTCAGGGTAGTTAGTGCCACTTTGATGAAGAAAACTGGTATCTATTAGCTCCCTTATTTAATGGTCTGGTTAACGGTTATACTGCTTATAACTCGGATTGTAGGCCTTATGATATTCGGCCTCCTTCTAGTTAGCGGTTGTTCTACTGTACTGTTTAACTGATCATAATGTGCTCACATATTCTCACAGGTTTACGCTGCCACAGGCCATGCCGCGTGTCTGTCTGAGGTAGTAGGCTTATATAGCCTCCCTTAGACCATGTTGGCTTTGTTTGGTTCCCTTTAGTCAAAACGTGTATTTAGGGTACATTGCCTGTTGGAATGTGTAGCCTAGCGCAGGTTGCAGTTAGCTTCCCTTAGCTTTTTGGGTTACAGCTGGTTCCCTGTAGCTTGGTTCCCTTTTATTCACGAGCTGTAGCCACGTGTTATTGAACTGGCAGGCCCCTTCAGGCCTCCTTTTTAGTTTACGTTTGGCACAATTTGTGTTTTAAACTGTGAGTAGGCTGATCGCCACCTGTTACTGGAATGGAGGCCCCTTTAGGCCTCCTTTTTCTAGTCGACTTGTTGGCAGGATGCCTGGGAAACCATGCCACCGTCGGCCACGCCCCATCACTGACGGATAGGCCCTAACAGGCCTGTTCTCGGTGTTTGGCATGTGTTAATCATGACACTTTTAATACATGGCCTCTGGGTGGTATGGTTATGGTAGCCACTTGCTGATGCCACGTGTTTACTAAGGCAGGCCTACTTCGGCCTCCGGTGTAATATGTGGAGTTCAGTTATATACTCCTCTCGCTGTGAGGGTGACAAGGTGCTTTTTACCGAGTACTTCGAGTGGCTAGCCCCTCAGGTTGGTTTGGCAGCAAAACCTTACTGAAGGTTGTTTTTTACCTATATCTGCCTCCCTGAGTCCTATTCTAGTTGAGCTAAGGGCCATCTAGCGCCAAGGGTGGATCTTTTGTGCTCCTAGAAACGGCCACAAGACTACGCCGTGTGTATTAGAGGTTGCTAGGCCTACGGGCCGCCTAGTTTTAACACACTGGAGTATGTTTGGGTGTATTTCTCTTTGAGAGTTATCTTTATACACTTCTGTTGGCCAGAGGCCTAAGTGATAAACCAACCTCCTTTTGTCTGGTTGTTTATCGTCCTTTGGGCCTATACACTGCCACGAGCTGATGCCACGTGTCTGTTGAGGTTATAGGCCCCTCCAGGCCTTCCTTAATGCGTGCTGGCGTATGCTGTACTCCTCTTGCTTTAAAGAGTAAAAGGTGGTTTTACTGAGTACACTGCTCGTTGGATCGTGTTGGGTGGATTGACATGTGGGCACTTTGCAGCCTCTTAGGCTGCCATTGAAGTCATCTTTCTACCCTAGAAAGAAAACCGGGCCACTTTTTTGTTTGACTTCTGTTATTCACTTCTGTTATTAACTACTATTATGCTGTAGGCCTCTTTCGGCCTCCATGAGTATGTGCCCATCGCATGGTCTACCTGTTAGGTGAGTTTCGTACTTCCCATTTAGGGTTATGTTTGTAATAGTGCTTAGCTCCCTAAGCTGGTCATGGTGGTAGGCCTTAATCAGGCCTCCTCTTAAGGATCCAGCATCAGGCTGGTTTGTGCTCTCCTGGATCAGGGTTCTGTAGCGCACGGCCTCCTCAGTGCGTTAATTAAGCACTGGGTAGATCCTAGGATGAGTGGATTATACTCCCCTCAATACGAGGGTTCATAGCACTTAGCTGAGTTCTGCTCTCCAGGATGCCCGTCTCTACGCGTGGGTTTGAGTTTGTTTCTGCCTCTTTGCAGTCACTCTTACTTACTATCTTCTATGAAGAATGCGTGTTAGGAGGCTCTGTATTCAGACGGGGTTGGCCCAGACTAAGTTTGTCTCAGGTCAGACTAGGTCGGCCTCCCTGGTGGCTTTGGGGGTGACTTCGTTCCCCTCTAGTGACTGGCCGAGGTTCCATTTGGTTCCTTGGCTACATTCCCTTGAAGGGACCACTTTTTCTTCTAGAAAGGTTGGTTCCAGACGCCTTAGCACCTTCCGTAGGGCCTTTGAGGAGGTCCTTCGTGGAGTTCAGCTTGGGCTGTTGGCCGAAGGGAATGCTGTCACTGACAGCCTGGTGTGACCCGAGGGAGAGTTGCCAAGCAGTTTCTACTGCTCTGGAGCCTTTGTCTCAGCCATTTTTCTTGGCAGGCATTCTCCTCAAGCATGGCGGCGTGGGTATATCGTTCCCCATAGCGTTGCAAACGCAGAGTAGAAGTTCCCTTTCGAAAGGGAACGTCTCAGGTTACGAATGTAACCAGGGTTCCCTGAGAACAGGGAACGAGACTCTGCGTTTCCTTGCCATACATCGGGCTGCCTGCTGTACAGTCCCTCAAGACGATGGATAATGACTGCTTCCCCAGGCACCCCTTTTATACTTCCGGGTCGCGCCTGTGTGACGTCATAGGCTGTCGCCGGCCAATAGGATTTGGAGTTATTGGATAGTTGGCTTTCGAACACCGAGTCATGTGACGTTCCCCATAGCGTTGCAAACGCAGAGTCTCGTTCCCTATTCTCAGGGAACCCTGGTTACATTCGTAACCTGAGACGTTTTTTAAAGGGGTGGTCAATTCACAATAATATATGACTTGTGCTTGACTGGATTATAATAATCTATAATTCAGATGTCTCTCAATTTATCTCAAAGTAATGTATCCCCTTCTCTTACTAAGCTTTTGGTGAATGGAGTTTCTCTCACTAATCTAAATTTACCTAATATCACAACTCGAAAAACATTCGTTAAGGAATTATTTCCTTTTTCTTTAAATAAAATTTCTCAATACTTAAGGTTTTAAGAACAAAATACCTTAAAAACCCAGTTACACCAAAAACAAAGGAAGTTAAGATGTAGATTTGGATGTTAACAACTGCTCTTTTTGTGTTGATCAGATCGAAACAACAGAACATTTGTCTATGTCTGTAACTATGCCTGTGCCTTTGCATTACTGGTTATTTCCTAAAATTTACCTGTATTAACAAAAGAAAATGTTATATTTGGTATGTTTATGGAAGAAGAAACATGAATTATTGGGGAATTTTTCTTGCATAAAAACAGATTCTTGAAAACACTACCAAACCTTTTCATATTTCACAAGGAATTGTGTAATTTCTTCTTATCTTTGAAATAAATGAAGAAAAAGAATGATGTAATCCTCTATAATATTGATAGAGGATCTCAATCTTGCACAGAACCCCTAGTGGGTTTTTTGTTTGTTTGTTTTCTTTCTTTTCTTTTAATCATTTGTCCTTTGTATCTTTGTAGGATGCTCGTCTGTTGTCTGTTTAAAAAAAAATTATATTTTGTACCAGGCCATTTGTGGTTGTTAAATTATTTTGTTCAATAAAGTTCTTGCAAAAAAAAAAAAAAAAGCGGCCAATAGGGCGTCTATGTATTTATGATGTCTATGCATGCAACACCGGAAAGTAATGTGATTTGCTGTTGTAATATGACGGTCGCTTCAGCTCAAGATTCAGACACGTGGACAGCCATTTTTAGGTCTCTCCAGAGATGCTCAATTGAGTTTAAGTCAGGGCTCTGGCTGGGCCATTCAAGAACAGTCACGGAGTTGTTGTGAAGCCACTCCTTCGTTATTTTAGCTGTGTGCTTAGGGTCATTGTCTTGTTGGAAGGTAAACCTTCGGCCCAGTCTGAAGTCCTGAGCACTCTGGAGAAGGTTTTCGTCCAGGATATCCCTGTACTTGGCCGCATTCATCTTTACCTCGATTGCAACCAGTCGCCCTGTCCCTGCAGCTGAAAAACACCCCCACAGCATGATGTTGCCACCACCGTGCTTCACTGTTGGGACTGTATTGGACAGGTGATGAGCAGTGCCTGGTTTTCTCCACACATACCGCTTAGAATTAAGGCCAAAAAGTTCTATCTTGGTCTCATCAGACCAGAGAATCTTATTTCTCACCATCTTGGAGTCCTTCAGGTGTTTTTTAGCAAACTCCATGCAGGCTTTCATGTGTCTTCCGTCGGGCCACTCTGCCATAAAGCCCCGACTGGTGGAGGGCTGCAGTGATGGTTGACTTTCTACAACTTTCTCCCATCTCCCGACTGCATCTCTGGAGCTCAGCCACATTGATCTTTGGGTTCTTCTTTACCTCTCTTACCAAGGCTCTTCTCCCCCGATAGCTTAGTTTGGCCGGACGGCCAGCTCTAGGAAGGGTTCTGGTCGTCCCAAACGTCTTCCATTTAAGGATTATGGAGTCCACTGTGCTCTTAGGAACCTTAAGTGCAGCAGAAATTTTTTTGTAACCTTGGCCAGATCTGTGCCTTGCCACAATTCTGTCTCTGAGCTCTTCAGGCAGTTCCTTTGACCTCATGATTCTCATTTGCTCTGACATGCACTGTGAGCTGTAAGGTCTTATATAGACAGGTGTGTGGCTTTCCTAATCAAGTCCAATCAGTATAATCAAACACAGCTGGACTCAAATGAAGGTATAGAACCATCTCAAGGATGATCAGAAGAAATGGACAGCACCTGAGTTAAATATATGAGTGTCACAGCAAAGGATCTGAATACTTAGGACCATGTGATATTTCAGTTTTTCTTTTTTAATAAATCTGCAAAAATGTCAACAATTCTGTGTTTTTCTGTCAATATGGGGTGCTGTGTGTACATTAATGAGGAAAAAAATAAACTTAAATGATTTTAGCAAATGGCTGCAATATAACAAAGAGTGAAAAATTTAAGGGGGTCTGAAAACTTTCCGTACCCACTGTACATAATAAAGGCTAGATGTCTTGTCGCGCTGCTGGCCAATGGAGGTCGACGTCCGCACATGGCAGCCATCTCGTGACAGTCAGCTCTCTCACTCGTAACACTGTGTTTTAATGGTGCATGTACTTTTTGAATAACCATAGCTTGCTCAATTTTCTATCGATTTTCAAGCTGTTTGGTTTGTTATAAACGTCAGAGATGTACTTATGACACTGCATACTTATGAATAATTATAACTATGGACTTCCATATGAAAATAACATTGAACAGAACAGATAGGTGCAATGAATATACACACGCACAAGATATTTATGTTTTAACGTGGGAAATGTACCCAGATATATAAATTATTGTCAACATTTCCAACCCTTTTTTCCTTCTTTCAACATTAAGGGTAAGGACAAAAATACACACTTAAATTATCATATGTTTGGGGTAATTATATATATGAATGTGTGTGTGCATGTATGCATCATGTATGCATGTATGTATTTTAGAATACAACCACACTAAAGTAGTTACAAAAAGGTGTCCAAAAGAAACACTCTGCGATTGTGTAAACAAACTTGTAAAAAAGCTTTGGGTCAACAACAATCTTTTAATACTATTATGTTATAGCCCCGCTGTTCCTGTGTAACAGGACCTGTATTGTACATACATCCACTAACTAATTAACGATTATCCCAAATATAATCATAATATTGTCATATCTTACAGGTGAAAGGTGATCCCACGGGCTCTCGTTTTGAGACTACGGCGATTGGAGCATCCGTAGGCTGCACAAAAGTCTGGCATCTTCTCCTATAAAGCCAGCAATTTCCTGTATCATAATGTAAGATGTTTTTAACAAACCAAACCAATTGGAAATCATGTGCAACTTAAGTTATATTGAAAAGAAAGAGCAATTCTGCCTCTCCCACTGATGTAAAATTGCTGGGTAGCAGCTAAACTGTAACTACTAGGTCTCACTCAAAGCTTCTTGTTATTAGCCAGCTAATAACTACAACCACACTCACAGCTTCTTGTTATTAGCCAGCTAATAACGACAACCACATCCACAAAGATTGTAATTTAGACAAAAGATTAGTTCATAAAATCATTATTGGTGTCAGTATAACCTATATAATTGAACAGCTCGATTGTGGTCTCAGCCTTGATAACTTGCGCAAGTAGCCGTGATACACAACTATGCTGCACGATTAAGTCGTTTTTCGAAAAGAAAAGCTGCAATTTCAACATGTTCAGAATTATAGCCACGTTAATAACATTTGTAAGAAACCAAACGTTTGTAAGAAACCATTTGTAAATCCGTCAAGATTTCAGCGAGATAAGAGTATTTGTGTTCATGCAGATCACTCACCTTACATCAGGTACCACAAAGCCCGCCAGAAAGCTTGCCTGTGACAAGATGGCCACCGGTGATGACGTTAGAGACTTCCCTTCTATATAGTATGCGAAAAACAGTATGCGAGGCGAGTAGTATGTCCGAATTCATAGTATTCGAAAAACAGTAGGCGAGAAGTAACCAGATGACCTACTGCTTCCGCCCGAATTCTGTAGTAGGCATACGATGGACGCTGTGCTATCCCGTGAGGCCACAGGAGAGGATTCTTCATATTCGAAAATGGCGGAAAGCGGCAATGCGGCTCTTTTCAAGTGTAACTACCTCAGGGAAAAACAGTGTTTATTGTGGTTAAATTGCACTTGTTTAACATAATATAAGTAAACAGCTGACTTATTGAAAGTTTAAACAATTAAAATAAATGAGAAGATTTTGAGAGTCGGCTGTAAAAAGATGTTTAATCATTATTACTGAGAGTACATCAAGCTAACGAACAGATTGAGCTACATCAGCTTAAATAAAACAGTGTTAACGGAGACGTTTGTCGTTAAGCAGTTTAATGAGATTAGAAAACTTAACGGACAGCAACATTCAGGCGGCAGTAGGTTGAAGGGCTCACAGTTTGTAAATGTTATGTAAATAGTTTATTTTTTATTTTTTAGAATATGTATATACTATTTATTATTATTATCGTTATATTTATTTATATATACTGTATATAATATTTAGGCTATATATATAATATATATATATATATATATATATATATATTGTGTGTATTTCTCTCTCCCTCTCTGTCTATATCAGTGGTGTAGTTTAGTTTTTTGTAGTGAGTATACTGTGTTTTTTCCCTCCCAACCTCATACTCACCTGTCCCAGAGCAACACCCCATAAGCACCACCACACTCGTTAATGCATATACAAACCCGATTGACCAATGACATTTACAGCTGAAGAGACTGGACTGATTTTCTACTGTTTAGTGTCAATCACCATCTAACTTTTTTAAGCCAGTTAAGATCTACATTTAGCCTTAGATGTTATATGAATATGGTCTCTGGATCATAGGTTTTATCAGCTGGCAAGTTTTAATGCACATTTAAGAGTGCAAGTTGCAACTATTATTACAAAATGCTGGGTTAAAAACAACCCAAGTTGGGTTAAATGTTTGCCCAACATGCTGGGTAGTTTTATTTAACCCAACTATTGTGTAAAAATTGCTGTATTGCTTGCTTAAAATGAACCCAAAATATGTTGAAAATGAGCATTTATTAATATTAAATATAATAATTAAACAATAAACATTTATTAAATTGTTTATTAATAAATGATCACCTTTTGATTATTATTGTTGCCTCTAGTAATTGTGTCTGATTTTTTATTTCCAACCTATTTTGGGTTCATTTTGGCCAGCCACAGTCATTTTCAAACAATAGTTGAGTTAAATAAAACTACTCAGCAGGTTGGGCAAACATTTAACCCAAGTGCTGGGTTTGTCAATTTTCAAGCCAACTTGGGTTGTTTTTAACCCAGCATTTTTTAGAGTGTAACAATAATGGAAAGATAAGGATTATGAGTATATCACAATATCTTTGGACTTTGTTCTCTGTTTTGCATCATTTCCTGCCAGTCTGTCATAATAGTTATGCATTTCAAATCGCTAACTTGAAATTCGATTCAATATCAGTTATTTTGGAAATACTGAATATCAGGTACAGTACATGGCAAATTTTTCTAAAGAAAAAAAAATCTCTCAACTAATGCTGTAAAATATACATGGAATCAGTTACATTACATTAATATTGAAGGTTAAAATAAACTGATTTGCATACAAACAAACTACACGTTTATGTAATAATAAAGTTATAATAGGCCTACTAACTTTAAAATTATTTCTACTTCAATTAGTTTTTTGAAATATAAAACATTTAATTTGATTTGAGTGCATTGACACTATTGGATGAGAACTGAACTGAGCCGAATAATGACATCATGTTTTTCTGCAGAACTGCTTTATAGATGAAATTAACTAATTTAATATTTGATGATCTTTACATCGGAACTGAATCAACATTGAACTAACTTCAGCTGAACAATGACACTATTTTCTTTGTTTTCTTTTAGAGCTGATGTATAGGCAAAATGAACTCTGTTCGCATCATTGAATGATTTTCTTGTTATCACTGTAAAGCTGCTTTGAAACAATCTGTATTGTATAAAGCACTATATAAATAAATGTGACTTGACTTAGGTGACTGTTTTGGACCTTGTATATCAGCCTGTTGTGAGTTGAAGTGATCCTGAAAAAGATCATCTGAAAAGATAAAGACACAATAACATTTAATAGCTTTAGAATAACCCAAGATTTTTTCCATAAAGCCTCATGGGTAAAAGGAGCCCAATAGCTGTTCCTCAGGACTGAGAGTTTCCTGGTGGGCAGAGGTCGAATTCTTAATTTTACCTTCAGAGCCCTACAGAGATGAGGTCACAAGCATTGTTTGGACCCTCTTATCATGGTGGGGGTGAGCAATCCCATGCCATTTCATTTTCCTTGATTAAGATTTATGGCTTTACAGCTTGCAGAAAGAGAAATGAACAGAGAAGAGAGGCACTTTCATTAGTATTCTGCTTGAGAGAGGCCACTAAGTCCTTGGGAGAGTTTATGTTCTGATGTGAATGACAAACTGAAATCAAAAAGCATAGTCAAACAAACTGAGCCCTTGCATCTGAAATAACTAACAGTAGAAGAGAGGACAACAATAACAGTGGTTGTAGTCGTTAATAAAAAATTAGTTTTGAAAAATGGAAATAGGACAAATGGTGTAAAAAAATCCACACATTGCATTTAAATGAACATGCATTGGTCAACAGACGTAACACGACACTGTCATTATTTTTACGCCAGCTAGAGGGCACATGACTTTAAAACGTAAATATAGGTCGTAATAAGGTGCTTGAAAAATGACCTATAGGGTATTTTGGAGGACAGTCTAGCACTGCCTGGGTCTACTTGTAACTGTGGAACTGTGGCAAAAGGGAGAATGGCAAAAATAAATAAATAAAAAATGTATATTGTTGTTTGTGAAACTAAATTCCAAGAGCTCAGAAACCATACAATAGTTTTGCATGAGAAAAATAGAAACATTTATGATGTTATTCCATGAAAATATTTCCCTCCTCTGAAGCTCATAAAATCTGTTATCTATTCCTTATATTTGACAGCACATTGTGTTTGATCAGGATGCACACAAGAGGTGTGCTTCATTCAACCACATGTTCACTCACTCTGCAATATTAAGTGAGATTCCAATCCAAAAGGAGCTTACATGTTCAGTTTGAAGGGCACTGCGATCACATAGGGAATAAGTAAACATCAATACATCACTTCACAGGAAGTGGCAAGGGAAATTTACCCACATCTGCACATCACTTCAGTACTTGAAGTTTAAATGAAAAAATAAATAAATAAAATAAAATAAAAATAAAAACGAACAGTGAAAATGCTCGCAGGTATAAAGTGCGTGAGATGTGACAGTTATAATGCAACTATCATAATTACAGTTAATATTAAGCTTTACAACAGAGATTTATCATTCAGTTTAGCACATTAAAAGCCATCAAATGAGAAGTGTCACAGTGAATTCTGGGAATGTCAGTTTATAGCTTTTCTTTTTTTTACTTCCAAAAATAATAAACTTAACAGTATTTTACTGAGTTGAAAGGCTAGATCTATTATACTTTTCCCCTGTATATAATAAGGGAACTTACTATTAACTAATTAACAGGTGTTACAGAACAGGCTGGTCGGAGACAGGTGGTAACGGTTAATGATGTTTTATTAATACACAGCAGAGTAAACAGAAGTGCAGGTGAATTTTGAGGTGTGTGGAGGAGTTGAATGTGAGATACTGTCCTTGTGGTGACTTGAAGTGAAGTTGCAGGTTGAGGGAGAATGAGGAGCTGGGACGGAGACGGAAAACACTCACACACACACTGGGATCGCTGGAGACAACTTGGAGACGTAGGAGACTGGTTAGTAGATTATCAGGAGTCCTCGAGGTAAGCATGAAAATGCAAACGATGCAAACGAGACCGGATAATGACTGAGTGCGTGTGAGTGTCTTTTAACTGGTGACTGATTGGTGAGCAGATGAGGTGCAGGTGTGGGTGATCAGTATTCTGGAGAGGGAGTGCGCAGTGATTGGACGGTGCTAAAGTCTGGCGTGTCTGTGACAGTACCCCCCCTTCTCGGCCTGCTCCTGAGGGCCGAGGACCCCAACGTTGTGGTGGTCGTCCTCTTCCGCATGGGGCAGGTCTGTTGGGATGAGTGGCGTGGAAGTTGTGGAGTAGGTTGGGGTTGAGAATATCGTCTCTGGGGACTCGGATTCTGTAACGCCAGACTCTGTGGAGAGAGGAACAAAAGGGTGGTGAGGTTTTAGGAGGGAAACGTGGAAAGTGGGATGAATACGGTACTGTGCAGGTAACTGAAGTTGATAGGTGATCGGGTTGATCTGCCTGGTGATGGTGAGTGGACCAATAAATCTGGGACTCGGCAAGGCAGATGCAGACAGATGTCCCTGGTTGACAGCCAGACCTTCTGCCCAGGTTGGTAATTGGGAGCGTTGGAGCGGTGAAGGTCTGCTGTCATCCTGCGTCTGCGTAGGGCTCGTTGAAGCTGATGTTGTGCGGAGTCCCAGACCCTCTCGCTCTCTCGGATCCAGTAGTCGACAGTGGGGACGTCCGATGGTTCCCCGGACCAGGGGAACAGTGGGGGTTAGTAACAGAGTACGCACTGGAAAGGGGTGAGTCGAGTAGATGGTTGCCGAAGGGAGTTTTGCGCGTACTCGGCCCAACCCAAGTACTGGTTCCAAGAGTCCTGGTGGTCGTGACAGAAGGTACGGAGGAAGCAGCCGATCTCTTGGATCTTCCTTTCCATCTCCCCGTTCGACTGGGGATGGTAACCGGAGGAGAGGCTGACGGTCACACCTAGGGGCGAGAAGAACGCCTTCCAGACCCGGGAGACGAACCGGGGTCCCCTGTTGGACACTATGTCTTCTGGGATGCTGTAATATCTGAAGACATGGTTAAATAGGAGTTCAGCTGTTTGCATGGCCGTGGGCAGTCCTTTCAGGGGAATCAGGCGACAGGATTTGGAGAAATGGTCTACAATAACCAGTATGCAGGTACAATCATTGGAAACAGGAAGGTCTGTGATGAAATCGACTCCCAGGTGTGACCAGGGTCGGTTGGGAACGGGCAGAGGATGGAGCTTGCCAGATGGGAGATGGCGTGGGCTCTTGGAGATGGCGCATTCCTTATACCCCTGCACGTACCTTCTGACATCAGAAACCAGCGTGCTTGTCTCGGATTTAGGCGTTTGGCTGTTCGTAGATATTCCAGGTTTTTATGGTCAGTGAGAATGAGTAAAGGATATTTGGCTCCCTCCAACCAATGCCTCCATTCTTCCAGCGCAAGCTTGATGGCGAGCAGTTCCCTGTTACCGATGTCATAGTTGGTCTCCGCCGGGTTGAGCTTGTGGGAGAAGAAGGCGCATGGATGGAGTCTACTTGGATTCCCCTGCTGCTGAGATAATACCGCTGCAACTCCAGTGGTGGATGCGTCAACTTCGACCACGAAAGGCTTTTCCGGGTCAGGATGGATGAGGAGAGGAGCGGTGGTGAAGGCTTCCTTGAGGAGGTTGAAGGCGTTGGTGACAGCTGGGGTCCAGGACAGAGACTTGGGCTTGTTACGGAGGAGGTTGGTGAGTGGACTGGTGATGGAGCTGAAGTCATGAATGAAGCGTCGGTAGAAGTTGGCGAAGCCGAGAAATCATTGTAGTTCCTTAATGGTGGATGGAATGGGCCAGTTGCGGATGGCATCCACCTTCCTCTTGTCCATCCGGATGCCACTGCTGTCGATGTTGTATCCAAGGAACTGCACTGGGGATTGATGAAAGGATAATTTCTTGGCCTTTAGGAAGAGCTGGTATTCTCTCAGGCGTTTCAGGACCTCCTGCTGGCGATGTTCGGCCATACTCCGGGAGTAAATAAGGATGCCATCAATGTAGACAAGGACGAATTTGTGGAGAAACTCCCGGATGTACCTCATGTATGAAATCCTGGAATTCAGTGGGGGCGTTGACCAGGCCATACGGCATAACGAGATATTCGTAGTGTCCAGTAGGTGTCACAAAGGCGGTCTTCCACTAGTCCCCCTCACGTATCCGGATGAGGTTATAGGCACTGCGGAGGTCCAACTTGGTGAAAACAGTGGCACTACGGAGATGTTCTAGAGCCGCTGGGACGAGAGGAAGGGGGTAACGGAACTTGACAGTTATATTGTTGAGAGCCCGGTAATCTATACAAGGCCGCAAGCCTCCATCCTTTTTGGCTACAAAGAAGAAACTCGAAGCAGCAGGGGAAGTAGACGGACGGATGTAACCTTGTGCTAGAGCTTCAGCGATGTACTCTTCCATGGCCTTCTCCTCCGGCACTGACAGGGGGTAGATCCTTCCCCTGGGCACTGACTCACCCGGAAGCAGATCGATGGCACAGCCCCATGGCCGATGAGGAGGCAGTTTGGAGGCTCTCTTGGGGCAGAAGACGTCGCTGAAGGGGGCGTAGCAGGATGGTACCTCCACCGAGCGTTTCTCCAAGGGACTCTTGACAGAGGTGGCACAGACAGGAAGGTGGTCAGAACGTGGAGAGGATGGTATTGGGAGGTCGGTGGAATCCTCCAGAACCAGAAGATGGACATTTTCGATGTGTAGGATACCCACTTGCAGTTGGATGGGTCAGACGATCCGAGACACCTTCTTGTTGAGAGGTCTGCCAGTTATTGAGTTGATCTGGTAGGTGGACGGCGTGGCCGAGGTCTTATACTTGAGTTGACGGCAGAGGGCGCCAGAGATGAAGTTGGCTGCTGACCCAGAATCAAGGAGTGCGACAACTGGAAGGGAGACATCAGAGGCCGTAAGAGTCACAACAGTAGTGAGTGGTTTCATTTTATTTATAGAAGGAAGGATGGCACTCACCATGGGACGAGGGGGACGAATCGGGCATGTGGAGATTACATGCCCGGGGGCACCACAATATAAACATAGATTCTGGGTCAGCCGCCTCTGCCGTTCAGTGGGAGAAAGTCTTAAATTTTCCAGTAACATAGGTTCGTAGGTGGGTTCTGGAGGGCTGACGGGTTCTGGTCGGCGGAGGGCGGTGTTGAGAGCTGGCTGGCTCTGGTGCTCTTCGAGACACGACTGCATAAGGGTGGCAAAACGGATGGAGAGCTGGATGAATTGTTCGAGGCCGAGGGAATCCTTGTATGCAGCGAGATGCAACCGCACTCGAGGATCCAGTCCTTGAAGGTAAGTTATTATGAGAGCCTGTTCATTTCAGCCGCTTGAGGCAGCCAGCGTTCTAAATTGAAGAGCATATTCACTCACAGTTAAACAGCCCTGCTTTAAATTATATAATTTCTCACCAACAGACGAATCACCAGATGGTTTTCCGAAAACTTCCTTGAAGTGGGCTACGAAGCCTGCATACGACTGGATGACTGGGTTGTTCTGGGACCAAATAGAGTCAGCCCATTGCAGAGCTTTGCCATTTAACTGTGAGATAAGGAACGCTACCTTGGAGATTTCGGTGGAAAATAGGTGCGGTTGCATCTCCAGGACCAGCGAACACTGCAGGAGAAATCCGTTGCAGTCCTCTGCGGATCCAGAGAAGGGTGCTGGCTTGGCCATGGGACTGCCGTAAACTGGAGGTGAAGCACTGGTGGTAGCGTTGTCTGTGGTGATGGCAGGTGGTGATGGCGGTGAAGTGGTGGTAAGAGCTCGACGCAGTGCGGGTGACTCATGCTGGTGTTCAACGGTTGTGGTCCGGTCTTCTGTTACAGAACAGACTGGTCGGAGACAGGAGGTAACGGTTGATGATGTTTTATTAACACACAGCAGAGTAAACAGAAGTGCAGGTGAATATTGAGGTGTGTGGGGGAGTTGAATGTGAGATACTGTCCTTGTGGTGACTTGAAGTGAAGTTGCAGGTTGAGGGAGAACGAGAAGCTGGGACGGAGACGGAGAACACTCACACACACACTGGGATCGCTGGAGACAACTTGGAGACGTAGGAGACGGGTTAGTAGATTATCAGGAGTCCTTCAGGTAAGCATGAAGATGCGTCTTGATGCAAACGAGACCGGACAGTGACTGAGTGCGTGTGAGTGTCTTTTAACTGGTGACTGATTGGTGAGCTGATGAGGTGCAGGTGTGGGTGATCAGTATTCTGGAGAGGGAGTGCGCAGTGATTGGACGGTGCTAGAGTATGGCGTGTCTATGACAACAGGTATTTACTGTAGCATTTTTAATGTCTTTTACAATAAAATTACAATAATAATAATTTACAGTTATATTTGCAGTGAAGTAAATAGTAACTGGCTGTCAGCAGATTACATTATTTATCTCAGCTTGTGGAAGAGCTACTTGTGATGAACTTTGATTAATCACGTGGCTTTCTCTTTATCATCTGTGTTATTATATGTTATTATATGATTAATTATTATTATACAGTGGTTATTATATGGTTATAATTGAATTTGTAATTTGTATTATACGGTTTGTAATTGAAATCTTTTTTAATATTATAAATGTCTACAGTCACTTTTGGTCAATTTAATGCATACTTGAGTAAATGTACTGATTTTGTTCAAACAATATTTTATATTAAAATACACAGTATACAGTGATATTACTTATTTATTTTTTAATAATGTTTATGTACTGTACATATCGGATACAGACACTGAGGACGAACTAACCTGTTTCTCACATTTTGCTAGTTTTAAGCAAAATCTGTTTTGGTTCCTTTTTGCCGACATAGGCTTCTCTTCTTGCTAGACTGTGACCTTCCATTATAATGATAATGTTCTATTAAATGAGAGATGTGTGTAAAAAAGGCTGTGGAAATGGTCAAGTCAGTGCTAATTGCTTTCTAAAAAAACCTATTTCCGCTGATGTAGCCAGTAGTCTGCACCTGCCCACATCAGAGATCTGTGTATAGCTGTACAAATGAGCCAGTCTGTAATCAGTGACCATGATTTACTTGCTCACATGAGAATTAATTGGAATCAGTTATTACAGTGGTAATAAAAAAAAGTATGCATGTGGGCTCATCCATTATGAAGAGCAAAAAACAAAAAAGTTTAGAAATTTAAAAGTGGATGTCAGGGGCTCTAGGGTCATTGGATATTCAGGGCTTAGCCCAGAGCCCTATGTAAGATGTAGAGATCTGGGTTATTGAATACAGCAGTCTATAAATTAAAATGCACATTCCATTTTGTGCACTTCAAATTTTGTGGATAACACAAAATACCTTTCGTGGACAAACTCTGCCCAGCATGATTCACTGCCAATACAATTTGTGAAGAAAATATAAATATAAATATACATTTTGTGAATGACATACATTTTGTTCGCAAAATGGTTTACAAAGTGCATTTTGTTCACAAAATAGTTTATTTATAATAGTATAGTTCAATAGTTTAGTTTATTTAAAAAGTATGTCACAGAAGACATTTTGTGAAGAAAATATGCATGTCGTATTATGTACAGTGGCTATAAAAAGTCTGCACATCCCTGTTAAATGCCGTTTTTTTTTTTTTTTTTCTTTTTTTTTTTTTTTCTTGTGATGTAAAAATGAAGCTTTTTTTGGCCCATGGCCAATAGCATGCAACCAGGAAGATGTCAGAAAGAAGAACAGATGAGATTTATTTGAAGTTAATCAGAATCACTTCAGGTGAAACAGGAGTGTACTATTTCATACGAGTTTGATGATTAATTTAGAACACAGCCATACCCAATTATACAAGGTTGTACTCAAATATGCAGTTAGGTTACACCTTTATTAGTAAGAATTTACAATAAAGGTACACGAATAATCATGTATTAATACCTGAATTAATACTTAATTCAACATGAACTAATGATTACTGAAGGCATGAACTAACCATGAATCAATTAAGAGCTATGCTTATAAGACTGGAGTCATATGGATTCGTGATGAATAATGGCAGCCTTAAAGGGGACATCGGATGCAAAATTCACTTTTACATGGTGTTTGGACATAAATGTGTGTTGGCAGTGAGTCTACACAACCACCATAATGATAAAAACTTTTTTTGTCAGATCAAGCCGTTCACAGACTCTTGGCAAAGTGACGCAAATTTGCACAGGCCCTCCCACAATTCTTGACGGACACTGCCGTTTTAGCATAGACCCGCCCTGAGTGAGCTGTAAACAGGCCGCCATTGTTTCAACACTGTGCAGGAGTAGACAAGAATGTCTCCTAAGCAACTGAGGCGTTCTGTTATTGGATATAATAATGAACATAGCAGTCATCCTTTACTCTTGACATCTGAGCCGCTGAGGACGCAGTGGATTAATTTTGTTTTTGAAGGGAATGCGCTACCGGATCTGCCTAGATGCATTTATGTCTGTGCTAACAAGTTTATGTTTTGCTAAAAAGTTCCTGAAGGATGGATCAGTACCTCCAGAAGATGTGAGTAACGTTATAGGTTTTTTTTTTATGAATCTTTGCAAATCGCCTTTCCTAATAATGTGCTAGTTAGCAAGTTCCACGACGAATGCGGCTAAAGTTAAAGGCCAATTTACACCGCACAGATAAACGCCAATAAACACGTCTGTTGCAGTTTGTTGATCAGGACGCAGCCTCCGAAATGAGACACAGCTAGTGTGACACCCCTGTTGGCATCTGTTGCCGTTGGTCGGAGTTAATCGGTAGGGTGACCAGATTTCTCATGGTAGAATACAGGACAGGTAAGCAGAAATTTACAAACAATAAGACAAATACGATAGAGATACAAATTAAATACAGTAGGTTTATTTACCATGTATACATTTATTTAACATCTTTTGTTGTTTGAATAACATTAATGACAAACATTTAATTAGGCTACTGTCCCTTTAAGACCGAATGCATGGATGTACTGACACATATCCGATTTTCACCCACCTGTTTAAATCCACTTAAGCCACAACCGACTGTATTTACATGAGATACTCCACACGATGGACATCTTGAAAAACTATGTGTGCATTTGACTATTAAGGCGCAAGAAAAGCTGATCGCTGATGCTGTCTGGGCGAACTGGGATCGCGCGCAAGGAAAGAGAAAGAGAGCGCGCGAGAGAGAGCGCTTCTGTATGGCAGGCCAAAAGGGTCAGAATTAAACGCGCGAAAATACGTCAATGACACCGTATTTAACAGCGTTTCAGTGTGCATGAAAAGCGCTGCTTTTTACGCCGTCCATCTTGCCATATGACGCTGTAAAAAACGCTGTCTTTTATGGCATTTTGCTTATAGTATAAAGTTATTATTATTTTTTTTTCTATGTTTATTAAGGAAAGAGAACAGCATGAGTAAGATAGATTCATAAGATGCGCAATATGTCGGGAGACACTGAATGGGTCAGACATGATTCTGACCACTTCATTAAGTTTTGTTTTGTAGAAAGCCTTTATTTAAAATGAATTTCGTTTTGTATAAATTGTATCCTAATTTTAATCAATGTTTCATCAACCAATAAATATGAAGCAAATATAGCAGACAAAATAGGCCTAATCATGACATGGAGGCGCCGGCGTGATCACCTTGGTTGCACATTAAATGGATAATTAATAATTAATAATTAATCCACACATAAATCCTCTTTAATGACTTGCTGGCCCTCCAAAACAGTGCTGATCCTCCTTATTGCAGACAAAAATGTTCAGAAGGCTATGTGCTGCAGGAGATATTGCTGCACATCTCCATTCTCACACTATATAACAAACATGTATTTTATCTTGAAAATCTTTCAAGCATTAGTTGATATGTTTAAGGTTTTAACAAAACATGTGGGTACAAAATGCATCCAGGGGTGCATTTCTCAAAAGCATCGTAAATAGCATCATTTTATCTATCTTAGCACCAATTAGCAACAATGGTCTCCATGATCAACTCACTATGCTTTTGAGAAACGCAGCTCAGAACAGTAGGCTAACTGTTCTTGATACTTATTTTGTACTCCTGGATGAGGTCGTCCTCTTCACCCAGCAACTGACTAAGTGACGGATGACACCGTCTCCCCAGCTAACAATTTTTGGTTGCCAGAACGTTCCCTGAACGTTAATTTTTGGTTCCTAGAATGTTGGTTTTTGGTTCCCAAAACGTCCTTTTTTAAATTTTGTTTTTGGTTAGCCAGGAAAGTTTTCTTAATGGAAATATATAACGTTAGTTTTTTTAATAACGTTATTATTTTGGGATTGCAAATTTCAAATGAGTTCTAATGGATATTATGATATAGCTCAATCAGCTGGATGTGGTCTTTCGATGGCCTTTGAATATTATCATATAAAAAAGTAATTACTATGACGTTCTATTTTCTAATATTGACAATGTAACTGAAACACCAAATTCTACAATATTTTAATAGATAAACAAAACAAGGTGGATATCGTAAAAATCAGCTAGAAAAAAAAAAAATAGGCTCTTTTTGTTTCTTTAACATAGCAAATTTACACTCTTTCAAACCAGACCTGCTAAGACCGGACCACGAACCAGCGATCGATGCGGTTTGGGAGTTGGGCACTTTAACAAGCTATCAACTAGGCTACCACATGTTATGTTGCACAACTTTTAAACACTATCTCGCTTCTGGTATACTAGGGGCAATTCCTCGTTTTGGAAATATTACTTAAAGCTAGTGTTCAGTTTTTTACTAGCATGAAAAGTATCTGGGTAATAAGTTGAATACATATTGGGTAGGTATTGCATGAAGTCTTAGCAATTACATTAAGATAAAGAGGTGCGATCTTTAATTAATATGTTTAATGTTAGATGAACATATCCACAAAGTTATAGACTATTGTACATATCCTATCAATTCATAGGCACTTCTTTGGCTAAAATGATCCGTGCTGACTGTTTAATTGATTGTCAACGCGATTAATCTATAGCGTCATTTTGACCCTCTTGGCTTGCGTTACTTCTGGTGTGTAGGCCTATTCAGTGCAATTACGCCCATACTATGGCAAGCCAAAGTATTTACATAGCCTGTTCGGACGTCTGATTGCACACTGACGCATCAAAATTATTTGACTTTTGAACATGAAACTAAACCGCCAGTGGGTGGCGGTCACTCTTAATGAGTGAGTGATTAAAACGATTCGTTCAAACGGCTGATTCATTCAAGAATGAGATGTTTATGAATGGGAAATTACTACATGGCTGGATTAAAATGAACCCAAAATAGGTTGGAAATTAAAAATCACACACATAATTACTAGCGGCCACAATAATAATCAAAAGGTGAACATGTATTAATAAGCAATTTAATAAATGTTCATTGTTTAATTATTATTAATTAAGCCTAAATGTTAATTTCCAACATATTTTGGGTTCATTTTAAGCAAGCCATAGAGTAATTTTTAAACAATAGTTGAGTTAAATAAAACTGCTTAGCAGGTTGAGCAAACATTTTACCCAACTGCTGGGTTAAAACAACCCATTCGCTGGGTTTGTTCATTTTCAACCCAACTTGGGTTGATTTTAACCCAGCATTTTTTAAAGTGAATGCATGCCATTAATATAAACCAGGCCTACTTGTATTGGACTCTTGTATGAAATCAGTCACATTTTCAGTAGTGATGGTATTCAGGAAAACAGCACACTTGGTCATGTGATGCTACTTAACTGTATCATATGTTATGAATAAAAACTCCACATTTTGACATTTTTACCACAGTACGTGTTATCTGAGTTAGTGTGTGCTGCGCTCATTTGTTTTGATTCCTCCTCACTACATTATACATCTTATATTATTATATTTTGAGCCCTGTAGGCTATATGTCAAACTTCCTTCTTCTGACCAGCTTTTTAAAGATGCTGATTTCATTTTCCAGCAGGATTTGGCACCTGCCCACACTGCCAAAAGCACCAAAAGTTGGTTAAATGACCATGGTTTTGGTGTACTTGACTGGCCAGCAAACTCACCAGACCTGAACCCCATAGAGAATCTATGGGGTATTGTCAAGAGGAAAATGAGAAACAAGGAGACCAAAAAAATTCAGAGGAGCTGAAGACCACTGTCAAAGAAACCTGGGCTTCCATACCACCTCAGCAGTGCCACAGACTGATCGCCTCCATGCCACGCTGAATTGAGGCAGTAATTAAAGCAAAAGGAGGTCCAACCAAGTATTGAGTACATATACAGTAAATGAACATACTTTCCAGAAGGCCAACAATTGACTAAAAATGTTATTTTTTTTTTTAATTGGTCTTATGAAGTATTCTAATTTATTGAGATAGTGAATTGGTGGGTTTTTGTTCAATGTGAGCCAAAATCATCAAAATTAAAAGAACCAAAGACTTAAAGTACTTCAGTGCATTGAATTCCACAATTTGAGTTAAATTACTGAAATAAACGAACTTTTCCACGACATTCTTATTTAATTTATTGAGATGCACCTGTATATATATATATATATATATATATATGTAATTTAGGCTGGGTTATTTAGTTTGCTTCTGTTCAGGTTAACTCCGAACTTCAAAATGTAGTTTTGTGGGTTCAGATTTTGTGACACTCAAATCGTATTTGGCTTTAAACCTACAGCATAATTAAACTGATTACTGTCCGAGGTGCTAAAAAAAAAAAAAAAAAAAAACTCATGTCAGGTGTAACGAAGTGAACTGGACGATAGAGTTGAGGATACACGTGCAGGCTTTATTACAGGAGCCTAGTCGTACAAGCAGAGGTCAAAGACCAGCAAACAGATACAAGAGGGCAAGGCAAAAGAGTAGTCCGAAGGTCAAGGCAGGCAGCAAACGATCAACAAGGAAACAGTTCAGGGGTCAAAAACAAAGGCAAGACTAGGCAAGGGAAATGAAACAGAGACAAGGTCAGATAAAGGCTAAACAATACTCAGCAATGAGTGTGTGTGTGCAGCTTATAAAGGGTCACTGATGGGAAACAGGTGTGAGTGCATGATTGGGTCCTAGGTGAGGGATTGTGGGAAATGTAGTCCAGAGTGATGTATAACTGTGTGTGCAATGAAATGGTGAACCGGCAACCTCTGGTGGGGAGTAGCAGGAACCAGCAGGCGCCGGATACGTAACAGAAGATGAGGCGAGATGAGACTCTGGAAGATCTGAGGAGATGAGGCGAGACGAGGCTCTGGAATATCTGACGAGACAAGATGTGGCTCTGGAAGATCTGACTAGGCGAGGTTCTGGAGCTGATTCATGGGCTGGAGCTGATGTGTGCGCAGCCCACACACACCAAATGACTGTGGCCATAATAGTCGGCGCTGTAGTCTCTGAGGGCTCGGGTGTAGCGGCCATCTCGGCTGAGGGCTCAGGCGTGGCGGCCATCTTGTCCGTAGACACTGGCGGAGCGGCCATCTTGTCCGTAGACACTGGCGGACTTGAGTGCGTAGCAACCGGCGGGCTTGAGTGCGAAGTGGCCGGTGGAGGCTTCGGAATGCTAATCCATAACAGAAGAAATCAATGAGAGCAACGTCAGGCAAGTCAGATAAATGGGCAATGTCCAGAGACTTTTGGATGTGATCATCGAGGGTACAATTACCTTGACGTAGGCGGACAAGCCATGTTGCTGGATCCATGTCGTGGCTGGAAACACTCATAAAAGCCCCTGGATCTTGGTGTGGCTGAGTATTCTGTAACAAAGGGAACTGGACAACAGAGTTGAGGTTCCACGTGCAGGCTTTATTACAGCAGTGTAGTCGTACAGGCAGAGGTCAAACACCAGCAAACAGATACAAGAGGGCCAGGCAAAAGAGTAGTCCAATTCACAGGCAAAGGTCAAGCAGGCAGCAAACGATCATCAACAAAGAAACAGTCCAGGATCAAAAACAAAGGCAAGGCTAGGCAAGGGAAGGGAAATGAAACATGGAGACAAGGTCGGATAAAGACTAAACAATACTCAGCAATGAGTGTGTGTGTGAGTGCAGCTTACAAAGGGTCACTGATGGGAAACAGGTGTGAGTGCATGATTGTTTCCTAGGTGAGAGATTGTGGGAAATGTAGTCCAGAGTGATTTATAACTGTGTGTGCAATGAAATGGTGAACCGGTAACCTCTGGTGGGGAGTAGCAGGAACCAGCAGGCGCCAGATACGTAACATCAGGAGCCAAAGCAACAGAGAAAATACCCTCAGAGAAAAATACAAGAGGTCAGATAAGTTTGACATATAGCCTACAGGGCTCAAAATATATTAATATAAGATGTATAATGTAGTGACGGTAACAAGGTTGCGCTCAAGGAGGAATCAAAACAAATGAGCGCAGCACACACAAACTCAGATAACACGTACTGCGGTAAAAATGTCAAAATGTGGAGTTTTTATTCATAACATATGATACAGTTAAGCAGCATCACATGATCAAGAGTGCTGTTTTCCTGAATACCATCACTATTGAAAATGTGACTGATTTCATACAAGAGTCCAATACAAGTAGGCCTGGTTAATATTAATGGCATGCATTCACGTTTTAGACGCACACTTTAAAAAATGCTGGGTTAAAAGCAACCCAAGTTGGGTTGAAAATGAACAAACCCAGCGAATGGGTTGTTTCAACCCAGCAGTTGGGTAAAATGTTTGATTTAAATTTAAATCAAAGCTCGCATAAGAATTATATTTAGCTACCCCACAAAAAAAAATCCGGACAAGCAACTTCCTTGCACAAGTGAGTGAACAATTTACTTATCCGAAGGACAAGCACAAGACAAAGCTTAATGTTGAGCCCTGGCCTAGGCTATATCTGTAATCTGTAGCTATATATAGCCAAGATGATCATAAATGTGGTGTAGTATTTAATTGGCTCCTTACAAACTTACTGTCACAGACACGTCAGGTTCCAACATCACCCAATCACAGCGCACTCAATCCCCAGAGTACTGATCACTCGCACCTGCACTTCATCAACACTCCAATCTTCACCCACATAAAAGACACTCACACTCACTCAGTCACTGTCCGGTCTCGTTCGCATTAAGAACCCTAAATGCTTACCTCTTGGACTCCAGTTGTAAACTACTTTCTCGTCTCCATCGTCTCCATCGTCTCCATCGTCTCCATCGTCTCCATCGTCTCCATCGTCTCCATCGTCTCCATCGTCTCCATCGTCTCCATCGTCTCCATCGTCTCCATCGTCTCCATCGTCTCCATCGTCTCCATCGTCTCCATCGTCTCCATGTCTCCCTGTGTTGTTCCAGTTTGTGTGTGAGTGTCTCCAATCCTCCTCGTCAGCCATTCCAGCATCTCTCCATGGATCTTCACTTCTGCAAATCACCCAAAGGACAGTATTACTATTAATCATCACCTCAACACCCAACTTCATTCATCTTCACTCACCTGCATCACCATTACCTCTGCTGTGTGTGATAAATAAAGTCTACTTTCTGTTATCTCTGCCTCTGCCCCGTCTGTATTGTAACACTTACAAAGTTTTGGCCTTGATCGAAAGTATATTTATCCACTGTCACCCCCCCCCCACCCCCCGCAGCAATTTTAAAAGTTATATTTCATGTTAATTATACTGGATTATAACTCAACAATTATAATCCTCTGCCAAATTTATCCTCGAAAATTTCATATTGTTTTGGTTGGGTTTAATGATAATACAAGAGTCCTAAACTTATAGCGGACAAAAACATAACAGACTCGAGCCCTAAAGAGTGAGCACACGCTTTCGACATGCAGTTTTGAGAACAAAAGCGTGTTCTTTTCGCCTGTTGGACACTTCAAACACATGTTTGCACTGCCTGTTTGGTTTACACGTTTATATTGAGCGTTTTGACTGACTTACGTGCGTTTTTGATCACTCCAAAGCACACGTCAAGAACGCACGGCGAAAAACAGGACGTCTGGTCACCCTATTAATTGGCGTTTGTTGGGTCGGGGAATGTCTGAGCAGTGTGTTAAGATTTTCTAACAAACCAATATGTTTGAGATCACAAATGGGCTCATATTCATATGTATGATCTCAAACATAGTCATGATCTCAAACATATTCTCAAAACTATCATTTGCTGAATGTACTGGAAGATTAACTCTGACAAGGACAGTGATGAAGGCATAAAACATCTGCTCAAACTGAACCCTTCCAAGCTCCAAAAAATATGCTTTATTTTATTCTTCTGTAATTGTTACTCTAATATCAGGGGAGTTTTATATTATCGTGTTAGACAGATCTAGCTTGCTAAAGACCCGAATATGTAAGAATGATTGTTGAAACATTCATGCATTTAAGGGTTAAATAAAAAATAAAAAAAAATAAAATGAAAGTCGGAGTACTTCTTCTTTTCTTTTTTTTAAATTTGGTTTAGCCAAAAATGTTAAATAATGCATTAACTATCAAACATGTACTAACATGTAGTTAAGGCCAAGTTCCAGTCTTAGTAAAGCAAGGATCTTAATTTGGTTCATGATTAGTTCATGCCTTCAATAGTTCATGTTGAATTAAATATTATGATTATTCATTTATACTTTTATATAAATATACATTTTGTGAATGACAAGCATTTTTTCAAAAACAAAATAAATGTTTTGTGAACAAAATGCAATTTCATGATAAATTTCATAAATAATATGTTTTTATAAATAATGGAATAATGGAAGATTGTTGACTGAATTAGAATTGTATAAATTGGAGGAAGTTTATCATCTGACCAATCTGAAGGATTTAGTGAAATTCGGGCGAGCTTGTAGAGCTTCTGATTATCAACACAAGAATGACACAGTTTGCAATAAAAATGAATTTATTAACAAGAAGATATACAAGAGTAAAATATCACACGATGATACCAAATGAATGGATAATTAGCAGTCTATGGGGAAGACAAAAATAAGCTTTAATTATGAATACAGATAATGTGTCTAATGTATATATCTGTGTATGCTGACCCTAGATAAACAGTCTCTACACAAATAACAATCTCATATAGCAACAACTTGTTCAGATGATCAGTCCGGCGATGGGAAACGTCTTCCACTGGTATCCTTCTGTTTGCAGTGGGAGAGACTGGATTGCTTTCCAACAGTTGCAGAGCTGCACTGAGTGCTGGGGGTCTTTGTGTAATCCAGAGAGCTGTAGGTCAGATGGTGGTCGGTCCGCAGGATCTACTGTAGGTTGGAGATACTTGAGTTATGCAAGTCAGGAGCCAAAGTCCTCTGCAGAAGCAGTTACATGCAGAAAAACAGTGTCCAACCATGAATTAAGAAATTGTTGATCACTTTTTATTAAACCATTCCTTTGTAAATGAATTAAAAAAATTGTTGATCACTTTTTATTACTTTTTTTTTTTTGTAGCCTACTAAAAATATGAGAACATTAAAAAAAAAAAAAAAGCCTAAAAGGTAGCTAAAATTTAACTACAGTTAAATTAAAACGCAGGGACGAAATACACCCCCCCACCCCAAAAAAACAAAAAAAAAACAAAAAAAAAACGGCCTCATGTTTCAACTAAAGTGAATTATTAATAAACCATGCAAGTTTAGCTTATTTTTTCCCCACATATGTCAGCGCGGGGCTCCGCTTAAATATTTTCAACACGGGCCAACAAATGTCAAGTGTCCCCAACTAAGCAAGCCAAAGGGACAGCGACAAGGAACCCAAACTCCAACAGGTGACATCAGGTGGCAAACAGGTGTTAAAATGGAGAAAAAAACCTTGGGAGAAACCAGGCTTAGTCGGGGGGCCAGTTCTCCTCTGGCTAACAGTGCTTTATGATAGCTGCCTGAATCATAATAAGTCAGATGGGATCGCAACATTCAAAGTATTTATTCCAGTTCCATCCAGTTGAGGATCGTATTCATCACACCGGTATGGACGGTTTGTTGAGGAACTGTGCCACTGGCTGTCGTGTTGATGAGGCCTTCACAGTGAATGATCTAGTAGACTCAATCTCTGCTGACACTTCAGGGCTGCGTTGTGGTCATGTCAAGGTACAGGTCGGGTCCTCGATCTCACCTGGATATGGCCTGGATCCGGCTGACTACGGTAAACCTCAGGATAAACAGAAAGACTAATATTAGCGTAGATTCTTCTTCTGATGTAACGAGTACATCTAGTGTTATAGGAAGTGTTCCCGGTTCCCGGCTGACCTCATTTATGCAGCCTAATAATCCTTTAACGGATTTGAAAATATAAATTGATAATGTGTTATGTGTATGCCAGGTTAGAGATGCATTTTTACAACCACAAAGACTTTATCCGCAGCTAGTACTTAGAGAATCAGCAAATTTCTTTGATAAAGTCTGTATGCTGTCTTGGTGGCCTGTATTCAGTAGCCAGTACAAATGTCAACTTACATAATGTTACATAAAGCACCATCACTTCCAAGGAATTATATTTGAATGACTTTTGAGTAATACTGTAAATATTACTATAAATTACAGCAATACCTCCCCCTTTGCCTTTCTGACAAGGATTGTGTCGATAATCATAACCTTGAGGGCTAGAAGCATTTAAAGTAATGTAATCGTCTGGTTTTAACCAGGTTTCTGTTAAACACAGCATATCTAGATTATTGTCTGTGATAATACCATTTACAATAAGTGCTTTTGAAGAAAGGCATCTAATATTCAGCAACCCAAGCTTTATTATTTGTTTATCAGTATTATGTCTGTTTTTTATTCGTTGAACATCAATTACATTTTTACCCTTAAATGGGTTTGGAAGTTTTTTGTATTTACTAATTCGGGGTACAGACACAGTCTCTATGTGATAATATCTAGGTGAAAGAGTTTCTATGTGTTTGGATTTATCTGACTTCTGTGACGTGAGACAGCTAGCAGACGGTCGGTTTAGCCGGTCTGTCTGCTTCCTGACCTGGGCCCCAGTTTGTCATGTTTCAGCTCTAAGACTATGTGCCATATTGCTAGAGAGAAGAGCAGCACCATCCCAGGAGGGATGAATACCATCTCTTTTCAACAGGTCAGGTCTGCCCCAAAATCTTTTCCAATTGTCTATGAAACCTATATTATTCTGCGGACACCACTTAGACAGCCAGCCATTGAGTGATGATAATCTGCTAACTATCTCATCACTCCGACGAACAGGAAGGGGACCAGAGCAAATTGTGAGAAATTGGTGTATGCATTGTTGGATTCTCAGAGTGATACCACATTTATTGATAAAGGAGTGAGCGATGTTCTGCAGGCAACAACGTTTCCAGTTAAATTGAAGCTTACCACCATGCTTGGAAAGGATACCATCCTGCAGAGTGAGAGATTATCAGGACTCCAAGTGAGAGCGTACAAATCTGGTAATTATATTCATTTACCTCATCCCTATAGCAAAGACTACATACCAGTTAATCATAGCCATATTCCTACCAACGAAGTTACTAAAAAGTTGAATCATCTTAAAGTCATTACAGACAAGGTACCTCCGTTACAGGACTGTGATGTTACAGATAGGACTCAACCACCTCAAAAGAAAGATGGTGAAGGATGAACTGTATAAGAAATATTACAATGAATTCATGAGTGAGCTCTTTCAGAGAGGAGATTCTGAGGAGCTAAACAACAACGGCAGAGAAGGAGAAATATGGTACTTGCCTCACCACAGTGTTTTCCATCTGAAGAAGGCACACAAATTGTGTGTGGTCTTCGATTGCTCTGCAAGATATGAGGGTTACTCCTTAAATTATCTTTTACTTCAAGGACCTGATTTGATAAACAATCTAAATGGCATCTTGATTCGATTTCGCCAATACCTCATTGCGCTTATGTGTGATGTAGAGAAAATGTACCATCAGTTTCATGTCAACAAATCTGATAGAGACTTTCTGCACTTCCTTTGGTGGAAGGATGGAGATCTCAACCAACCAGCCTGTGAGTTTTGCATGAAAGTTCATCTCTTTGGTGCAGCTTCATCCTTAGGGTGTGCAAACTATGGCTTGAAACATCTTGCAACTGAACACAGAGAATTGTATCCGCTAGGTTCACAGTTTGTGATAAGAAATTTCTATGTGGATGATGGAGTAATCAGTGTAGAGAATGCAGAAGAAGCCATTAAAGTTGCAGATGAGGCACGGGAGCTCTGTGCTACAGGTGGCTTATGGCTCCACAAGTTTGTGTCAAATAGAAAATTTGTGTTGGACAGCATTCCTACTTCAGAAACGACTCCTGATGTAGAAAATCTTGATCTTGCATTTGACGTGTTGCCTTCAGAAAGAACTCTTGGTATGCAATGGGAAAGAATTGGACTGTTTCAAATTCAAAGTGCAATTGAAAGATCAACCTGTTACTCGACGTGGCATCTTGTCTACTGTTGCTTCTGTTTATGATCCTCTAGGAGTTATCGCATCCGTGCTGTTGAGTGGAAAAATAATACTGCAGGAAGTGTGCAAATGTGGCAGTGGATGGGATGATCCTCTATCAAATTAACTTAATCAAATTGAGGTGGGAGCAATGGAAACAAGACTTAAACAATCTGCAGAAAATTGATGTATCATGAACATATGCACCTTCTAGTTTTGGGAAAGCTGTAAAGTTAAATTGCATCACTTTTCTGATGCTAGCATCCATGGACATGGTCATTGTTCATATCTGAGACTTAGAAACATGGATGGAGATATTCACTGTGCAACAGTGATGGCAAAATTGAGAGTTACACCTCTTAAAGTTACAACGATCCCTAAATTAGAGCTAGCTGCTGCAGTTGTTTCTGTCAAAGTGAGCAGCATACGTAAGAAAGAATTAGATTATGCTGCTATTGAAGAGACGTTTTGGACAGATTCCAAAGTTATGCTGGTATACATAAGTAATGAAGCATGCAGATTTCACACTTTTGTCGCAAATCGAGTGCAAAGAATACATCTCAGTACAACTCCCCAGCAGTGTGTTCCAACTGAGGAAAAGCATGCTGATCACTCATCTAGAGGTTTAACAGTGAAGGAACTACTTACCTCAAACTGGTTCACCGAAAGAGACGTCTGTGCCAAAAGAATCTGTTCCTGAACTTTTGTTGGGAAACCCAGAGGTAAAAACCTTTAGTACTTTGAACACCAGGGGCCGTATTCACAAAACATCTCCGATTTAGGAGAAACTCTTAAGAATAATGGGTGTGTCATTCCTAATTTTAGGACTCTTAAATTTTTGCTCTAAGAGTATTTCACAAAGCATTTTAGCACTAAAACTAGCTCCTAAATCTGTGAAACATTAGGAGTAGTCAAGAGGACTCCTAACTCACTAAGACAAAATCAAAAACAGTCCTAAAATGATTGTTGCTGCCAATCCACCTTAGCAATCCACCCAAAGACACTGTACACAATTGAGGCAATAGCGATAGAGCCTTTGGTGCTGAGCCTTTTCTTCATAAATGCAATGCATATTTTGATTTATAGATTTGAATCTACAATAAAACGCCAAAAATAAATCTTTAATAAATAAATAAATAAATAATGCCTGATTACCTGTGGGAGTTGTTTTCACTAGTTCACACTTAAAAATGATCAAATAGAGTAAAAAAAAGAATATATATATATATATATATATATATATAATAAGCGTATTTGGTGTGCTGTCCAAGGGGATTGAGGGCTCCGAGCTTGAAATTTTGCCCAAATCCAGAGTCCTCCTCGTATCCTCAGCCAGCCGAGAGTGAGGAACGGGTTGGCAGAGTTTTCGGATGCAGAAAATTGTCGAGGTAACTATGTGAGTCGGCTCTCATCTGTGTATATATACCTCCACTCAAGCTGATTAGATAGACCGTTTGAATGTGCTCCTCCAATACTTTGTTTATAAAACAGAATTTGTTACTTTAATTCTGCATTCTCTCGAGATGCAAACATGTAAGTGACACTTAGCCTACATTTTAAAACATTTAATTGATTATGGCAACATTTTTATTTTAAAATCTTTATTTGAATATGGCAACATTTTTATTTTAAAACCTTTATTTGTATATGGCAACATGATACCTCATTCTATAATATTTCTATGATTAAATCGCCGACTCCTCCCCCATCAGCCAATCACTGTGGTCATAGTCCATAGCAACAAGGTCAACCCGCCCTTACTTTTAGCTTAAGACTTCTCAGCAGCTTTGTGAATAGGTTTTAAGAGAAAACTCTTAGCTAAGAACTTTTACTGCCATTTAGGAGAACTCTTAGTGGTAAGATAAAATGTTTTGTGAATACGGCCCCAGGTGTACAGAAAATTTGAACTCGATAGATCTTTTAAAATTTTCTTCTTTGTCAAAAGCGATGAGAGCTGTAGCTTGTCTTTTAAGGAGAGCTAACAAAGACAAATCTAATTATCTCAGTACTGTGTCAGAGCAGAACTTCACATAATCAAGTGTCTGCAAAATAGTTCCTACAAAAATGAACAAAGAGAAAAAGAGTGGAAAGAACGTCTCGTCAAACAGTGCATTGTATCCTCTTGGCCCTTTCATGGATAAAGACGGTGTGCTCACGATGGGAAGTAGACTTTGTCATGAAAGTGAGCAACAATCATTTTTTGTGATCTGATGATTCTTTGTAATGATTATAGGGTGTTTCACAGAGTCTGGATAGGTTGAACGGCAAAGTTATACACCAAGGAAAAGGATTCATTATAAATGAGATAAAATCTAATGGCTTTTGGATCCCAGGAATTAACAGAATTGTAACGTCTTATATTAGGAGTTGTTTGCAGAAAGCACAGGTGACCTGTTGAAGAACAGAGAATGGCTCATCTTCCCCCAGAAAGAGTAGATCCATCGCATCCGTTTACACATACTGGCATGGATTGCTTTAGTCCATTTCTTATTAACAAAGCATTTATAAAAGGTATGGTCTTCTTTTAACCTGCTTCTGTTCCCGTGAAGTGCATATCGAGATGCTTAATGACCTGACGACAGATTCTTTCATCAATGCTTGCTCTGCATTGTTTTATTGACATAAGAGCAATCCAATCAAGGAAGCAACTTTGTAGGAGCAAAAAATAAATTCAAAGATGCACTCAAGGAAATGGATATGGAAAGAGTGACAACCTTCCTATCAGAAACAGTGCGACTTCATCATGAACGACCACATGCGAGCCATGCTGGTGGCCTATGGGAACGTCAAATTAGAACAGTAAGATCTGTGCTAAATGCTATTCTCGAACTTCATTCAGGAAGGCTAGACGACCCTTCCTTATGGGCTTTTTTATATGAAGCTATGGCAATTGTGAATAATAGGCCACTTGCTGTTGATTGTCTGACTGATCCTCAAAGTCTAAGACCAATCACTCCAAACCATCTGCTAACATTAAAGTCGACTACTGTTTTGCCTCCACCGGGGAAATCTGTCAGGGAAGATGTGTGTGCACGGAAAAGTTGGAGACGTGCAATTTCTAGCAGAACAATTCTGGAGTCATTGGCACAAGGAATATCTCTCGAATATAGTTGCTCGACAGAAGTGGAATGTACCCAAAAGAAATCTCAGTTAGACAGTGATGTCAAGTGTTATTCCTTCTGTTGGCTGCCTTGGTAAGTTGTCTATTAAGTTGAGCATGTCTGCTGAGGCCTCTGCTTATCTGGGCTCAAGTCAGACAGCAACATCAGGTGTTCGGCCTTCTATGAGGCCGCCTTGGTAAACTATCTTTGAAACTGAGTGTGTTCGGCTTCTTTTTACTATAGAGGGTCTTTCTGCTGAGGCCTCCGCTCATGTAGCCCCAGTTAGACAGTGATGTCAATTGTTCGGCCTTCTGTCGGTCGCCTTGGTAAGTTGTCTTTGAAGTTGAGCATGTCGGCTGAGGTATCTGCTCATCTGGGCTCAAGTCAGACAGCGACATTAAGTGTTCGGCCTTCTGTAGGGCTGCCTTGCTAAACTGTGTTTGAAATTGAGTGTGTTTGGCCTCCACTCGCTATAGAGAGTCCTTCTCCTGAGGCATCCGCTTATCTGAGCTCCAGCTAGACAGTGACATCAAGTGTTCGGCCCTCTGTGAGGCCGCCTTGGTAATCTGTCTTTGATTGGACCCATCTCGGGCCCAACTTTTATTTGGCTCAGAGATGCTGACTTCGAGTCTGGCAGAATTGATCCCCCTAGTATAGTGACAAGGCGAAGGAATTTACTTTCTCTTTGCCTGTATTCCCTTAAAGGTAAGGCCTGTCAGAGACTGGCATTACCAGACCTTGAGCTCTGCCCTGGGGCAGGCACTGTTTGCTGGGCATGGTCCTAGGTTGTGGCCTTAGGGAATAGGGTCACTAACAGCCCCGTGTTTGACCTGAGTTAGGGACTGGTCTCCAGCATTTAAGTCCTTTGAGCCTTCCTTTTGCTTATCTTAGCCATTTAGGCAGTTATTCCCTCAGCATGGCAAAGTGGGTATTCGTTGGCCAAAGTATCTTTGGACGCAGCGTCTCGGTGCCATGCTTCGGGCATACCTGGTTACATTTCCTTCAGACAAAGAAGTTGCTGACATGTACTACAGGTGCCCTCTTGTACTCATGGTTGCACACGTAGCCACGTCATGGGCTGTCTCGGGCCAATGACATTGTCGTGTTTGAATCACGTGCTTCAGACATGTCACGCTGGAGGAATTCCCCAAAGTATCTTCGGACACAGTGTCTTGTTCCCCTTCTCAGGGAACCATGATTACATGCGTAACCTGAGACGTTTTTGCGACAGTAGTGCCAACTATCAGAATTACCGAAATTCAACATATTTTGCAAACGCCTATTTCATGGTACTTCTCTCCTCTAACATTACAATCACAGCTCTTACAGGTGCTTAATTATGAAGGCACGTCTCACTCGCCACTGATATATATAGTATGACTAGTGTACTACAAGTGGTAACTAAATACTATCTCTGTATTAAAAAATGTATGCTAAAAGCACATTTTAATTTCATGGTGTCTCAAAATAGCACAGTTGAGTACACTTAGATGTTCTTAAGATTATTTTAAGAAGTACTAAAGAAGAATTTTTAGTATATTAAGTACAAAATTTGTGCGTGAAAATAGAGTACTTTACTTTTTTCACCTGGGGTAAATCAGTACACAATCACAGACCACGCACAGTCTGTTTACTGACCGTCTGACTACAGATTATACACAAAAATAACTGATTGCTTAGAATAACATATCCACATGCACTGGATATCCCCATGAAACCTTGCACAAATGCACAAATGCAAAGGTTTTATTATAAAATATACAGTGAGAACTGATATGTGCTGGTTTCATGACACTTAAAATTAATATGCATTTTCTACCGAGCACATTTAAAAAAAATGTGATGTTCACTTTTGAATAATCATGTTTTTATTATTATTATTATTATTGTTGTTGTTGTTCTGCCATTTTAAAGAAATTAAAAGAAAAGATTTGTGCATATAAGTTGGTGGTTCATCATTTTAGTGAACAGACCCCTATCATTTCCACATACTCTCAGATCACATTCTTATGCCACTGAAGGCAATTTCCCAGCATGTCAGACCATCCTCTACAAATCCTCCCTGACTGAGGTGTATGGAATTACAACATCATGTCAAAGCGTATGAGAGGTAAGTCATCCACAAGCAGAGCAAAAGAACCAATATCCAATCATAACTGCAAGGGATTTAGGGACATTCATTTTTCTCAGTGCCATCTTTCCTGCAGACAACTGCACATATGGTCAATAGACAAATGATAATTCAATTGTTTGCTGCATGAATGAGAGAGAAAAAAAGAAAGACAAAAAAAAAAAACATTTTGTGGTTCAGTGAATTCAAAGGAACCAACTGTCTCCACTGAATAAGTTAGTTCAAATGTGAACTTGAATATATTAAGCAAAATCTAAATTTGTACTTATTTCTTCATTCAATAATGAGAACTCTAACAATCATGCTTGAAAGTTTGTGAACCCATAAGAATCTTCTGTATTTAAAAAAAAATTAGCTGGCACTGAGATCAGAGCTTCATTTAGGTCATATAAAGAGAATCTAATTGAACACACACCCATATTTTGGGTGACTATTTTAAATCTGAAAAGGTAAGCATTACTACTATTTGACATAGTGTGGTTAAAGCAAAGGATAAAAAGCAGGATCAGCAGTCAAATTTTTTAAAGAAAATCTAAATAACAATATCTAAGGTTACTCAGAAATTCACAAAAACATAGGCAGAACAACAACTAACATAGACAATAATGGACAAAGAACAGCTTAAACTATTTAGTACACAGAAACACAAGGGACGAAACGAGATGGTAAAAAAACCATGGTAACAAATGAACAGGGACAAAGAAAACACAGGAAACTAAACTGGAAACAGTGCAAATCAAACAAGAACAAACAAAACTCAAACCTAGAACAGGCGTATTAATGTAGTAGTAGTAGTACTATTGTTGTTGCTGTTGTTGTGTTGTTGCAACATTGGAAAAAACGTGCCTCTACATGTTTGAAAAACTCCAGAAGTGTAACTATACATACAATTCACTGCAGGTTTGGGTTGAAATGAACATTAGTGCCAGCAAAACACAAGCATTTGTTTTTGTTTTTACACAAATTATGATTACAGTGACAGATTATCACTTATCAAGACCTATTTCTGTATGGTCCCTTCAAAACACTTTTACTATTAGTTAATAATTTGTAAAATAATACATTTTGATGTGTATATCACATAACCAGCTCCATATGTGTGCCTTTTCTGACATAGTAAACTATATAACACTATTATTTTGGTTTAGAGGAGGGTTTAGTGTTGATGGTACATTATGGAGTACATTATAAACATGTTTAACATTTTAATGACATTTAATTTCTGAACTGCTGTGATACGTGCAACAGCCAATGTAATAAAATGTTGCCTGGTTCATGTTCATCTGCTTTGGATAAAACTGGACATTACAGTTTGAAAGTGTTGCGAAACGTGTAAGAAGCACAACATGTCCTCCAACCAATATGCCCATATAGGTTATTTGTCACTTCCCTGAAATACGACCCATAGGAGCATTTACTAAAGTTGCACCCCTATCGACAACAGGACACTTTCATTTTAATGCATTGTACCTTTTTATCTGCACCAAGTTTCGGGTTTCGCGTAGCTCAGTTGGTAGAGCATTGCAATATATGACAATATGCAATCATGTGATCGTGGGTTCGATCCCAGGGAATGCATGTGCTCATAGTGTATATGCACTATAAATCACTATGGGTAGGATGGGGTAGGTGTAGTCGTTAATAAAAAACAAGAGTTTTGCTAAATGGAAATAGTGTGTCGCAACCCTGGCCCCTTGGACAAACTCTTGCTGGTCCGAGCAGAGCGTGGCGATTGGTGTGATCAGGGCGATAGACAAGAGGAAGGTCGTCTTCACAGATGCCTCCAAAATGGGTTGGGGAGCTCTGTGTGACAGCCGTCCGGAAAGCGAGCTACATATCAGCTGTCTGGAAATTATGGTGGTATATCGAGCTCTCCAGGCTTTCCTTCCTCTCCTGGTGGGACACCACGTCTTGGTCAGGTCAGACAGCATGACGGTGGTGTCCTTCATAAATCACCAGGTCAGTCTCTCCTCAAAGCCCCTCTTCACTATAGCGAAAATCATCCTAGAGTGGGCCCAGTGCAACCTGCTCTCGCTAAGAGCAGCACATATACAGGGCATACTGAACACAGGGGCGGACATGTTGTCCCGGAGCAACCTTCCCTCAGCGGAATGGTCACTCTACCCCCGCACAGTCCAAAAAATTTGGGACGTCTTCAGGACGGCAGAGGTCGACCTCTTTGCCTCAGAAGACAATCATCACTGCCCAATATATTTCTTGAAAGTCAGGGCTGCACTGGCCCACGACTGGCCCAGCCTCCTCCCTTATGCTTTTCCCCCGATCGCGCTGATTCCCCAAGTAATCAGATGAATCAGGGAAGGTGCTCACAAGGTCCTCCTGGTGGCTCCTTTGTGGAGGACCCAACCATGGTTCTCGGAGCTATCTCGGCTAACGCCCATGGAGACATGGCCAATCCCTCTGAGACGGGACCTCCTCTCTCAAGCGAGAGAGACAATATGGCACCCCAGACCCGAGCTGTGGGTCCTTCATCTGTGGTTTCACAATGGGAGCCCGCATGCCTCCCAGAGAATGTCTTAAACACTATCTCTCAGGCTAGAACTCCGTCAACAAGATGTCTCTACTCTCTTAAATGGGCCATCTTTGCCTGTACAAAAGTATTGTGCGAGCTGTCTCTTTAATACAGCATGGTTTATATACATGTTGCCGCTGATTGGGCTGACATTTCTGACACACCCACCAAACAAGAGAAAACGTATCTCAAACCCGTTGTACACCGATTCCAGGAAACATGTCGTTCAACCCGGAAACCGTAGCAAAACGGTTTGATTTTATGAGAACTCATTGTTTAGTGATGACGACATATGTACTTGACATTTGTGCAACAGTATGCAGTGTTAAATTATTACACACTTATTGTTTCTCTGCATTTTTCAGGATTAAACACTGTTGGCTTGACATCAGGATATCAGTCACAAACATCTTAATTTATTTTGTTTCTTTATGCTTTTATACTTTATTAATGTCTTAATATATCCAATATTCATTTACTTATGTTCTGTGCTGTATTGTCATCTCAAGATTTTTAATTTCACAGGACAATGTTGTAAAGCAATAATTGGTAACTTTGCAATAAGGTTTCATTTGTTAACATTTTTTAATGTGTTAACTAACATTAAGTATGAAGGCATACTGATCAGAGATGCAATTAACATTATGCAAATAAGATTACTCAGTAAACTCTTTTCAATTATTTCACCATCACCTCTTGTACTGGGTGCTGACTGCTTTAAATATCAGACAAAAATCTGATATGTCCTGACAGAGAGATGACTGGATTGAACACATTTTCACCTGATGTATTGCACTTATATTTATCATTTGGCCATAAACATTTATCTATTTTAAAAGAAAAGAAGACTCTGACTGAAACACTACAATCATACCTGACCGGCCATGCAGTGGAACTGTGGTTCCAGTAGAATGACCTGTAGCCCAGCTTCTAACTTTTAGTCAGACAATCTCACAGCTATGGAAGAGACATATATTTCTCTGTACTGAATGTTGTGCTCCTTCATACTTGAGATTGCCACTTCATATGTAACAGGTACAATATAATTTATCATGGTCATTTTATACAGATTTTATTTCCAAAGGATTCAGAAACTTTCAAATTAATAAAACATTTTAATCAACTGTAGCAACTGATGAATCTTTTAATTCTGACATAAAACAAGAACATTTAATAATGCATAGCAGGGCTTTATTCCTTGAGTGTGTATAGTCAGCAGGATGCAAATGAATAGTAACGATGCATGACTTTTAACCTCTTGTTGAAACAACTGTCAAATTGGACAGTGTGCAACATGACTGTTTTGAAAGAATTTACAGTAGGAATGGTAAAGTCAGGGTACTGGTTGTCTCTGCAACTTCATCTGCCTTGGAAATCTGAAACAATAAAATAAATGCAGCTTAAAACAAGCAAACAAAGAAAAAAGAAACGTAAATGTGCATGCCATTACATACATTATCATCATCATACGTGATATGCAGTACAGGTACAAACACACTGCTGATATAGAAAAAAAATTATGATCAATCTGAGATTTTATCGATAGCGATAATTAGACGATATTTTGCTGAGTGTGTTACTGTGCTGGTACCTTGGCAGGTTTGGGACTGTCATGGAGAGCTGACTCAGGACGGTTAATATTCTTCATATTCTGCGTGATGGTCAGTTCACAGCAGTAACATAAATTATACGTTTAAATACATTTAAATGTACTTTTTTACATTTTATGGGCATTTTTACTTTTATAAATCCATTCTTTAAACCTAATTATACATGCATCAACTTTTATGTCAATTTCATAAATCTAATCAAATTCAATTATAATAAAAAGACACAAGAAAGATTGTCACCAATCAAATTAAATAAGTCCCAACAAAATTCATCTTTGCAATAGAGGAAACAGAAGCTGCATCTGAAGTGGCATTTAGATGCATTTACACAGACAGTTTAATACAGCTCAAAGGTGATAAATGAATAACCTGCAGTTACAAATGCATAAATATTGTTTTGATGTAAACATAAAACGTTGAATACTGATATTTGAAATGATTAAAAACATTAAAAGATATAAAACTGCCACCAGGTGGCAGCAAGTCATTGTTAATGACTGAGTCACTGAGATTCAACCGATTCATTTAAATGGCTGATTCATTCAGGAACGAAGCATTTGACTATCGTAATCTATCGTAGTCATTGATTCAACTGATTCGTTCAAAAAGCTGATTCGTTCAGCAATAACCGCTGTGTGTTGCTCAGTGCAGGCAATTACAGTGCTGTGGCTTTGTTTTGAGCCATTCTCGTTGGCGAAATAGAGCAAAAACAGGCAATATGATGTCACTTAATATTAAATTGTTTATTAAACTTGAATAAATCAGTGTCACATTTGTTATCATGCTGATATCTGGAGAAAATTTGCTCTTCGTGTGATATTTATTAACTACATTAAAATGATATAAATATAGACTAAATCTTGCAGTGAAAGCGTGCATTCTAAATGTACAATCGCTAGTCTAATCTACAAGACTACATAATGTAATGTATGCGTGCATTCTCTGGGTGTGTGTGAGGGATATACTCGATGTCAGATCACACATTGTTAAAACAACAGTGATTATCACAGACGATATTTATCACACACCCCTAGCTGTGATTTCTCTTTCCTATCCTCAATCAATCAATCAATCAATCAATCAATAAATCAATAAATAAATAAATAAATAAATAAATAAACACACACACACACACACACACATATATATATATATATATATATATATATATATATATATATATATATATATATATATATATCCTCTATACATCATCTCTCATCAGTCAAACCATTGTTATGCATTCTATGGAGTTTATCTAAAATCCTAACATTGTATGATATGCACATGAATTCTTTATGAAGTAAACATAAGAATCCATCAGTACTTAAAATAAACGTTTATTTTCACACTCGGACTAAACAGAAGTTAATAAACTATAGCTTCAACTGATCTCTAACTTCGTTTACTTCAATAAACACAGATGAACCGATCAAACTGTACATACCTCTCTGCATGACTCTGGTCGACAGCTGATGACGTAACACCCATGATTGGTCGATTAATAAGCTTCAATCTGATTGGCTGAAGAGTACGAATGATCCAGATGCGGTGGCAGGAGAGTATCAGAAATACACACACACAAAAAAAGTTGATTCACACGTGATTGTGAGGATAAACTCGTAAGTTTCATACATTCAAAACTTTTGTGCACAGTTGTATATCTATGAATTGTGTTTTGAATGGTTTTTGTATGAATATATAATTTTATTTTGCGCACGTTAATTGCTTTTTGTGAATGTATATATTTTTTCGCGTACGTGAATTGTTTTTTTGTGAAATTGGCTATGCATGTGTGAATCATGTTCTTTGCGTGAATTATTATTGATACACACTCCATACTGATAAATATATATTTTATATTATATCATCATATTATATTATATCATCATATTATATTATATCATCATATTATATTATATTATATTATATCAGGTATTAAATTTGTAAAATAAACCCTCAGATGAACAACAACACATGACATCACACCATGTGATTATTATTATTATTATTATTTTTTTTTTTTTTAGCAAAAATAAAGCTAAGATGGAAAAACCAAGGGGGACAAACTAAGGACAGCCTATGATTCAAGTGCTTTTAGCAGCAATAAATTATCATTATAACTAAATTATAAATTATATTTTATTATAATTTATACTAAATTGATAAATTCATTATCATAGTAATCATTTTCTGTATGACTTTATCACTCTCATATCATCCTGGAGGAATTTTGGCCTGCTCTTCTTTACAATGTTGCTTCAGTTTAGTGAGATTTGTGGGCATTTGTTAATGCACAGCTCTCGCCACAGAATTTCAGTCGGGATGAGGTGTGGACTTGTCTGGGCCATTGCAACACCATTATTCTTTTCATTTTTAGCCATTTTGATGTAGATTTGCTGGTGATCTTCAGACCATTGTCCAGTTACATGACCCAATTTTGGCCAAGCTTTAGCTGTTGGAAGAATGGCCTCACATTTGACTCTAGACTTGACTTTTGGTATGAGTCATTTTGTGGTGATTTGCTCTTTTGGTTTTCATAAAACTTGGCAGTTATTGCCAAACATCTCCACTTTGGTCTCGTCTGTCTAAAGGACATTGTTCTAGAAGTCTTATGGTTTGTTCAGATGCAACTTTGTAAACCTTGAGCCGTGCTGCCATGTTTTTTTTTTTTTTTTTTTTTAGAGAGAAGAGGCTTTTTCCTGGCAACCCTTACAAACAAGCCATACTTAGGTGTCTCAGGTATCTTTTTAAAGCTTAGAAACTCAACTTTTTTTAATGCATCCAACCATTTTGCTCAACTCTTAATGAGTGCTGAGTCATTCCACTAAACTTAAGTGTACTGCCTGCGGGCGCCACCAATAATAACTAGAATGTACATTTCCTGAAGAAAATGTTGAATGGTGCTTGCAGTGGCAAAACTCGGCACTCAGTTGCTAGGTTGGTTGCTAGGGTGTTGTTAGGCATTTGCTAAGGTACTTGGGGTGGTTGCAAAGGTGTTGCTAGGTGGTTGCTAAGGTGTTGCTAGGCGGTTGCTAGGGTGTTCTAGGTGGTTGCTAGGCGGTTGATATGGTAACCTAGGTGGTTGCTAGGGTGTTGCTAAGCAGTTGCTAGGGTGTTTTGGGAGGTTGCTAGGCGGTTGCTATGGTAACCTGGGTGGTTGCTAGGCAGTTGCTAAGGTACTTGGGGTGGTTGCTAAGATGTTGCTAGGTGGTTGCTGTGGTA
The DNA here is from genome assembly GCA_037101425.1 of Elopichthys bambusa. Lineage (NCBI taxonomy): Eukaryota > Metazoa > Chordata > Actinopteri > Cypriniformes > Xenocyprididae > Elopichthys > Elopichthys bambusa. The sequence goes on along the minus strand of CM074448.1, from coordinate 17,051,579 downwards.
ACCTGGGTGGTTGCTATGCTGTTACTAGGTGGTTGGTCATTGTCACAGGTGGTTACTATGGAGTTTTTATAGAGTTCTTAGCATGTTCTTAGCCCAATTTAGCACTTAGCTAATCACTATTAGCGTGTAGCTATTCACTGCTAGCATGTGGAAGTCCAGTTTGCTAGCATGAGTCAAAAGAGCCAACTGCCATGTCTCTACGATGCTCTGATGCAGAGATATAGGTCTTGCTAAACGGTTGCTAGGGTACTCTGTTTGGTTGTTAGGGAGTGGCTTGGCATCTGCCAATGATAATACTCCAATGGCTGCTTGTCAGCCTTTTGACTCTCCTTGCTATAGTTTTGGAGTTACAAGTCTTTACTTTTTTGTTTGTCATGCAGGAAAAACAACTCTGAAAATGTCTTCAGAGCTTAAGGGGTTAACTGAGGCTTGTAGAGTCTGATGTGTAGTTTTTGGGTTATCTGCAGTTTCTCTGAGCATTACACCGTCTGATGTTGAATTTGCTGGGATGTCCACTCCTGGGAAGATTGGTGTCTGTTTCGAATGTCTTCCCCTTGTGAATAGTCTTCCTCACTGTAGAATGATGGACTTCAAATTGTTTGGAAATGGCCGTAACCTTTCTCAGATTGATGGTAGCAACAATTGCTTCTCTAAGCTTTCTATTTCAGATAAATGCTGTTCTTATGAACTTTCTATTCATCAAATAATCATGAAAAAGAATTGTACACAACTGTTTTCAACATTGGTAATAATAATAAATGTTTCTTGAGCAGCAAATCAACATAAAAGAATGATTTCTGAAGGATCATGTGACACTGAAGACTGGAGTAATGAATTTCATTTTAAAATAAACAGACTTGACTTGTCACATCATCTGTGGGATTTTCTGATCAATCAATGTAAGATGTTGTTTTCTCTTTTATGTTTTATGTATAGTGATGTCAATTTTGTTTGCTTATTTGTAGTTTATTCACCAAAAAGCTAATTTAACCTCAGGACATCTTACTTCTACCTTCCTTGTGATCTTTTGGGTCGATGCACAAGGAGAAATGTATGATTGTGTGCATGATACTTGATGGATTATATCAGACTGATTCCATTCACATCGTTCCAAGTCTTGCATTCACTTTTTACAGCAGCAAGGACTTCATCATTGTGGACTATCCAGATAGGAAAAGCTACAATCATTGCTTATGTGAATATTGTTTTTGATGTGTGTATTTTATTTTGTTTTTGTTGAAATAATACTTACTTTTACATCTATTGCTTGCTTTACTGAGTATTTTGACTTGCACAGATCTTAGCCACTGGTTCCCTAATACAAATCTTGTGGCAGTTGGTCTGGGTCTAAATAATAGACAAAGTTTTACTTAATATAATATAATATAATATAATATAATATAATATAATATAATATAATATAATATAATATAATATAATATAATATAATATAATATAATATAATATAATATAATATAATATAATATAATATAATATAATATAATATAATATAATATATATGAAGCCATGAAACCCCCACCAATCGCTGCCCGGGCGCCATAGCAAAATGGCTGCCTGCTGCTCTGGGTGTGTGAGTTCACTACTCCTAATGTGTCCACTAACTTGGAAGGGTTACACGCAGAGGAAAAATTCTGAGAATGGGTTACCATACTTGGCCTTAATATGTCACTTTTATGGTGGAATGATCTTCCCAATTCCATCCATAGAACTAAATCCCTCTCCAAATGCCTGAAGACATAACTCTTGTGAGCGACTGACTTGACTATTAATGCACTAATTAAATGCTTTAAAAAGTCTGTGATATTCTTTCACCAAATGTTTCATCTTTATCTTAGTACGAGTTTTTTTTTTTTTTTTTTTTTTTAATGTTGTATCATGTCTCTCCTATAAACTGTATTTATTTGTTATCATTATGAATCAAAACCGTTTGCTAAATGAATACATATAATAAATAAAATAACATAAAAAAAAAAAAAAACATGTATAAAACATTACTTGAATGTAAATAATCCAAAACCTAATAGGCCTATTGTTTCTATACCAAAATGCATGCAATGGTTTAGTATAATAAACAGCTGCATGTGAAATACTCATATATATATATATATATATATATATATATATATTATTATAGGCATTTAAAGGTGCAGTGTGTAAATTTTAAGAGGATCTATTGACAGAAATGCATAATATACATAACTATGTTTTCAGTGGTGTATGAAGACCGTTTTTCTTTCCTTAGAATGAGCTATTTCTATCTACATCCACCGCGGGTCCATTTTGCGCTGACATGTTTCTACAGTAGCCCTAAACAGACAAACTGCACTACAGAGCGTATTTTGTCACTATATTCTTCTTCTTCTTTGGTGTTTTTTAGAGGCACCTTGCATCGTCACTATGTTGAATACGCATGAAGAAGAAGAATTAGTAGTAGCAGTAGTCGTCTGGTTTATTAGAAGCAGAGACCATTCTTTGTTAGAAGTAAGTTAAAGTTCTTGTTAAACACCCTATGCAAAAAAAGTATAAGAAATGATTTATATATATATATATATATATATATATATATATATATAAAGGAAGTGAGTGTGCAAACTTTGTGGAATACCAAGAAAAGATGTTACCAAGACCATGAGACAATGAATCAGTGTTCATATTAGTAGCTGCAGGAAAGGATGGAAGCCTGGCCTTGTATGAGGCTATTGTGTGAGATGCAATAGAAAGCATCCAGGTTCTGTAATCGCTTTCAGACAGATGCTGTGTGCTTCATACTGCATCCTTCCAAGACACACAATGGAATACTGTGGACTAGATACCATTAATTTGGTATCTTCTTGCATAAAGCTGCTGTATAATTCCCCCAAAAATGAATTATATATACATATTTGTGGGCATAGTGATTTTTTTTTTTTTTCATTAAATATTTCCCCCACACTATAATAATGTAATGTTTAGTTATATATTTTAATTTCTTTTCTTTTTTTTTTTTTTGTCATGAAATTAATGTTCCTAAAACTATTTTGTTCCCCCAAGAAATGTTATTCACTCACAAAACTTTTGCATTCTCTCTCAGATCTATTGTGTTCCCCTAAGAAACTTTGCATTCGCTCGCAAAACATGTTTTCTTGCAAAAGTAATGCGTTTCCTGATAAACTTTCACTCAGAAAAGCACTAAAATATATTTTTCCTCTCATCTCATCATCATGGAGCTTCGAAGTAAAAATCCACCTTTATGCAAAAGATAATTTCTTATTTCTTTCAAGTTTTAAAATGACTACACATCAGATTTCATGCCATTCACCCAGAGGAGGTAATTGGGCAGCAAGCAAAATTATAACTTACATGCTAATTACAAATTATAACACAGATCAACTAGTCTGGACTAGCATATAATAGGTTTTATGTAGAGGTTGGGGTTTCAACAAAGACAAATGTTGTCTGGCGAGATGAGGCAGAGAATGCAGTCATTCATCTGACCTTATCAGACAATTCTAAATAAACAGCATTGTGGGAAATAAGAAGGAGATCAATGCACAGCAAGAGTCATCCATCGTCACTACTGAAAGCCTCTGGCCTGTTCAGCTATTTGATAAAAAGTCCATTAAAACATTGTCTAATTAAATGATAAGCACAAATGAAATCACAGGTTGAAAGGATTTGCAGTAACCATCTCATGGGCGGTGTGTTGGTAGAAAGTGCCATCTAACAATTGCAAACAAACAGCAGTATGCGGTAGTCACCACACAAATTGATTTAACTTTTATATTCAAACAGCTACGAGAGTCTAATTGGATTATATAATGTGTCATGACCGGTCAAGTTGTGGCTTGTTCTGAGATATCAGTGCTTTACAACGAAGACATGTGAGTAAAGAAGGTCATGAAGGATCAGAGAAGGGAAGAGACTTTTTGCAATGCTGCAGTCTGATGAAGCATAATAAAACAATTAGCTCACTGAAGCAGGTTGTTTCAATATTACCTTCTGATAAATTCATCAGTATGATAAATATGCTTATAATGAAATGCAAACAGACAAAATGGGTCAAGTAGTAATTGCTCTAATTTACTCTTTTGTAATTTGCACTATACTGCTACCCAGAGGATTTCAGAAGTCTTAATGGCGATCTCAGTCATATTTATCCTTTTTGAGCAATGTTGCCAGTGAATTTTGCTAAGTGATGTTGCTTGGGCACTTTCCCATTGAGAATGGGCAACAAATTTCTATCTAGATACTTTAGATCGTAATTTGTTGCCCATTCTCAATGGGAAAGTGCCCAATCAACATCGCTCTGCAACATTGCTCAAAAATTTGCCCCGGGTATTATCAACTTAAAGGTTATGCGTATTTGGTGTGCTGTTAGAGGGGAGGGCTCAGAGCTCGGAATTTGGCTGAATTTATGGAAGCAATTTGTAAAGCAAAATAAAATGGACTAAAAATTGCCTGTTGAATATTATAGGTTGTATTTTTAAATAGACCGAATATTTTGAAATCTGAAAGGTGAATATGGATCATTGAACTTTTTAATAATGAAAATGTGTATGAAATGTTTTAAACTGAAATATTCACAGCTTAAATATACGACCATGCCGAATTTCAGCCCATTAAAATGCAAGCCTTAAATATACAATGCATTAAAATGCAAGCACGGTTAATGCAAGATTTTTTTTTTTTTTCTTTTCAATATGTGCAATTCAAACAGCTTTTTTTATTTCAAAAACATTTGTCATTAATTTACTTCCATAGAATTATCCCTACCTGTCTGGGAAGTGTCTCTAGTGAAGCTATGAGTTTAGGTTACTTAAAAACTGAAAGAAATATTTGCCATAGCTTGCAGTTTGCAAGCTATTTTATTGATATATCACAGGATGGCGTTGATAATAAGTTTTGGCGTTCCTGAAGGTTTCTGTGCACATGTGATCTGTATGTGATGTGCGGGCTGCTGTCTGTATGTGTTAGTGTACAGTGAAGCAGCGCGTTAGTTTAGAACAGCGATTTACATAGCCTATCTGTACAATAACTGTTTAAAACATGCATTCAACTAATCGATATTGAGTATCCAGATGGCATAGTTGTGCTTGTGATGAAGCAGTAGTGGGGTGCTCTCAGGGTATACATTTATTTGTCATTTTATCTGACGGAGAAGAGTGGAGCTCGGAGATCTCCAGCTCGTGACCCGGAAACCGATTGAGCTCAGCCATCTTGAAGGACATCTCGAATCTTTGATTGCACCGCGAGGAGGCGAGGAATAAGGAGCGAGGTTACACAGGTGTTTCCTTCCCTCGTATCCTGAGGGGGTGGAGTTAAGATGCGAGGAAAGGAAACAAGAATACACAAATTAGAATTGAGAAGCAGAGTCGTAGGAGCTGGCTGGGACTGAGCCACAGCATTGGATTGGGCCTGCTGAGTCAGTCTGATGCTGAAGGAATATGCTGGAGGATGTGTGTTAGATTTTAGTGTCTACATTAGTCTGGGTTTGTCAAGTGGAAAAAGACGTGGTGGAAGATGGCGAATGTCTCGCTGGAGGGGGCGAAGGTAGGCCTCGGCATTTTGATGTGCGATGACCCGATCAGAAGGGCTATTGCCTGTGAGATGACGTGGGAGCTCGGCAGTGGTTTATTAGGCGTAGGAGAGCAGCGCTCCTCAGGCTGGTGGATTGCGGTGGCGATACCCTGTGGAGGAAAGATTCTTCATCAGATGTGAGGAGATCGAATTCGGGCATGTTGGACACTTGAGGCAGGGCCCAAATGCTGGAAAACTGTCATGGAACAGAGGCAAGTCTGCTGTATATATACCACTTATCTAGTCATTTGAGTTGATAAACTGAATGTGCTCTTCCTGTGTTAATTAGGTTAATTATCTGAATGTGCTCCTCCAGAACTTTGTTAATGTTAGATGGTTGACAAATGTTGCCTTTTTAAATGCATGTTATAAGTTACACAAACTCACAACATTGGCAGAGATGGAGTTTGCGTGGAAAGGCATTACTTTGAACCGAACAGCTCTGAGACACCAAACCCCATATCATGAGCAGTTTGCATGTAAATGAACACAGTGCCACGGCTGAGATGGCACCGCTAACTCTTTCAGTGCTGTTGGAAGCAATCAATGCATGAAATGTATCTGAAAACGCAGCAATTTTTTTGGTAGTTGTTTATAGCCATGTCAGAATTCACGTGGGTCATACTTCTCAGAGAACCTGATTTCACAAAGTGCAGTATCTTTGTTCATCCTCGAACAACATTCCAGTCAATGAATCAGATTTGAGGGACAAGTTTACAGTTTGTTTTAAGTTTAGGCTTACAACCAGGTTAGGTGCTTCTACATCATTGTTATTCACCTACTGTATAATTTTCCTCTGATTTTAGGGATAACTTATGGGTATGGTTAGGTTTAAGCTTGGAACACACTAAGCCGACTAAGTTTTCTCAGTGTGTTCCGCACCGTTGACTGAAGTTGGTCCTCGTCTACTTTTTTTTCGGCCGATTCGACATGTTGAATCGCCGTCTGGACCCAGACGCTGCCAACGTGAGCCAACCACGCAGACTGCTTTCATCGCCACTAGTTCGTCGGCGTCGACTTGGTGTGTTCCGGGCTTTAGGGGTAGGGTTATGGTTAGGATTAAATTTTCAGACAGGACTGTTGTTCTAAGATCAACAAAATATGTTGACCCAGGAATACATATTCTCATCTAACTCAGCAAAATCATCCCTGAGATTAATAAATTAAAAAGTCTCTATTTAACCTGTTTGTTGTATAGGGAAGAAAAAACTGAGCTATTTTATTTCCTTATAAAATATTTCCTATTTAAATTAGGAAAAATAAGCTTGATTAGAAAATCAACAACAATGACAATGAGATAAAAGCAACATTGGAATGTTTTATTCGTTCATGTTACACAATTTTTTTTTTTTAGAAAATAAAACACAACCAATAAATACAAAGATAAAAAGCAACTTTTTTTTTTTGGTGACTACCTCACCATTTTCCAATAGCATTTTTGTTTCTTTTATATAGTTGCGTATATCTTTTTGTTTTACTGTGCTCAATGACAGCGAGCAGCGGCACCCAAAGCAGACTGGTCACAATGGATTGCAATGAAACATGAAACAGGCATGCAGATCCATGAGTGATCCTCTTTACGCGCACACGCACTCACACCCCCCATACAAAAATGAGTTGGCACAATAAAGACAACATCTAGAAACTTTTTTTTTTTTCTTTTGCAAAATATATTATATATACACAAAATAAACAAACCAACAAATAAACCCAGAAACCATCTTTGTATCTTTCTTCTGACCTGTCTGAACTTTCGAGTGCCACTTTCTGATTTAAAAGTGAAGAGTTTTTGCACCACTAGTATCACCAAACAGATTTGCAAGAAAACTCAGTTTTCAAACAGCTGTCCCAAATATTCCCCCATATGTTATTGGTCAGCAAAACACATAGTCCTCCCCCAAACTCATGCCACTGGTTGAGTCATTGTTGTTGTGTTGGGATGCTCAAACAAACAGAGCAATGTTTTGATAGCGCCACAGTGTTACACTTTTGAGAAGAATCAACCTATGAATGGCTCACTTATAGTTGTCTCTGCACATTAAGCTAGGATAGGAGATTAACATCAACAAATTATACAGATCACCTTTAAGTAATTCAATAAAAAAAAAATAAAACCTTCATTAATTATCACACCCTCACATTCAAGGTGCTTTTCAGTAAAATCATCACAGTAGACCGCCCCATGTACAGAGTTTAACAATACACATAATGTACAAACATGTTATCGCCCATGTTGTCGACGCTGCAGTCACATGGTTTCAGCGTTTTTTCCTCCTGCATGGTGTATAAGGCCTAAAGGCGGAGCTCAGAGCCAGTCACGTGATCAAAGGCGTATGTCATAAATCTCAAAGCTGTTGAAATCTCATCAATTCCCTCAAGGGTTTGGCAGAAATATCTGGCACAGGGAGTCAGTCGAGGAGAAAACACCAAAACAAAAAGTACACAGAGGACAATAAAGGTTGAAGGTTAAAGAAATGTGCCAAATCTTGCATTCCCACTGTTGATGTAAATATGCATTCTCACTGGAGGACAGAACAGCTCATTCATATGGGCTCGATTGGCCCAAGCGAAAGGAAAAAGAGGAGGCAAGGTGAAGAGGTTGAAGCCAGTGTTGATGAGGTCTTGAGCTCTTGTGTTATCTGACCTCCAGGCAGTCCAGGTACTCCAGAGCCAGCTCGTAGCAGAACCTGTACTGCTCCTGTGAACAACATCAAGGTTGCATCAATTTCTTTGGTGACATTCACAAACTACATCAATTTCATAATGACGGATTAACATTTTTACATTTACAGAAAATGTCAGTGATGTTTGCCTGTGCATTGTTAATCTCATAATAAAAACCTCATTACGGAATTTAAAACTACACTCTGTAACTTTTGTACGGTGGCCGATCAGGATATTAAAATAAAAAAACAAAACTCAGGTCATTGACAACACCACTGATGAGTAGACATTTAAAAATAAGCATGTCCTAGCCAGGTTTGTCACTTGTTGGGGTCCCCTTGAAACATTTCCGTTGTGGTCTGTGCTATTTGCAGCATGTTTCTGTATTTGGTTGTGTTGTGAGTATTTGCAGCACATGTGTTGTCAAACTGATGAAGTTCTTAATTTGCTGGTGTTTTTTCTGTTTGCATGCATTTTCTTCAGTTGCAGTGCATTGAGCTCTCCATACTAACCACTGTACTTTTGGCCCTCTAGTGGTTGAAGTATAAAGCTACAGGACCTTACTTGCGGAGGATAATTTTTTTGGTAATTACTGTACTCCACTACTCTGAGCAGATGAGTCTGATGGTTCGAATCGCATCGCTAGCTATCACCTTAGTGGAAATGTCATTAACAACATCAAAACCTTCCCGTAATAACAAAAAGATGGATGTCTTATGAGCAGGTATGTTTATGTGCTGTTTTGTGTTTTTGACCCATTAAAACCAATTGTTTTAATTAATCAATTGTTTTTACAAAAGTTTGGCAACACTGATATTAGACATAATGATTGTTATTCATATCAGATAATGGTGGAAACTATAACTTGGCAAGACTATACAGTTGTATCTCTCCTTTAATCCAAGTCAATAGGTTTGTTTTATCATCTATTGCAGAGTAAAGTTAAAGCATCTCTTTCTCAAGTGTAATTTGAAGTATGGGTTAGGGTTTCCCTATCTCAACATCACTAATTAGTTCTTCATATAATTAGCACACTAACCATAGACTCCACCATGTTGGGCTTGGAGTTCCGGAGAGTCTTGACGGCGTAGAACACATCGACCATGTTGTGATGATGCACCATCTCCATTATCATGGTGCAAGCGCAGAATGTGCCACTACGTCCCCCACCATTCCTTAAAGACATTAATATGTTGTTTCATTAGCATCTTCAAGAAAAGAAGCAGCTTGTAACACATAAAAGAGAAGGATCTGTGCAGCACACTTTCAAAGCTTATGTGGATTATTGTACTAGAGATGACTGGAGGGGATAGCGTTGAAAGAGCCATATTTGTGCCACCACAGGCTGCCAGATATCTGCAATACTTTTAAACATGAAGGAATGGAAAGTATGAGAGTGCTCTGGGGAAAAGTCATGCAATAAAAATGTCACATCCTACTGAGCTAAGATCATTTCCCTAGGGCTACTGATAGAAGAAGGGCACCCCAGCACAGATGCTTTGAAGCCCGATATGGTGTGTTTGTACGACGCTATCATTAATAGAGGATAGACGTATTAAACTACAGACACGTGCAAGTGGCAGGTGCGTATCCTGAGGCCAGAGCGCCAAAAAGTCAAATACTGAGAAAAAATGAAGACATGAAAAAGCAGCTGGAGTGTAAGCGGTTTATGCAGATTTTCACTGTTGGGTGGCCACATTAATTGCAGGAGCACAAGAGCAAAAGAGACCTGAATTGTATAATCAACACAATGAAGTGTAATTGCTCTCCAATTAGCATTTGGAAGCAGAGCCGTATGAAACTTACAAGCAGTGCACAACGGTGCGACCATCACCACATTCCCTCTGCCACTTCTGCACTTGTGCCAGCAGGTTGAGAAAGGCCTTCTTAGAGTCTGGGATTTCACGATAAGCCGACCAGCGCAGAAACTGGAAATGTCGCACTACCAGATGACCTTCCTGCAACTGAACGATAAAGACAGAGAGACCAAGACAAGAAGAAAGAGAAAATTATTAAAAAACGCATAGCATGAAAAATTAGATTAAAATGGTGATTTTGGTCCATTCAAGTCAAGAGAGTTTAGATCTCTGAGGTGACATATATGGAGCCCCTAAGGAGACATGGTGATATAAACTTGCTTTTGCATTCTCTCTCAAAACTTTTGCATTTCTCCTAGAAACTTAGCATTTTGCACTCACTCACAAAACATTTGCGTTTCCCGAGAAACTTTGAAAGCATATGAATATAATTTTAAAGTATTTAAAGTATAGAGCATTTTTAATTATTACCTTAATTAATTTGCAATATAAAAAAGTTCTGTAATTTATGGGAAATAAAAATGATCAATAACTGCAAATCAATAAGCATCCCGAACCTAGTCCCTATTGAGTCATACTTTAAACATGCAACCCTGTTACACAATCTGATGTACTTTTTTAAAAAAAAATGTTTTTATTGATTGAAAATGATATTGCTAATAATAATAATTAAAGCTGCAAGCAGCGATGAAAGGGCCCTTGTACCTGGGCTCACCGCCACCTGGTGGCCTTAGGAAAACAGTGAACAGTAGGCGATTGCCATATTTCTCCTCTATTTATCCGTTTAAATGACTAAGTCATTTTGATGCACCACAGTTCCTGCTGCCAGCAGGTGACGCTTTGAATATAACTGAATGTTTCCATGTTGATGTCTTCAGGTCAGGACTATTATCAAACGTGAAGTTTGGGGAAGATTGGACATTGTATGCCGGAGTTGCAACAACTTCCTGTTTCATGCCGTTAATTGCATACATCAGAACTTACCCAAAAGTTGCATGATTTGATGTGTTTCTAGCATGTTTGGTACTTTGTGGCATATTTAAATGTGTTTCAGGGAGTGAATTACAGTGTAAAGCATGCAATTTCCTGTTGCCAGTAGGTGGCACTATAACTAATTGAATATTGGCATGTAGATGTCTTCAGGCCAGGACTCTTATCAAACATGTGAAGTTTGGGGCAGATCGGACATTGTATGCCTGAGTTACAACAACTTCCTGTTTCATGGCGAAACATCGAAATTTGTCAGGCCGCCACGGACACACCCTTCAATGAAAACTCTAGATCTTTGCAATTTAATGTCACAAAGGGCTTTGGATTAGACTGACCAAATATGATGTTGATCTGATTAAAACTCTAGGAGGAGTTCGTTAAAATACAACACCTGGAAATGGCAAAAACTGCAAAACTTTTGCAGAGAAAATTCTAAATATCTCACTTCCTATTGGGTTTGTAAACCCTAATCTGTAGATTAGCAACATGATCTATCAATAGCACTCTACGCCTCAGCCTTGTACCTTTTTGAAGAAGTGAGAATCATCATTCCAACATGGGTGGTTCTCTCTGGGGTCCTGTGAAGAGGCAGTATGGGACAATTTCTGACAATGACATGGAGTGTTTTCCCAGCTTGCAGAGTCTCAAAGAGACAGAAGGGAAATCGGGACTGACAGGGGCTAGCCAAACTGACAAAGGCACGAATGGGAATGTGGCTAAAGGTTGACAGCCTGGCTGACAGGAGTGCTAAAGGGGGCGAACAATGAGAGGTGCAACACTTGGGACAAGATTTCAAAGAGACAGGATGTTGACAATGATGCCATCAGGGAGGACTAAGGTCAGCTAGAGGTGTGAGAAAGTGCCTTTTTATTCAGACAAGTCAATATCAGAAGCACAGACCACACTGAGAAAGACACAATATGCACAACTTTATCTCTCTCTCACACACACACATCCAACCAGAAATTAACAGGTCTAATTATAGCAATGTAGTGCTATTTTGTGAAATGGAGATTGACCACACTTTTATACCTTTGCTTTAATTTAATCGGTATTGAATTCATTTTCTACAAGTCTCTGAAAAGATCATTTAGCCATTAGCCTCTCAGTTAATTAACCTTTCTGGAGTGGCCCTGAATCTCAAGTCTTTTAAAAAGAGATGGACATTATAAGTGATTTGTCTAATGAGGTCTGATTTTAATGAGTTACTGTAATAAATGTCAGCACTAACACATAGGAGATAAGATTTATTTGAAGATGATGTATATGGCACTATAGACTCACCCGTGTGATGTTGTTCACCCTGAATAGACGAGTGACAACATTGTCATCAGTGGATCTGGACAGCAGCTCCACCGTCATGGGTCCATACTGCTGCATCCCTGTTTCAGGCCAGTACTGTAGACAAGGCTGAGAAAGAGAGAGAAATAATTATACTTATGCTGCGGGGCTGTTGAATGCTTGAATCTGACTGGTTGACCAACGTTCTAAGGTGTGCAATTATTTTCAGGGAAACACACGGCTAAAGTAGTTCTAGCAGGTCTTGACCGCATTGCAGTTCCATATCACTTCGCCAAATGTTTTCAGTTATCTCAATAGGTCCTTACAGACTACAACCGCAAAAGAAACAAAACCCACAACGACACCGACCAAACAAATAAAAATATAGTAAACAATAGGATGAAAACAACAAATTATTGTCATGGTTTTTGCCACAAAATACGTTTTATTGTGCAGTGAAAGGTCTCGTGCACTCTCTTTCTCTTTCAAACGTACACACGTACTATATCATGTTTTCTTTGAATGATGCCATTTGATATCTGACAAATGTGATCTATTATTGTCATGTCAAAAAGTAATATACATTTTTAATTCTCAAGTCAAACATATAAGGAACATACATCAAAATTACAATGAACTATATACAAACAAATGGCACATTAAAAGCAATTGGGTAGGTCAAATAAACATATTTAGGAAATTTGAGATTTCTTCTCAGCTCTGAAAAGTCCTGTCCTTTGCACCACTGAGCTTAGCAGTAGTGCCCTCCAGCAAGGCAATGGCCAAATTTTAGCCTGCGTTTTAGTTTTTCAAATCTTATCCGGTAACACTTTACAATAAGGTCACATTAATGTTAATTAATGCATTAACTAATTAACAATTAACAATGAGCAATACATTTGTTACAGTATTCAATAATCTGATTCCCCCCCCCCCCCAAATAATCATATAAGATACATATTCAAGTCAATATCTCTATGAATTGTAAAAAAAAAAAAAAAAAATTGCGGACAGAGAAAATGGGCATTTTGCGATTAAGCGAAGGGTGAAGATAGACAGTGAAAGGATAATAGAGTCAAGGAAACACCAGAGATAGGCTAATCAGCACTGAAAATCCAATTGCGGCCGACCAAGATAAATAATCCTTGCTCATTTCTCCATATCGGCTGCATTTTCTAGTCCAATCTCCCACCAGATTACCATTTGCTCAATGTGTCAATTAATTTTCACTCACGCCTGTTGCAGACAGATCTAATCCAGTGGTTTTATTTGAAACGAGCAGGCGTGAAACAGCTTCAGCCATGTATTTCCGATGTGAGATAGAGAGATGTTGATATAGATGAGATAGAAATTGATAAATTGCGTATTAACAGAGTGACATGGTGTGGAAGATGATAAATATTCATACAAACACATTCAGACAGATTAGAAAAGGGTGAATGCAGCAGAAAGAGAACAGAGAGATATTTCTAGAAAGTTAGAGGACTAACCTAGTGAGATAATGCCTGGAAAAACATTTGCACACATCAGATGGTAGACAGGAAACAGAAATAACTATAAAATAGTCTTATGCAGATCACCTCACACAAAAGCACGGATACAGATGTATTATCAGGTGAGTCTTAAAGATGACAAGCTCTAATTTTGTATTCAGTCAAATAATGTGCACCAGATGCTTTATCATGAAGAACGGGTCACAGTGGTTCCCTGCAGGGGTAGAAGAGTGAAAATCACAAGTAGGTTGGTGTCTTGGTGAGTTTGTCCTTTCCATTGGCAATTTAGACAAGACAAACACATTATCAATGTGGGGAGTCTCAAATGAAGCACACATTGTGTGTATGCTGTTCACCCAGAGTGAGAATTATGGGGTCTAGGGGGGTGGGCTGACCTGCCAAAAAAATAGCTTTCACACCCTTAAAGATTTCAAAACAAAATATGTAAAACAAAAAATGTTTAAAATATGTATATGGTTATATTCACACCACAGTTGTCTGTGACCCAAACCTGATTTTTCTCTCCTCACATGTGGCACAAATGTGAGGAGCACAACGAAAACATTACAAATTGCACTAAATCTGACATTTTTAATTGTAATCTGAACCACTTTCATATATGGAAATATATTTTGCAATGTAATTGGTGCAATAATTTTCCTCATTAAAAATAGTTATACATGACAAATTTAAGTTTTGAATAAATCCTTTTAAGTTTGGTCAGTCAAGTCACAATTCATGCCATTTTTCATTAAACAATGCTTTCTTTTGTAAAATAAAAAAACAAACAAACAAAAAAACAAACAAGAATGACACCTCTCTACTGTTTAGAATTTACTGCAGTATGTTCCATGGTCCATGTTTACATTAAACTACAATCTTATTCTTTAGTTGTTCACTTTTGATTAGATGGTAATGAAATTGATATACTACTGGCCATTCACACAGCGCAAGTTTTTGTGGTTTAGGACGCAAGACACAGGTCAGTGGAACAAAAAAATGCAAGGTCTAGAGATGCGTTTTTTTAAAAGTTCAACTTCTTTTAAATTGATCACAGCATTTATAGATTGATGTGCCATGCATGAGGTGCTGTAAAAGATTTGAGATGGGAGCACAAAGCTTAAAAGGGGCCATCATGTTTACATAGAAAAACAATGGAAAACAAAAATAAAGTGCAGTGGAATGGAAGCACACATTCTGTTTGTACAGCCCCAACACCTACGTTTTGATTGTATTTAATTTTTAGATTTGGAATATATTTCAATACGCCATTTATCTAGAAATACAGGAAATTGCTGTCATATTCAATTTTGTATTATGTTAGGTATTGAACTTAAGTTTAATAGTTTTGAATAAAACTATAAACATATGCAAACTGTGCTGTAGAAATTTAGTTATGGTTGTGTCTAAGTGAGAAAAGCAACCATGTCATTGAAAGATGAAGTCAGTGAATGTATTTTTTGCCAAAGCAATGGAAAAAGATCCACAGTTTAACACACATACACTGCATCCGAAATCGAATACTTCCCTACTATATAATATGCAAAAAAACTGTACACCAACAGCATATGTCCAAATAGTATTTCCGCTAAGATTCTCTGCGCATTCGATGGACATTTTACATTCCATGAGGCTACAGGAGAGGATTTATCAATGGCAGTGAAGCAACGCAACTGACACTAGTAGGTCATGTGACAGTAACAACATGGTGGATGTAGTACATCTGAATTTCATTCATACTACCCATATGCATACTATAAGTGTGAAGAAGTTTTGAAAAAGTCACCTAACTCTTGTGGAATTAGTCCTAGCGATTGTGAAAAATTGTATTGGACATGAAAGTTCAGTTTAGAGTACAAGCTGACCAGAATAATTCCAGGAATGAGTCCTATTGTGTAATTTGCACAGCATCAATGCACATTGTAGGTTGTTGATCTGTTAATCTGGCTCTCTTACCCAGGCAGAGTTGGACTGGTTGAGTTGGTTGAGCATGACGATGGAGGTACAGCCGTAGTCAAATACAAGTCTCCAGAAGTCTGCGGTGGTGGTGGGCAGGGGGTGAGGGGTGACCACAAATGCAGCAGGCTGCAGGAAGCTGTCCATCAGTGCTGCGTTTATGTAGTTGTTGCCTTCACCCTCAGTGGAGACGAGAAACGCGAGGGCACGGTCGGGCGGCAACACGTCCATGCTCCGGTTCTTTTCGCGGTTCCGGGGCAGCAGAGAGACGCTGCACTCCTCCACATCCAGGTGAGGGGTGACAGAGTTTAGAGTCTGAAAAGAAAAAAGGCAGACAAAGAGAAAAGACAAGGGATCAAGGGGTGTCTGAATGCACTTAAAGGATGTGTAATGATATAACGAGGTGAGACAATGAGAGAAAGAGGAAATAAAACTATGCAGGCAATAGCTAGAGGCAAAAATGGAAGAAGTGTAAAATGCTGTGAAAGGAAATACATTAAAAAACAAATAATTAAATTTTCATGACATCTAGAATCATTCAGGCACTAAAGCATTGAAAAAGCACAGCAGATTTAGATAGATAGATAGATACATACATACTCCCAAAAAGGTCTTTTTTTCCCCCTTTAGGGACATGACGTAATAATCACCGGAGTGTGCATACTCTTTTTCACATGGAGTCTCACCCCCGAGAACTTTGTGATTGAGCACAACATCTTGATGCCGTGCCGCCATCTCCTGAGACTGAGCTACTATCAACTAGTTGTCTGTATAACTGAGAATTTTGATGCCCTTAAGTCTTGGAGGGGACAGAGCTGCATCCATGCATTTCGTGAGAGTGCGAGGGGAGCACAACCTGGCACAACTTGGCTCCCCGGTATCTCTGTGAACTGCTCCTTCCTTACACTCCAACTCGCTCATTATGTTCCTCCGATTCTGGCCTTCTCAGTATCCCTCGGTATCGCCTCACTTCATTGGGGGGTAGATCATTCAGTGTTGCTGCACCGAAATTATGGCATTCTCTCCCTCAATCATTCCGCTGTGTCAATAATATCTCTGAATTTAAATCACTACTCAAAACCCATCTGTTCTCTGAATGTTATCAGTTGTAAGTTATTTCCTACATCTATGTTTTTTTTTGTTTTTTTTTTTGCATTTTGTGTCCTGTTTTTCATTGTGCTTTATTCAATTTTTTCACTTTGCTATTGATTGTCTTTTCTGTTTATTGCTTTAGTGTTATTATTTGCAACTGTAATGTAAATTATCCTTGAGCACTGGAAAGGCGCTATATAAATAAAACTTATTATTATTATTATTATTACTATTAGGCTTCTCCCCCGAAAGTGAACCTCAGGAACTTCCTGTGCTGTGGAAGGATGGATATATGGAAATATACCTCCTTCAGATCTATCGTGCCAAACCAGCCTTAGGACTTGATTTTGCTCACGATGAGAGGAATTGTCAAAATTTTGAACCTCTATCTCCTCAGAAAATGGTTCAATTGTCGAAGATCAATAATGGGACGCAGGCCGCCATCCTTCTTCAGCACTATAAAATACCGGCTATAGAACCTGGTGTTTCTCTCTGGGGGAGGAATTCGATCTATGGCCTCCTTTGCCAGAAGAGCTTGAACCTCTTGTTCCATAACCTAAGCCTGCTCGAGGCCCACAACAGTAGGTAAAACCCTCATTGAACTTTGGTGGGCAGGACCCAAACTGAAGTCTGTACCCTTTTTGAACTGTGTCGATAATCAATTGAGATACATTGGGTAGATTTTGTCAGGCTTCGAGGAAATCTACTAGAGCAATTAGCCTCTCAGGCTGACCTTGGGACAATTTCAAGGAATTATTTTTGTATCCTGAAGCGAATTCATGGCAAGATTTAACCAAAACAATATTTCTACAGGCCTCCTTAGGAGGGGCAAATCCCCCATGACCGCAACGTTTTCAGGTAGACAATGTGGTTGAGGTTCGATGGTAACTGATGTGCTCCAAAGCGCCAATTGAGGTGGGGTTAACAAATCAATTGCCTGAGGGCTTCATGGAGGAGTTGGAGTGCTGTGCTCTCTCATGGGAGTTAGGGGGCACCCTGGCAGCAGCCCCTCAGAAACTCTGGCGATGAGAGATGAACCTCTGAAACGGCGCTGTTTCTTCGCCTCCTGAAATCTCTTGACAACCGTGTTGACAGCGCTGCTGAAGAGACCAGAAGGCGAGAGTGGGACATCAAGGAGGAAAGCTTTATCCCTGTCCTTGATGCCTGAGAGGTTCAGCCAAAGGTACCTCTCCATTGCCACCATGGCTACCATTGAGCGGCCGATAGCACAGGCCGTCTCTTTGGTGGCATGGAGAGAAAGATCGGTAGCCTGCTGCAGCTGTTTAATAGCGCTGGGTCCCGCAACGTGGCCCTCGTTGGGGTTCTTGAAGCAAGTTGGCCTGAAATGCTTGAAGCACTGCCATAGTGTGTAGGCAAGTGCCCGCCTGCCCTGCTGCCATATATGCCTTACCCATTATCGAAGATGTAGTATGAACCGGCTTGGTGGGTAATGTTGGGTTTTTAGGGATGATGCAGCGACAGAGGAGAGATAGGCAGCAAGCGTCTCTTCAACCCTGAGCATCATCTCATAGCCATTCTCTTTAAATCGAAGAATAATAATGACCAGTGGGACTCGATATGCGGGAAGAGAATGGCATGCTCCAGGATCTCGACACCTCGGTGTGGAGATCTGGGAAAAATGGCAAACCCTGACATGGAGGTTGTGATCTCATTTGCAGGAAGCGCTCATCTATTTTGCTTCTCTTCAGCGCTTCTCGGCTGGCCAATCAATATTTAATTTCGGCATGAGTTACAACTCCGCATCCTCAGCATCCTCACATGATATAGCCTACAAGCTGGGACTCATTCTTTATGTAAACAGACATGACGTAATAACACAAAGATGAATGGCGGCATGCTCTAATTTCTCTTGGAAACCTACCAGTACCACTCAAATTAGAAAACATTTTTACAAGCTTACTGTTGTGAATAGGGCTAAGGTAAGGAGATAGTTTTGAATACTGGCTGGTTATATACTTGCTCAAAAATTGATTTTGGATGATTTTTAACCAAAAAAAAAAAGTTATGGACAGCAGCTTTATTTAATTAATTAATTATTAATTATTTAACATTTTGCAGATTCTGCAAGGTGTATTTTAAATTATGACCTCAACTGTAGATAGATGCAGAGAAAATAAATTATTTTTGCCTTGGGCAAAGGATGGCTACAAAGCTTAATGGCTGAAAATAAATGTAGACTGGTCACATATGAATACTTATGCTATGAGCCTTGAGGTGAATGAATCAAACTGAGAATTATGCAGATTATTACACTTGATGGGTAAAGTACTTCAATGCTGATTGGTTCTGACAGCACAAATGGGACATTACAATTATAATTATTAAGATTACATTGGATAGCTGTGCGATCAGGAGGACAAGGACAGGTAGACACTCTGAGAGCGTTAGGCATGAAGCCATTAATAGTTTAATGTTAAAACATACATGCAGAACTGTAAGATGAGGGAACACCTCATTAAACCCTCTCTAAATGAACAAAAATAGATGCTACAGCTGGTCGACTTCATCAAAGTTTGAGCTGTGAGTTAGTATGCATCACTTAACCTGGATGAAACAAAACAACATGATTTGCATAAACCCCAGGTGCTGTACATGCACTATGACAGCCATTGTGATTTTAATGAAAGTACCATAAAATTAATACGATTCAAACAAACTACATTTTGTCAAGAGAATGTGAGTTGTGCTTGACCGTGCTACCAGATGTTACTTTCCTACTATTGCTCTCTGGTTTTTACTGCATTGCTAGGCATTGGCATGGTGGTTGATATTGTGCTATGGATTGTTGCTAGGTGGTTTTTACTCAATCAAGTAAAAAAAAGTTAAGTCTATATGATACTATGATGCATTTCTTTCTATTAGATTTTTTTTTAACAATATATATTTAGCTTGAATTGAAGGGTTAGTTCACCCAAAAATAAAAATTCTGTCATTAATTACTCATCCTCATGTTGTTCCAAACCTGATAAGACCTTTGTTCATCTTCGAAAAAACAAATTAAGATATTTTTTAAGATGCATCTCATTATTGGCTGGCTCCTGCATCAGCATCGCACGCATGCATTGTGCTGCTCACGTGAACAGCATCAGCCAATACTGAGCTAGCGTTCTGACGTAGAACCTGGAAGCGCTGAATGTAAACAGTGTAGGAGAATGACACAGAAGAGAAGATATTGTTGAATAAAGTTATTTTTGTTTTGTTTTTGTGCACAAAAAGTATTATCATTGCTTCATAAAATTAAGTTTTAACGGTGTCTTTAGTACCTTTCTAGACCTTGAAAGTTAAATTGCTGTCTATGGAAGAGTCAGATACCTCTCGGATTTCATCAAAAATTTCTTAATTTGTGTTCTAAATATGAAAGTCTTACGGGTGTGGAACGACATAAGGGTGAGTAATTAATGACAGAATTTTCATTTTTGGGTTAACTAACCCTTCAATTTTAATTTCAGTTTTAGTAATTTTAGTACGTCAAATTAAACTTATTTTATTTAATTTAGTTGCCAAGGTAACATTTCTAATTTGCCCTAATTTTCCATGTAATATTTATATACAATTTATTTAAGCTTTATTTTTAATAGTTGTAGTTTTAGCTAACAATAAAACAACTGCTACATATACAAGTCAAAAAAATATTATTTAACTGACACCACTGAATAAACCTAAATACATTAATTTATACAAACAAAACATATTTCTATATTATATCATATTTTTATTTTTATAAATAATAATAATAATGATGTATGATGTTTTAATCTCTTGCTTCAGTGCTCCTAATTTTCCCAAAGACTACTCTAATTACATCACAGAATCTCAGATCATTTTTCACTTAAATGGTTATGTATTTGTTATATTTGGTCTCATTGTGTGGACAGAGGTTTTCATATCCTATGATTTGTGCGTTTTTTAGAGCATATATGTAACTTTTTAATTTGTCAGTGCATTTCAGCAGTACCTCCACTTGGACCAATCTCAGCACACAATCTCTTCATGGGTCTAAGCAATGAGATGTAGTCAATGTACTTGAACAAGTACCATCCACAGTGCATTAGTAGAGTCCACAACATTACGCCAGGCTGTAATTAGACTATAATCAGCAGTAATATTGCTGGATATTAACTTGCTAAAAAAAAAAAAAAAAAAAAAAAAAAAAAGAATAATATTAGGCAATAGGCATAATAATGGTTTTCTCAGCTCAGGGGTCACAAAAGGGATACATCCTTTGATTCTTCAACACTACATCCTTTGAAAGAATGATTTTGCAAAAAAAGAGACTTTATTCAACATTTGAGAGTTCTGGGGTCAGTTTTGTAAGAATGCTGTGAATAAATTTGACCCTGGAACAGGTGCAGCTACTTTGAAACTCATAAAGCTATTCAAATATATGTACACAGTTGACTTCTAAAATGACTACTTGAGAAACCGCCATTCAGAAAATAATGTGTATTGGCTCAGTTTTCTCAGTTGAAAGGTTATGTGCACAATAGAATGTGGTGTAACTGTCTCCAGTTCTCTCCTGAAATGTACTCACCTGAAACTCTTCTCAAAGATGAGCTCAAGTAGGAAAAAATCTTACAAATTCAGGTTACAACTTTTTACAGTTAACTATGATAAATCATATAACCAGTGAAATCAACTGTTATAGATATAATTATCTGTTGTAAAATGTAAGCAGCTAAATAACACATTTTACAACTAGTGATCTGTTATAATATAACTTTTGATAAAATTTTAAATTTTGATATTGCAATACATACTGGTTAGCGACAAACCATTAACCGCTTCAAATCCACCACAGAAAGTTAGGATAATCTTTTTTTGAGTCATTTGTCCTCAGTTCATTTACTCCTAAATATGACTCACCTGAAACTCTTCTCGAAGTTGAGAGGTGTTGGTCTGAGAATCCACACTCAACATGTCCTTATAGGTAAGCGCAAACTCACTAATAGGGATGGCGGTCTCTCCACACAGACAGGCCTCTAGTATGGCATCATGAATGAATATATACTGCTCCTAAAATCAGACAGAGAGAGTCAGTTCAGGACAGACTGCGACAGAAAACTGCTTCAAAGAAATGAGGTCATGTCAAAACTTGCAAGATGCAATGTCCAATTATTTGCTTTTATCTGGCTTTAATTAAAAACGATGTGACAAAATGTCAGAGAGATTAATTGAGGGGACAAATATTAGCTTAATTTAGAAGTGTAGGAGGGAAATGTCAAAGTCAATCAAATCTATAGTCCCACGTAAAGATATACAACACTTTTGCACTCATCTACAAATGGCCATCGGTGGAATGACTTAAGACTAAAGAAATTGTGTTATATGACAATAGTTGTCTATAGAGATACTAAAAATAATTATTATAGACATTTTCTGAAGAAAATTTGAGTGATGCTTGCTTATGCAAACAATCTGCCATCGCTTTATGAGTTTTCTGGATGGTTGCCAGTGTTGCAATGGGGTAGTTAAAGTATTTAGAGTTTATGTGGTTTCTAGGGTGTTCGGGTGGTAGCTTACTGACCTAAGTAGCCCAGGCTCATTGGAAAAACATGCCCATGGCGACATTTCTGCAAAATTATTTTACGTTGCTTCTTACGGGTTTTGTGACATTTTCGAAGTGAAATGTCCAGTGAGTAGAGTTAAAATTGTGTTTCATTTTATGCAAAACAAATAAATGTGAATCTGGCAACATTTTATTAAGCTGGTTATTGTACGTATCACAATAGTCTGGAAATGAAATGTACAGTGCTAAAAGGTTGATACTTGAAATATTTAAAAATAATCTATCACCTACACTAAACCTAACCGATAATGTTGACAAAAGCAAACATGAGATAAAAACACTTTGTGCTAAAGCAACCATGCCTTTTTAGCTTGCTTCTACAAATCTTTACCAGGTGAGTTACCGAGCAAGTTTAATATGTCAGAAAAGCGATAATACTGTACTTATGGAGATTGTGTTATGAGTTATGTGATGCAAATGTCAAAATGTATTAGTTTATAAATTATGCACTATGGTAAAAGTGCAAAATAAGTCTTTATTAATCGATAATCAGCCCATGTAAGAATAATTTGTGTGAAAAGGAATAAAAGTTGTTGCCATTTTGTCATTAGTGTTAATTTCAGATGGAAATGTCCATGAATTGTACTGTTTGTATAGGTACATTTTTGGAGTTTTGCAAAAATGTAGGATGTGTTGAGGTGTTGTTCAGGACAAAGTGCATAATGAAGGTATTTAGAAAAATCTGAAACCATAAATATGAACAACAGAAACAGTGATGCTTGCCTTATTAAACAACCATTATGCACTGTAAAACTTAACAGTTGTTCTAACTAACCTTTTTTAGTAAACTTTACTTAATGTCCAAGAATTTGTTGAAGTTACTTAAAACAATTTAGTAATCTGTACTGTTTGCATCTAACAGTTGTTCTAACTAACCTTTTTTAGTAAGCTTAACTTAATGCCCAATAATTTGTTGAACTTACTTAAAACAATTTAGTAATCTTTACTGTTTGCATGCTATGCTTTATTACCCAGAAGAAAAAAAAAAAAAGCAAAATGTTTTTAAGGCAGGGCAATTCCTAATAGACTTTTCACTAATTTTCTCCACTTCTGCAATTATCTTTCTTTAGTTGCATTCACTCATTTTCTTAAAGTGATCTTGAATGTTAAATTATCAATACAACTAAAACGTTTGGTATAATGTCACGTAAGTTTGAAAAATTCATGCTGATTTCCTAAAATTTCTTCTCACCATTTTAGTGATTAGCGTTTCCTTTGGTTGTGCACTTGGAACTTCACTTATGTTATTATAACTCTCTTCCAGTTGATTCCAATAATTTTCAAACAAGAAATTATAGTTATTTGTGGTTTCACAGAAAGAAACATAATAAATAGATTGCTTTTAAAAAATGACATAATTTGGCACTAAACCAATAACTAATTTAGACTTTGTGTAGAATTTTGGTTTATTAGATCATATCACTAACATATATATCATAAACACCATACTATTGTGAAACATCAAACGTTCAAGAGGGTTGATTCCTCTCTAGTTGAGCCAGTGTCTTGCAATCAACCTTGCTCGTGTCACACACAGACATCAACATTCAGCATCCAAAACACAACAATGGTAACAGTTAAGTTTTTTTTTTTTTTTTTTTAATTAATAAGACCATTACAATTTTATTTGTTGTCATTGTTGGGATAATACTGACACACGACGGCAAATAAAATTGTAAAATAAAGCCACAAACAGTAAAACAAAGCAATTACTTTATTTGTGCCATAATGCACTCTGGGAGTACACTTCCTTAGATCACAGATAGAATTAAGTTGACAAAACTTAAATGGTTTAAGTAAGATCAACTTAATACAATTAAGTAACAGGCAACAAGTTTACACTGTAAAAACAAATTTGTTCAGTTTACTTAATTCAATTGTGCAGAGACATAAGTGTCCTTAATTAGACTGCTAAATTCCTTTATTTTGATTCTGCTTTACTCATTCAATCTGTCCTTTTATCAGAGGGTTAAAGGTCAGGAATGAGTTTTCTGTTTGATCTCTGCAGAGAAAGTACACTAGACTGGCTTTCAACTTGGTGTAGTCAAATCATATATCATAAGTAGCAGTGTGTAATAGTGAGGGCAGAAATCTCTTATGCATTATAAAGCAGTCTAGACAGCAAGACATGTTTCATGGCCTTGCTTTTGTCTTTAAAAGCGTTCTTGTTATATTAAGCGAACACTGATTATACATTAAATTATGGTTTCTTCTTTGTTGTCCAGCCTCTTGAGGGTTCACTTGAATAGAAAATATATTCACAGCTACTTTCGTCCATCGGCTTATTAACATGCAGTTCACCAACTCATTCTCTGTCTTTCATAACTGAATGAATTTGAGGGGAAATAATAAAATGAGAATATAAATTATTCAAAAGTAACACATTTTTATACAAAATGCATTTTTAATGTCTAAATCTCTTTTACAAGGAAACCTCAGAGAAACTTGTGTTGTAGGCCATTTATACTTGTTTGTGTAAAGAATATAGAGAAGTTAAAAGCAAGACAAAATAGAAAACTGGAAGTTGTCATGAAATATTTCATATAATGTAGCAATCAACCAACTACTGCACTTATGATAGATATAAAAAGCAACATTAATTTCCATTCTCGGCTCATATTACTTCTGTAATCTGTATGTCCAAGTGGAACAGGATATTCAGTGAAAAAAAAAAAAAAAAAAAAATTGGGCCACTTGATTTTATCTATCGGTAATTGAGTAGTTCGTTAAGTTTAGCCATTAAAGCTAGGGTGTAGAGTTTTGTAGAAGCTACCAATAGCAAACTAAAGGGGAAAATATCCCACCCTCCTTTCAGAGCTCTCCAAAGCCATGTCTCCTTCAAAACACATGAACACTCACTTCCAAAACAAAGTCTGCAAAGCATTACATAGACAGCATTGATGGAGGGTGGAATGCAACACTTTCAAATTACCTCATGTCTCAAAGAGCGACATTACAATAATAATGAATGTAAACAACTTATTTATGGTTATTGTTAGAATTCAAAGCGGTTTTGTTTGTTCACAGCATGTCAGAATTAATGTAATTATGAGATTCTGATTGTAAAAAGCATTCACATCCTTGTAGACCTCGTATTTACAACTTGTAAACTTTGAATTTTCTGAAAGCCTGGACTTGTACCACTTGACTCTACAGATTCATTTTGGCATTGATAGTGGTGCCACAGAAACGCATAATTCCAAGCCCGAGGATGTGAACAGTTCCAAGTAGAACGTCACGAGTTGTCATCTAATAATTACGGTAATTACAACATGCTATGAATGCAGCATAAAGTCGTTGTTTTGGAGGAGCTGTAAAAGGTGGCTGCTGTTTGTTTGCGATGCGTTGTGACTAGTAATGTATCTCCAACTCTGCTTAGCCTCATGGAACACGTCGATAATGTGTGATGTCTGCATGAACAGGGTGCGCGGAGGTATGAAAATACATAGGTTAACAAGCAGGCAGGAAGTCCTATCATTGCATTCAAACAGAATGGATGAACATGTTTTGAAAAGGTTCCAAAGAATGCAGGCATACATCAGGTTTACATTTTCTTGCCAATCGTACAATTTGACAGAATCATACATCAATAACAGTGGTTTACTTCCATGATTTAGGACTATTGTGTTCACAACAATAGTGGAGTTCACATAAACCGAACCCCAGACATTGTGTATGGTTCAAAGATGAACCATATGAACTCAGGTAAGCACCAAGGGGCCCTATCATACACCTGGCGCAATGCGGCACCAGGCTCAATGCAAGTGTTTTTTTGCTAGTTTCAGCCCGACGCAGTTATTATTTTCACGTCCTGCGCCACGTTGTTTAAATAGCAAATGCACTTGCATCCATTTGTGCATCCATGGGCGTGCTGGTCTGAAAACGAGGTGTGTTCAGGCACATTGTAGGCGCGTTGCTATTGAAATATTTGCGCAATATTTGTTTTGTTATTTAAAGAGCGTGTTAGTAATATGCGCCTATACGCGGGTGCACTATGCGCGTTCACTCTGCTTATTATACACACAGGGAGCAAACACACAAGTTGCCAAATATTAAAAATATTGCAAATTCCGCCTTGTAAATAGTGAATCCGCCATGGCGCAAGCGCAAATGGCTTTTAAAGGGAAGGGGAGATGAGACTCTGATTGGTTTATTTCACATTACGCCCAAAACACACCCATTACTCATTAAAAGAATAGGGACAACCCAGTTAGACCATGCGCCAGGTGCGCTGACCATTTTTCCCGTCGCTAAACAAGCAAAAGTGGATTCAGACATGCCCTAAGTGCACTTGCGCCATTTTTTGCGCTTTAGACCATGCACTTAAATTGTTCAAATAGAAGAGCCCCAAGAGTGCTAGTGTGAAAAAATCTAGCTAAAATAGCCAACCTAGTTTAGTTGGATGACTACTTTATGAATGTGACCCATTCTTCTGTTTCTGATAACTAGTTTTCTTACCTCAGTCTGGATCATATTTATACGTCGTGAGCAGAGTGTCTTCACACAGTTATAGATGTCCACCACACCCTCACACTCCGCCATATCCAGCATCACGTCCAAAACTATGTAACAGCCGGTACGGCCAGCACCCATACTGTAGACAGACAAAAAAATAGCTGAAGGAATAATGTAATGGCACTATTGTAGCTCTGTGTACGCACTCACAAATGGGCAGTTTTAAGTAGAGGTGCTTCACAAATGGAGTTCAGTCAATTCCTGATTACAGATTACTTACAGGGTTATAAAAAACTACCAAAGCTCTTTCAAGCAGAACATTCAAGGGGAGACTAAAACAACCTGCAACTGCCACAGTTAATTAACCCAGCCTCCAACCTGAATAATCTTTACGCTTGAACTTAGTTGACTCTCCACCTTTATAACTGTGGTGGTACCATGATACAGTGATGTTATCAGTTGGTAAAACAATTATACTTTGATATTTACATTGATATTGAAATTAACACTGGCAACCTAACAAATGCGGCTGAAAATCAGCTGTGGTGGGTAAAACTCTCTAGCCAATTAGGTGTGTTATGATTCATAAATTACGTAACTTACGTAACCCACCAGGAGCCTCTAACATTAGCAAAATAACAACATGTTCTCCAACCAATATGCCTGCATAGGTTGTTTGTCACTTCCCTGAAACACGACCCATAGGAGCGTTTGCTAAAGTTGCGCCCCTATCGACAACAGGACACTTTCATTTTATTGCATTGTTCCCTTTTATCTGCGTCATATTTTGGGTTTCGCGTAGCTCAATTGGCAGAGCATTGCAATATATAAGAATCTCTTATGCAATAAATCTTATGCAATCATTGTGGGTTCGATCCCAGGGAACACATGTGCTCATAAAGTGTATATGCACTATATACATTACTAAGGGTAGGTTTAGGGGTGGGGTGGGTGTAGTCGTTAATAAAAAAAAAATATATAAAAAAAGTTTTGCTAAATGGAAATAGGACAAATGCTGTAAAAAGTCCACACATTGCATTCAAATGAACACGCATTTTGATTGGTAATGACAGTCATACGTGAAGACAGACGTAACGCGACATTGTCATTATTTTTCACCAGCTTTATGAAATGTAAATATAGGTCGTAATAAGGTGCTTGAAAAACGACCTATAGGGTTGGTTTTTTTTTTGGAGGACAGTCTGCAAAATAAAGTGCACACTGGATGAGAAGGGCCACATCTTTAAAATTCTGATTGATTTCTATGAGTATCTACACAACACTTTATTCATTCTTGAAGTTTGTTTGTTTGTTTATTTATTTATTTATTTATGTAGGCTGGTAAAAGTTCTGAATCGCTTACAGATTACTGGTTCTGAATGATTATTAATATATTTATACACCATGGTACTTAAAAAGTGCTCCAATATTGGATTTTAAAGAATTCATTGGTACTACTATCCAGGTAATAATAACATGTCTAATAACATGATAGTACCTTGGTGCTTTGTGCAGTAAGAAAATGGAATGTGGGCTGGATTGGCCTTCATGGCAGTGAGGCATACGGTCTACTAATGAAGTGTGCAAAAGAAAAAAAAAAATCTCCCAGAAAATCTTAAATGAAGCAATGCTTTAGTTTAATTAAAAGATAAAGCAATAGTGTTAAAGCACATAATAGTGGAGAGATAAACCGAGGAACACATTACAACATTTAACTTGCACAAAATATGTTACATTTTCAGGATAAATGTGGGCCAATTTCTTTTGGAGACTCAAGCTAACTGAAAATGTGACTGATAACGCTGTCACTTGAGAAGAAATTTCACACGTGATGCTTATATGAACGTTTCAACAATGTTCAGGGATGATTCACTGAATTGGTTTTCTGTTCAATTTAGTTTTATCTGATACATAAATGTCTTTTGTAAGTCTTTAATAAGTGAGACTGGGGGACACAAACATGTCCTTGGACTGGTGAACTGCAGGTGCAAGCATTTTTTCTCTTTATAATGGACATCAGATGCATGGAACATATTAAATATCTGCATTTCATCAAAAGAAAGAACATGGTTTCATATTTGAGATCTGAAAGAACTGACATTGCCTTAAGACAAGAAATATGTTGGAGTGGTTGGTACTCCAACCGTTGGAGTAACAGTTGGAGTGGTTAGAGTTGTTCTGTAAAAATTAAACTCTAAATGAATGCTACTGCTTTCAGCTAATTGGATAGTATATTCTGTATACCAACTATTTTTATTTGTAAACGGTATACAGTATAAAACAATAAATAGATCTAGAAATAAAGATCTAGAGGACTATATATATATATATATATATATATACAGTGGGTACGGAAAGTATTCAGACCCCCTTAAATTTTTCACTCTTTGTTATATTGCAGCCATTTGCTAAAATCATTTAAGTTCATTTTTTTTCCTCATTAATGTACACACAGCACCCCATATTGACAGAAAAACACAGAATTGTTGACATTTTTGCAGATTTATTAAAAAAGAAAAACTGAAATATCACATGGTCCTAAGTATTCAGACCCTTTGCTCAGTATTTAGTAGAAGCACCCTTTTGATCTAATACAGCCAGGAGTCTTTTTGGGAAAGATGCAACAAGTTTTTCACACCTGGATTTGGGGATCCTCTGCCATTCCTCCTTTCAGATCCTCTCCAGTTCTGTCAGGTTGGATGGTAAACGTTGTTGGACAGCCATTTTTAGGTCTCTCCAGAGATGCTCAATTGGGTTTAAGTCAGGGCTCTGGCTGGACCATTCAAGAACAGTCACGGAGTTGTTGTGAAGCCACTCCTTCGTTATTTTAGCTGTGTGATTAGGGTCATTGTCTTGTTGGAAGGTAAACCTTCGGCCCAGTCTGAGGTCCTGAGCACTCTGGAAAAGGTTTTCGTCCAGGATATCCCTGTACTTGGCCGCATTCATCTTTCCCTCGATTGCAACAAGTCGTCCTGTCCCTGCAGCTGAAAAACACTCAGACGGCATGATGTTGCCACCACCGTGCTTCACTGTTGGGACTGTATTGGACAGGTGATGAGCAGTGCCTGGTTTTTTCCACACATACTGCTTAGAATTAAGGCCAAAAAGTTCTATCTTTGTCTCATCAGACCAGAGAATCTTATTTCTCACCATCTTGGAATCCTTCAGGTGTTTTTTTAGCAAACTCCATGCAGGCTTTCATGTGTCTTGCACTGAGGAGAGGCTTCCGTCGGGCAACTCTGCCATTAAGCCCCGACTGGTGGAGGACTGCAGTGATGGTTGACTTTCTACAACTTTCTCCCATCTCCTGACTGCATCTCTGGAGCTCAGCCACAGTGATCTTTGGGTTCTTCTTTACCTCTCTCAACAAGGCTCTTCTCCCCCGATAGCTCAGTTTGGCCGGACGGCCAGCTCTAGGAAGGGTTCTGGTCGTCCCAAACATCTTCCATTTAAGGTTTATGGAGGCCACTGTGCTCTTAGGAACCTTAAGTGCAGCAGAAATTTTTTTGTAACCTTGGCCAGATCCGTGCCTTGCCACAATTCTGTCTCTGAGCTCTTCAGGCAGTTCCTTTGACCTCATGATTCTCATTTGCTCTGACATGCACTGTGAGCTGTAAGGTCTTATATAGACAGGTGTGTGGCTTTCCTAATCAAGTCCAATCAGTATAATCAAACACAGCTGGACTCAAATGAAGGTATAGAACCATCTCAAGGATGATCAGAAGAAATGGACAGCACCAGAGTTAAATATATGAGTGTCACAGCAAAGGGTCTGAATACTTAGGACCATGTGATATTTCAGTTTTTCATTTTTATTAAATCTGCAAAAATGTCAACAATTCTGTGTTTTTCTGTCAATATGGGGTGCTGTGTGTACATTAATGAGGAAAAAAAATGAACTTAAATGATTTTAGCAAATGGCTGCAATATAACAAAGAGTGAAAAATTTAAGGGGGTCTGAATACTTTCCGTACCCACTGTATATATATATACAGTCAAAGCAAAAATTATTCAGACATTTTTGATATATTTTTACTAGTGGGTGCAGGACACTATAGTTCATTTATGTAAGTGAGGATAGCAAAATAAAGTAAACTGTGACATATAAAAAAAAATAACTTGATTAATCACAATTTTTCTGTGATTAATCGCAAAGTTTTTATACGTTTTTAATATATTTTATAATGTAATAATTTCACAGTTAAAGGGGCTCTATGTAAGAATGACAGCTAGTGGTTGAAATGTGTACTGCAGTTCAAATTCAAAATATTGTTCGCCCCGCCCCCTCCTCATTATTGAGCCTCTGATGGGGTTGCCAGTTTGAAGACATGCGACAGGAGCGACATTAAAAGGCGAGGTGACTTACACACTGGAAGATAATTAGCTGATTTATTGATTTATGATGAGTTGATATCGCATTTTAATATGCTCCCGTTCATAGAGATTTTTAGATGGATGCTGAGGCTTTTTAGGTCGGGTAGAATCTGCGATCTCTGACCCAGTTTGTTCACTGACTTCCATGGCTGCAATTCGCTGCATTTGTTTTCCGCCAACTGGCAACCCGGGGTGGAGAAATACTATTGGGTAAATCAGCAATGTGCGGTATTGCAGAAACCAAAACAAAAACAGAAATTCCGACACGGAACGTTAATTTTAAAGTAAAATTACTGGCTGTAGCACTGATTTTCAGAGAAATGGGTATGTGAACTGAGCATGTTTAATAAATATCTGCAAACATATTATGGTATTTTTATGCTTTAGTACAGTCAAAAACTTACATAGAGCCCCTTTAATCTCTAAATTAAAACAACATAAAGAAACACCATGAAGACAGTATATTTTAAATACTTGTTTAATGGCATCTTTTTATGAATGAAGGATAGTGTTACTGATACTAGTAGCCTACAGCTATTGATGTCTTGATGAGATTGATTTTTTTCCCCAATTTTAAACATAAATTATACCCATTCAACATTACAGTGCAATTGAAAGCTATATAATTTTTTACATTTATTAGGCTTCAAAAATATAGCAACTTTTAATTTAAGTGAACTTAGAACAATCCTCACATAAACCCATATTAAATGTCATATTTACCCGTGCCTTTCCTACCTGTCTAACAGATAGGAAAAATACAGAAATTGAATAAAGTTACTACGGAAGCCCTAAATGGCCATGGATTTTTTTTTTTTTTTTCTATCTTGTTTGCAGAATAAGTATGGAATCAGACAGACACTCTGCTGTGAGCATGTAAGATGCTGCTGCTGCATTAATAGACATACATAATGCCAACAACTTTTGTTTTCTCAAGATCACTAGAAAATAAGTCGTGATCATGAGAAAACAAAAGTTGTTCTGCAGCAGCAACCATAATCAACTGCAGCAGCAGTGTATCGGATCTACTCTAGCCAAGACCAAATACAGGTAACACTTTAGAATAATGGCCCGTCATTAATAAGTAACTATGCAGGAAGTAATGCAGGACTAATGAGTAGTACTACATTAACACTTCAGCTACTACTATTAACTAATAACTATTCAGTAAGTAATATCAAATTTAGAAGATAGTTCCTTATAAGCTAATCAATAATTACCTATTGAGATTACCATCATTAATAACTATTAACTAACGGACAAATAGTAAAGAACATTATCGTGTGTCTGAGATGTAATCAGTCATCATTTTTACTCTGAATATAGTCATTAAATGCATCATTAATTACTCAAGTGTTACCTAGTCACTATGCAGGAACTACTAGTGATCAGGACCGTTATTTTAAAGTGAAAAACATATTTTTGAAAAAGATGTTTTTCACTTTTTTTTACTCTCAACGTGATAGTGACTAGGTAACACTTATGTAATTAATGATGCATTTTATGCATTTTATGACCACGTTGAGAGTAAAAAAAAAGACAATTGCTCACATCTCAGACACTTTAATGTTGTGATTAGTAATTATTTATAATTTGTCATAGTTACCTATTAGTTCTTAGTGATGCCAATTTCATTCTCTAATTATTGTTTATTACTACCTTAGTCCTAAATTTGATATTACTCACTGATTAGTTAAGCTTGTTTCTATATTAGTTAATAGTAGTAGCTGAAGTGTTAATGTAGTACTACTCATTAGTCCTGCATTACTTCCTGCATAGTTACTTATTAATAGCGGACCATTATTCTAAAGTGTTACCCAAATACATTAACACCATAATCATTAGCATGCTAAAACTGTTTAAAGAGTTGTCATGATTGGACTATAACACACACACACACACACACACACACACACACACACACACACACACACACACACACAGACACACTTAAGTTACCTATATTAAAATGCTTTAATTACGAAATTGCTTATTTTATGACAAACAGCATAATACATTAATATATAAATCTATTACATTGTAGCAACATAGTAATAAGAAAATTGAAACTAAAATCTGTAAGTACAGGAAGTAATGCTTGATTACCTGCAGTGGACAACCACTGGCCCAGCATCGGGCGGTGTGGAGGCTTTGACCCGCCGGAGGAAGGCCAGCAGTCCCGTGGCATGATACGGGACACCATGCTCCGGCCAAGATGTAAAGTGGAATTGGCAAACTTCATGCTTGGCTGGGTAGCCCCGCTAATAAAGCACAAATAAACAATTTATATATATATATATATAGCTGGCAACAAAGCTGGCAACAAAAGTGAGTACACCCTAAGTGATAACAGCTGTATGTTGTATACAACAGTTGTATGTTGTTTAACCATGCAAAGCCACATGTCCTATTCATCATATTCATGTTTTTGTCTGCTTGACAGGACCATACAAATGTGTGGATCTTGTATAGATCAGTTAAAATTTGGTGCTTTGAGTACAATTCTCTCATACTGATCACTGGATGTTCAACATGGTACCTCATGGCAAAGAGGATTTGAGAATTAGAATTGTTGCTCTCCACAAAGATGGCCTAGGCTATAAGAAGATCGGTAACACCATGAAACTGAGTTAAAGCACAGTGGCCAGGGTCATAGAGAGAGGTTTTCCAAGACTGGTTCTATTGGAACAGGCCAAGGAAGTTGAATCAAAGAAGGTGAGTTCTTGTGCTGTGCGTCAGGTGCAGAAGCTTCTTCAAAAAACAGATGCATGAGTGCTGCCAGCATTGCTTTAGAAGTTGCAGAAGCGGAAGGTCAGCTTGTCAGTGCTCAGACCATACGCCACACTCCAACAAGTCGGTTTGCATGACCGTCGTCCCAGAAGGAAGCCTCTTCTGAACCTGGCTCACAAGAAAGGCTGCAAACAGTTTGCTGAAGACAACCTGTCCAAGAGCATGAATTACTGGAACCATGTTCTGTGGTCTGATGAGACTAAGATAAACTTGTTTGGCTCAGATGGTGTCCAGCATGTGTGGGGAAGCCCTGGTGAGGAGTACCAAGAAGATTGTGTCTTGTCTACAGTCAAGCATGGTGGTGGTAGCATCATGGTCTGGGGCTGCATGATTACTGCTGGTACTGGGAGCTCTGCTTCGTTGAGGGAAACTTGAACTCCGACATGTACTGTGACATTCTGAAGCAGAACATGATGCCCTCCCTTCAGAAACTGGGCTGAACGGCATGATAATGACCCCAAACACGACGCCAAGACCATACAGCGGTTTAACAGGACAGGTTCCACTCAGAACAGGCCTCGCCATGGTCGACCAAAGAAGTTTGGTACGTGGTTGGCGTCATATCCAGAGGTTGTGTTTGGGAAATAGACGTATAAGTGCTGCCAGCATTGCTGCAGAGGTTGAAGGGGTGGGGGGTCAACCTGTCAGTGCTCAGACCATACACCGCACACTGCATCAAATTGGTCTGCATGGCTGTCGACCCAGAAGGAAGCCTCATCTAAAGATGATGCACAAGATAGCTCGCAAACAGTTTGCTGAAGACAAGCAGACTAAGAACATGGATTACTGGAACCATGTCCTGTGGTCTGTTGAGACCAAGATAAACTTATTTGGTTCAGGTGTCAAGCGTGTCTGGCGGCAACCAGGTGAGGAGTACAAAGAAAAGTGTGTCTTGCCTACAGTCAAGCATGGTGGTGGGAGTGCCACGGTCTGGGGCTGCATGAGTGCTGCCGGCAATGAGGAGCTACAGTTCATTGAGGGAACCATGAATGCCAACATGTACTGTGACATACTGAAGCAGAACATGATCCCCTCCCTTCGGAGACTGGGCCGCAGGGCAGTATTCCAACAAGATAACGACCCCAAACACACCTGCAAGATGACCACTGCCTTGCTAAAGAATGTGTCCAGACCTAAACCCTATTGAGCATCTGTGGGGCATCCTCAAACGGAAGGTGGAGGAGTGCAAGGTCTCTAACATCCACCAGCTCCGTGATGTCGTCATGAAGGAGTGGAAGAGGGCTCCAGTGGCAACCTGTGAAGCTCTGGTGAACTCCATGCCCAAGAGGGGTAAGGCAGTACTGGAAAATAATGGTGGCCACACAAAATATTGACACTTTGGGCCCAATTTGGACATTTTCACTTAGGGGTGTACTCACTTTTGTGGCTAGCGGTTTAGACATTAATGGCTGTGTGTTAAATTATTTTGAGGGGACAGCAAATTTACACTGTTATACAAGCTGTACACTCAATATTTTATATTGTAGCAAAGTGTCATTTCTTCAGTGTTGTCACATGAAAAGATATAATAAAATATTTACAAAAATGTGAGGCGTGTACTCACTTCTGTGATATACTGTGTGTGTATATATATATATATATATATATATATATATATATATATAATTTATATTTTTTTTTTCACATTTTTTTCATCATTTTAGCAGAATACCAGATGGACAATAGCTTCATTAACAAATTTACATTTCATGACATAAAATCATAGCACAACATTAACAAACAGCTCAACACTCTTACCCGCTCCATGGCAAAGGTGCGTACGGTGTATTCTGCTAGCGTTTCTGTTTTCAGTAGAGTGATTTTAATGTCTCCATAGAGCTCGCTGTCATCTGGCCAGTATTTACAGCACTTCATCTGAACCAAACACGCACACACACACATACACGGATCCAATTAACGCACAACAGCAATAGCAATCAACTTCAGGAGTTACACAATCAGTTACCATTACTACACAAAAAACCCTTAAAAATTACAGTAATTTGTTACAGCCAATGTTACTATTTTTTCTCAAATCTTATTTACAGTACAATTTGGTTTAATCCTTAAATGCTGATTTAATACTAATCATAAGCATTTCTTTTTCCAAAGACAAATACATTCATACAAAGTAAAGAGATTATTTATTATCATATTTAATCAATATTTAGTAATTATAAACTTTATTTAATTTAGGTCAATATAACTTTTTTTTTTTTTTTTTGCCTTTTTACAAATTAATTTCACCATATTCAAAAGCTAATTTAGCAAAGTAGGACAAAACTAAATCCATGTTTTAGTCAGTGTTTAATTTAGTTTATTTACTATAAATAAAGACAACTGCGATCAAACCGCAATCATCACTGCCGTCAGTAAATCTAGCCAGAATGTGTTCAGAATGTGCACACAGACATAAAAGCTTTAAACCAAACACTGCAATTTCAATTAGAGCAATATACTGTATATAATTTATATAAATAAATGATATGGTCGTTTCACTTTCTTCAGTGTACTATCAAAATGCTTGAAGGGGGAACTACTGTAATTATGTAAAAGCATTTACGGTGTATTTGTGAATAACTGCATGCTGAGGCATGCTAATTTGACATATATTACAAAAATCTAAGTTTTGTTAACTATAGACTCCAAAATATTATAGTTACTACCACATAAAACTGTAATACTACAATAAAACTGTGGTAACTTGGTTGAAGGCAATAAATACATAAAACCAAATGACTAAAAGAATCTGAAAGCTTCTTAAAAAGAAATCCTATATTAATTTACTATGATGTTACAGTACTAACAAAAACTGTAGTAACCATGGTATTTTGGAGGAAATGGGACAAAGGAAAGTGCAATTAAATGCAAGATGGCTGGAGCGATAAAAATCATTCATCAAATGGAAGGTTCTCTGGCTAATAGGGTGTCTTGGTAAAGTTTATCTTCAGTAATGGTCAGCTGTGGACCGCAGTGGTCAGTGCTTAGTAATAGAGTGTCCATTAGTGGGCGGGCAGCCGGAGGCAGAGGTAGAGTTATTCTACTCACTCTCCCCACCTCCACCAGTTTGGTGATCATCACGATGCTGTAGCAGTTCTCCTGCCAAACCATGCGCCAGAAGTCATAGATCATGTCCTGCTTGGGCCCTGCGGAGAGAGAGAAGAATAAGGTTTCATGGAGAATTGTGGGAGGTGAATGATTTGAATGCAGGATAAAGAGTGGATAGAGGTGGCTTTGTGAAATAGCAGGTCGCCACTTCGATGAGGATTACATAAGAAAAGAGAAATGACAGGCTCCTTGGATGGAAGAGCCATCAGTTCATATAGAATGGAGAAACTGTTGGCAGTGAAAATAGAGTGAGTAATAGCAGTAAGAAACTAGATTTCTACATTTTCTAAAGAAAATGTGAGTGGTTCCAAGAGGGTGTTGCACTGCAATGCAGTTACTAAGGCAAGTGTTTTCAGTGTACTGCTATGTGGTTGCTAAGATGTTATGAGTGTGTGTGTGTGTGTGTGTATCTATTTTGAATGCTATGGTGCAAGGCCATCAGAAGGGAATATTGTCCTGAGCCCTGTGATGAGGAGGCCCACAACCTTGTGATGAAGGCCACGCTATAGCATTCTGGGTGGACTTTAATGTGTTTATATGCAGTTGCTAAGTTGTTTGGATCTTTTCTTGTTTGTTTCTATGCTAGGTAGATGCTAGAGCTGCTATAGCGGTCCTTTTGTGGTTTCTAGGGTGTTCCAAATAGTTTCTTGTTTGACCATGTCAAAAATCTCTATATATTACTATGGTATTCTCTATAGAATAGTGTAAATATATTCTTGAGACAGTGTACATTCAGTGTAAATCTATAGGATTCTCACCCTCATGGCATTTCAAACTGATAAGATTCTTGATTATCCAATTAAAGTCCACACAACCTAAACTTTGACTCTTCAAAAAGTTCATAAAAAGACATTGTAAAAGTAATTATATCAGATACAAATAAAATCACTTTATATGATGAACAGATTTAATGCAGCCTTTTATTCACATATACATTGATCAACACACATATCAAACCACATGAAATATGGACAACAGAAATGTAATGTGTTGAACACACATGCTGAGAGTTAGGTATATATACCCCGAGAAAAAAAAAAAAAGCTTGCGACATCGTACAACAGCAAAAAACGCACCGTGTGTACATGGCTTTAACCTCTTTCTTGCTCACTCTTGTCTCTTTCTTTTCTTCCTCATGCATTTTTCTCTACACACTTTGCACATGGCAACATTCCGAACATTAAAGGAAAGCTGCTGAAGGTTTATAACCGCCTTGACTCTGTCAGTGCTGTGAGCACTCTGCCTTCAGGCTAGGAGTCTGTTTTCTTCTCTACCTGTTAAAACAATTATAGCCAACAACAGGTGCCGCACTTTCTGTGCAGCTCTCCCAATATCGCCTGAGGCTACATCCTCTAAAAATCACATTTGAACGTTCTGCTTTACAGGCAGAATGAAGCTGAGGTTATTCATGATAAATAATAATGTTAAAACAGGAACATTTTAGAGGTTTAAATAGAAAGTGGGGAGACATTTGTTCTACAGCTATGTGTTTGTGGGCATACTGAAATGCCATTTCCCAGCTGACAGCATCAGAACACATCCAGCCCGGGTTAATCAAAGCACCTCTGCCAGGAGAAAACTGCTGCTGTGTTTTCAGAGCAGACAACAAACAACGTTCATATTTCCTTATGTATTTTAAAAAAAACAACAAAAAAAAACCTCAGAAGACCTAAGCAACCGCACATCAGAGCTGTCCAAGTAAAAATGTACTAAAATTGCTAATAACGTGTTGGAAACCATCATTAATACCCAGGCAAACCAACTCGAGCTCATGAGAAAACGTAACTAATTCATGAGATGGCCATTTTGTCTGTACGAAAATGTATGGATTCAATCTTTAGGGATGTGCCCTAATTCTGAAAGGCACAGAAAATCCACGGGGTCCCTAAATGTACATGGTTAGGCTTGCTGCGGTAGTCGGTTACATTACAGTACCTCAGATTACAGTACATTCATGCACAAAAGATCCTGCACCTCATTGAAAAATAGCTTATCCTGTACAATGTGCGGTCAGTACCGCCACTCCTTATACACAGATTACACATGATCGCAAATTAAAAAAATGAAAGCAAAAAACATTTCAATATCCAGAATACTGATAGTGGCTCCCCGATGCCCACAAATTACAATATAATTACCAAACTATATAATTGCGAAAGAATGCAAAAGCATTGAAATATATATTTTGTCCTCCCATCTCATATTTTTTCCATCACCATGTCCCTTCAGGGGCTCTGTAGAATGCATAATTTTCTTTCCGAACATAGTATTCGGCTTTGGGTGCATCCCTAGAAATCAAACAAATTCATACCAACTGTCTATTAGCCTAGAGCTGCACGATTAATCATAAACATTTTGCGATCTCAATTCAAGCACCACACAATCTTATTTTATTAATGACAACGATTTGCCCGCGTCTTTTAAACCTTTGACAAAATCATACCGGGACATTCAAATCTGTGTTTGTGCTGCCAGAGCCAGAGAGAGCAGTTTTTTTAAAACCACACAGTAGTTATTTCTGTGTTACAAATATTCAAATTATCACAGAAGTACTGAGATAAAAGTTTAAAGTTAGTATATAAATACTAATGTCTATGATAGCGCAAACAATAGAGCAAAATAGAGCAAACAACCCTGTGAAACAAACTTGGCACTCAATTTTTTTTCACACACTTTTAGCAACCACATAGCAATGTGCTAAAAATGTCCAGAACACTTTATCAAATGCATAGTATTCTCTGGCAACCACCCTAAATACGCTAGCAACCACACAGAAATGCACCAAAAACATGGAGAACAACCAAACAAAATGAAAAGCAATACCCAGAGCAGCCTATCATTGTAGCATGCTGAGTTTTGCATAAGCCAGTCACATTTAGCAAATATCTAGTAATAATCCAGTTGCTATTATGTGGTTTTGAGAGATTTGGGGCTGTAGGGCTGATTGTTTAGATTTGTATAAAAGCTCATTGAGTTTAGAGCACATCTGTATGCAGCGCTGTTACGATGTGGACATGCAGATGGCCTTCACAGCTCGACCAGCTAGCAAGATTTTAGGACCTAAAGCCAGTTTAAACCTCCGGATAGAGCACAAGCCTAGCAAACCCCACACATGAGTGTGTGTACACCTGCTCAAACAAAGCACAGCAGTGCCGGGAGTGTGTTTATGTTTGGAGGGAGTGTTGACGACCAACATGAAAGAGAAAGAGGGCAGATTAAATGAGATGTGTGTGTAAATGTGTGCAGTTTGCTGCTGCATGCTGGAACTGAGGAGCAGCTGAGGACAAATCTACAGACAGCTGTACATATCCATAGAAGAAGGAAGACAGAGAATCACTTTACTTTAAACCTGTATAACTTTATAATCAGTTACACAACCGTTCAAAAGCTTGGGGTAAGATTTTTAAAATGCTTTTGAAAGAAATCTATTATGCTCCCATGGCTGCATTTAAAAAAGTACAGTAAAAACAGCAATATTGTGAAATATATCAGTTTTTTTTTTCATATATATCTAAAGTGTAATTTATTCAAATGATTGCAAAGCTAATTTTTCAGCAATCATTCCTTTACATGTCAAGTGATCCTTCATATATCATTCTAAAATGCTGATATGATACTCAATAAACATTTCTTATTATTATCAATTTTGTAAATAGTTGTGCTGCTTAATAGTTTTGTGGAAACTGTAATGCAAAATTTAAAAAACAAATCTTATGTAACATTTTATATATTTTAATATAACATTTCACTTCTGATCGAAGTATTGCATTTAATCTAAACTTGAAGAACTTTTTATTTTCCTCTAAGGTTCTTTCATGCAACCGTACATGCTAATGAAAAAACATTCTTTTAAAGAGTGTGGATCAAAAAGGTTCCAGAAATGAATGTGTGGTGATTAAGATTCAATTCTATACTGAATAAAACAAAAAGAAACAACCTAATCAGTCACCCTCACAAAAGAAGAGACCAACATAAAGAGCATTTAATGAGAAGGAAGTGCAGTTGTGTTTGGATGCCAAGAGAGAAAATAAGATCAAACGGCAAAAACAATATCTGCATATGAATCATTCATCTTTGTAGAAGAATTGGGGCACGCAAACACACACCCGCATGTTTAAAGGTACATTTTTATCAACAACTACACAAAACAAATACACAAGTGATTTTAGAGTAGCAGAAGTATAAAGACTCACCTTGTGTTGCGATGAAATGATTAGAGCGCTGGTAACCCTGAGAGAGAGAGAGAAAGAGAGAGAGAGAGAGATGCATTGTTATCAATCAATGTTATGTTATATATATATATATATAAAAAAATAAATAAAAAAAAACATTTGAACAAAATGAATGTATTATATTCTGACTTATTATTCCATTTCAAAGTGAAGTGAGTAACTTCTGTCCCACTTGCATCACCAAACAAAATTGCAAAAAATTATGACTGGTTTCCCAAACACTCCCCCTGTCCTCCACTGGTCAGACAAACAGATAAAGCTGTCCCAAACTCACGCCATTGTTGTCTCCAAACTCACGCCATTGTTGCAGTTGACTCTGCATATTAAGCTGAGATAGGAGAAAGAAATTATTAAACTATACCACTAAACGCTATCAATACCATTACGAGCAAGCTACTCTACAGTTACTGAATATGTTAAATGTTATGTTTCTTCAATAAAATGAAACACACATAGATGAAAACTTAAAAAATATATAAAATATGATGTTTTTAAGTGAGGCTGAGAATGTGACAGCAGAACATTCATCTCTGTATCTCAAAAATGAAAGTGTTTATACTTGACATTTGATAAAACAAGCAAATATTCATACATAGTATCTGTAGTGTGTCTGTGGGTATCATCTGATATTGAGGTTTAAGAATTGCATTTACTCGTGTAGAAAAATCCTAGAAAATGTTATCTCTGTTCAAACATCTGAATACTGGATTCTAAATGCCAAACACAAAATGCAAAGCATGAAATGCCACACATGACAGCATTAGATATAAGACAACCAGCTTGTGGGTCAGCTCTGTGTTGTAAAACTAGGTTAACCAGACCTGACAGACCAGATTCCATGCTTATTTGAGGTACAAAATTAATAGTGCCCTAAAACCATTGCATTTAGGTGAATTTAGCTTTTTTAAAGCCAAAATATGTCATTTAGGGATCTGTGTTGTTGTCTGGCTGCTAGGGAATCTGTGACATTGGCATGGCACGGACTAGGACAGCCTCTGATTCACAGTATGTTTTATTAATATTATTATTTCCAACTGTCACCTGATTGAGTTTTGGTCAAAACTTGAATTGTACTGAGCTGGATAAAGACAACTGTCTTCTGTAGAGCTGATTTATGAATCAAATTATTTTAAAATTGATGAACACTGACACAACTTAAACTTTATTGAGCTGAATAATGACACTATTGCCTTCTGTAGAGCTGGTTAGAGCTGAATTAAGTTTGCTTTATAGGTGAACAGAGTTTGATTCATAATTAACTTTGCAACATTCACACTGTTATTGAACAAATTAAAATCATTGAACTAAATTGAGATGAATTGTGATATTATTGTCTTTTAAGAACTGCTTTACACCTTGAACTACTTTGCAACATTAATACCTACAGGGCTCCAGACTGCACCTAAAAAGGTCACATTTGCGACCACAAATATTAATTTGTAAGTAATATTTTTGTTGAGATCACAAGTAACAATATAAATGTACGTTATGATTTCTAAAATGTGCACGTAATGCCTTTTTACCAGTGTGTTGTGTGATGAGTAGCCTATCAGTTGACATAATAAATCAAATGCGCATGCGCGCATCAAATGCGCATCAAAGTTTTAGTCTTACGAAGACACAGAGGATCGTCTTTTCGTGTCAATGAATGAACACCCAAGTAAAAGTGCAGAAAGGCAATGTATGTTTTGTGCACATAACGTGGATATACTACAACAGGTAAACATGTCAGCTGTGTGGACACTAACAATGTCATTAACAATTCTCTTTTTTTAATTGATACTGATTTTCAAGATCTTTTAGTCTATGCTGTTTTCAGCTGATGCATGAATCACATTATTTTTTAGTGCACCTGCCATCAATAAGCTTTGTGCTTGGTTACTTTTAATGTTATTTTTAATATATTTGTTACTTTTAATAAACAAAGTCTCACCTTTCAAATTTTGTCAATCTCATAATGAAATTTAAACAATACATGTGGCTTTGTGGCTCTTTATTGTGTCGTGACAGATCGCTGTAGCCGTATCAGTTCAAGTGGCACGTGAATCAATCATCTCTTTCTCTTTACTACTAGTTATAGCACAACATATACATTCATGACCATCAGAAGGTATGTTGAAAGATACAGTACAACGTACTGAAATGTATCATGTTTCATGCAGTTGCTCAATCAGTGTTTACACCGCGGAAGGACGTTGATAAAACAGCATGTAAACAATGTCACATAACCTTACATTTACCTCAGAATAGCTATTCAATGTCCATAAACTCGGTAGTCAGCTAGAAACAACCTTTATAGGAAGCATTGAAGAGGAGGCCAAAACTACACTAAGTGATCAGGTGATGCTGACATTATTATGGTCTGTGACACTGGCTCAGATTCTGTGTAAAGAACAATTTGTGACAGGTTCTCGAGTTGGAAAAGACAATCAGTTCCCACTTTAAGTGATCCTTAGTTATAGCTGATGCTGTAAAAGAAGGGCAGATGTAAACACATTACAGGAT
Source organism: Elopichthys bambusa (assembly GCA_037101425.1). Classification (NCBI taxonomy): domain Eukaryota; kingdom Metazoa; phylum Chordata; class Actinopteri; order Cypriniformes; family Xenocyprididae; genus Elopichthys; species Elopichthys bambusa. Next base: position 17,007,658 of record CM074448.1, on the reverse strand, counting down.
GACTGAAATTACGTGGTAAAAATTAAATACATTTTTATTCTTATGTGGCAAAATAATTTGGTGCCTTTTTCTTATGTTTTGATTAGTTGATTAATTGATTGATCTGTATTGTATAAAGAGCTATATAATTAAATGTGACTTGACTAAATAATAATAGTTATTTGGGGTTGGGTTTTTACCATCAAAGAGTGTTATCAAAAAGTTTTCCATACATGAAAAAGCAAGGTGTTCACTGGTAGTCGAGTTAACTTGCAATTTTTCTTGTTTCATTATACAAATGTATATTATATCAGGATCTGAACCCAATCCCTATGCATACAACAAAATCATACAACTAGACTATCATGACTTATAGCAAGAAGTGCCAGAAGACTGTTGCACCCTCAAATAAATAAATAAATAAAGATAAAAAAAGGGTGTTGCCTGTCCCCTGCCTGTGTAGACAACAGTGTTTGGAAAATAACTTATTTTAATATTTGGAAAATAACTTATTATTTTAATATATTCTATTCTTAAAACCTGTGTTCAGAAAGGTTTTTGGTTGATTTAAGTACATGCTAATCCTTGACAAGTGCTTGCAATGTCTTGCTGTTGTCAGAAATCAATAAATGATTTTTGTGTAAGGAGCAGGGTGGATTTATACAGTAAGTATAATGAACCTTTATCTGCTCTTGAAAAATGAATCTGCTTACTCGCCCACATTGTACCTCAGCCCTTGTGTGTGTGTGAGGTTCAGCTTTGCTTTTGGGGTTGGAAATCTTAAGTTTTAGTCTCAAAGGTTATGCCCAAGTTGACTGTGCAATAGTCAGAAGTTTTTGTAAAGTGGCTATTAATGCGATGTCTAGTGAGCCTTAACACTATGGACCATGTAATAATAGAAATTGGTAGAGATTTTGCAGTACTGCTTATACTTTGACAGATGGCTGTGGCTAACTGCTTCAGGATATTTACACATGATATTGACATGGAAATATTGAGGAATGTAATAAGATACAGAGCTGGACATGTGCCAACAAGTCAAGACAAGGAATAAAACAACAGGTGTTTGTTAAACAGAACAGCAAGAGTTTAGTTGTTTATTATTGCGGAGAAATGTCACAACTTTCTGTATTAATAATTGAATAAAAAAAGTGTGTACTACTTTTCAATGGCTTCAAACACAGTTTATCCAATCAGAGTTGCCTGTTTTATATTGTTAGTATTACTGATTTGAAGTTTGATGTTGTCAGAGTTGCACCAGTCAACATATTTGTGTCTCCGTACAGAATTCAGTTCTGTTTTTGAATTTCAATGGGGTACTATCCACAGTGGCCAGCCCAGAGCAGGCTTTTTGAGAAAGAGGCCAAAGTATGTGTTCTTCTTCCTGAGAGAGACTCCAGTTTTTACAGACAGCACTTCATAGTTCCGTGAAAGGATGGGGTTTTGCGTCCAATTTTGGATCTGCGTCATGAACGATACTCTGAGAGTGTACAGGTTCATAATGTTAATGCTGAAGCTTATTCTACTTATTGATTCCTCAGTCCAAAAAAAATGCCAGTTTGGCATCAACATGTCATCCTCGCCCACATGAGGTGCATGGGGTAAAGACTAAATTCCAAGAACAGTGTTATTTCTCCACTACTGAGAACTACTTTTCTAGGAGTGATATGGGACTCGACTATGATGCAGGCATGTCAGTCTCCTGCTCGCACAGAGTCACTTCTTTTAGCTGTAGGCAAGATCAGGCTAGGCCAAGCCGTCATTGTAAAACAGTTTCAAAGACTTGTGGCAGCTGCATCCAACGTGATTCATTTTGGCCTTCTGTACATAAGACCATCATGAGAATATCATGTCTCTCCTGGAAGGCTCTCCATGGGAGATTCTTGTCAGGAGGGATCTCAAGTAGTGGGCACCATTTATCACCCCCGACCAGACATATGGAAACTGTGGGTTTGGCCCCTGAGGGGAACCAACTCTTTAACTATGGTCTCTCAACCAAAGTTGTTGAGACATTTCTAAACTCCAGAGCTCTTCACTTTATGGTGCAGAGAACGCCGGTTAGACCAAGTTAACTTCCCCAGTTGGTTCAGTGTTGGAGTTCTTTCAGGATCACTTTTCTGCCGGGTTATCCTCCTCGACTTTAAAAGTTTACGTGGCCGCCATTGCTGTTTACCATGCACCTTTAGGTGGTGATTTATTGTGGAGACACCTTCTAGTGTCCCGTTTCCTATGTGGTGCTATGAGGCTGAGGCCTGCAACTTGTTCAAGAGGCACGGTAAAAGCTTTTCTTAATCCTAGACCCGATTATGTGCCTAAGGTGCCTACTAATGTAGCACGCTCTTTTGGTCTGCAGGCCTTTTGCCCTCCTCTCTTTCAGACAGTGTAACAAGAGAAGCTCAACTTGCTTTGCCAAGTTAGGGCTCTTGATTGTTACGTTCACCGCTCTTCTCAGTGGCATAAATCTGACCAACTGTTGGCTGCTTTGGTTTACCCAGATGGGATTCCGCAGCATCTAAGCAAAGAATAACCAAGTGGATTATAGAGGTTATCTCTGTGGCTTATGAGGTGCATGGTCTTCTTTTGCCTCTAGTCATTAGAGCCCACTCTACAAGGAGTATGGATGCCTCTAAGGCATTATTATCAGGGGTTTTCCTTCAGGAGGTTTGTGATGCAGCATACGTCTCACCAATGAGATTGGAGTCACACAGAAGAGTTACCCATAGCGTCAACATTCCCTTCTCAGGGAACCAGGGTTACAGTTGTAACTGAGACGTTTTACAATAGGCACTGATCTGACAGAAACCAAGAAGTCTGCACATTATAAGTTGTTTACACTTTAACCAAATGCTTAAAATGCACTGACACTACAACATACTAAAGAGACCTATGATCAGACTGAAACAATCATCTGGAGCAATACAAAAAATGTAACCAAGATTAATCTGTTCAACCCTAAGACACAGAAAATGAATGGCAGCAAAAGCAGTAGAAAATGACAAGAATAAAGCAACAAGAAACAAAAAAACAAAGAAAAGAAAAGAAAAGGAGAGAACACAAACCTATTTCAAAAGAAAAAAAAAGTAAAGATAAGATGTAGAGAAATGTCAGCCCCCCTAGCTGTCTTCTATCGACAGCCTTGGTAAGCCGCAATGCTAAATATTTTAACATTCATTTCCCTGATTTTCCTTTCATTTTGTTTACCCAGAAATAAAATCACATAAAGAAAATGAATCTGTGAATAACATAAAGAAAGTGAATATAATAGAGTTATCTGTGCTGAAATTCATTCATTCATTCATTCATTCATTTTATTCAAACCACGCTCTTAAATTCTTAACCCTAATTGTTCCTTTATGAGACTTAATGTTTTATACCATTAAACTGGATATTTTACACTTTCCTCATTAAGGTATATAATCAAATAAAACATGAGATTGATATATAAATTGTTTTATCTGCTACAGATCCATGTAGGCCTATATGCTTTCTAAAAGTCCAGTATGTAAACATATTGTGAAAACACATTTTAGTCCAAGACAAAGTTTATTCTAGATATCAGAAGCCATGAGTGTGATTTCAAAGACCCCATGAAATCAAAAGTGGTTTTATTTCATTTCTGTTAGTTTTGAGATTGTACAAATTAATGTGATGTAAACTAATGGCTATTGATATGTCCTGTCGCAGCATTTTGTCAGAAATGTCAACATAGAATAAAAAGAAAAACTGTTTGTCAAACCATTTCAGGGGGTGTTTAAAGCTTAAGCTTGTCCGACTGTGCATTACAGGGGGTGATGCAATGTGATCAAATAATGCTACAATAAACACATGTACACATGTGTAACAAAGACAGAAAAGGGCTTGGGAAAGAAAAGGTCTGAGCACAGCCATGATAGTAGAATAAATGAGTCATAGACAGATAAAAGGAAGAAGGAAAAAGACAAGTACTTATAGGAAGACAGGAAAAAGACAAGTACTTACTTCCCTGTTTATCCGAATCTAAGAGATCCCAGACACAGAGAAAGAGAGATGGGTGAAAGAAGAGAGAAAGAGAAACAGAGAGAAACAGGCTAATTAAGATGATTAGAGAAAAAAAGGAAAGAATAAAGACTCCATACTACAAATTACAGTTCAGATGAGTTGTCATGTACTGTCCCAGAAAAATTTTGTTCAGCTCTGTAATATTTAAATTAATTTGTTTTAGCCACACAGTTAATAAACAGGTATAAAAAGCAATTTTGTTATTTACTGTATCATATTCATATTTCATGCAGTATAAGAAGGAATGTTTAGGGAGCTTACAATTTTAAATATTAAAATTTAAATTCAGGGGCTCACAGTTCAATTTGAAAACTATTATCAGTGCTTCTAAACTTTTAGAAACACAGGGGTGCAAATATTTGATGAGTTAAGGTGGCTTTCATCAAATTCTCCCACATTTAAGATGTCTGCTATGCAGTTAAATGCAGTGTCACATCAGAGCCACATTCAGTTTTGTTATTGTCATTTAACATACACTGTTTTCTGTAGCCATTTATGACAACTGACTTTTGAACAAGTCAGACATCTTTTAAAATAGAATGTTCATTACAGTGGAATTTGGTCTATTGTTTTTCTATGAAATATAAATTAAAATTTTAACTTATTTAAAGATTTTGTCCTTTGCAGTTAAACTTTCTGAAGGTTCTTGTGTATATTTGTTCATCAAAGTTTGTTTTATTGTGTAAATGTCACTGCCGATGTGCTATATATTATATTTATTAAAATTATTAAATGGATGCTGCCTTACTGGGATAATAAAAACCCTCACTACACCTTCTCCCAACCCTACCCAATAAACACTTTTAATATTATTAAACACTCGTTCACAGTTTATTTCCACTTTTAGAACATTATTTTCATTTTTACTGAAAATAAATGCGAGCTTGGTAAAAGGCGGATTCGAAACCTGCATAGATTGCGATAAAAGCCAGGTCTGCGAGCCTTACTCACTACTGCTGCGCCACTGAAGACGTTGAATTCTGTGCATATTTTTTAAAACTTGAGTGGCCCAACCAGACATTGGTAGCTAGTGTAAACAGCGTTTGCCAACAAGGGATGCTATTTGCACTTAGTGTAAATAGTCACTTAGTTTATGGCAACTTGAGAGGCCCAACCAGACATTGGTAGGTGGAGCTAGTGTAAATAGCGTTTGCCAACTAGGGATGCTATTTGCACTTCGTGTAAATAGTCACTTAGTTTTTGGCAACTTGAGTGGCCCAACCAGACATTGGTGGGTGGAGATAGTGTAAATAGCATTTGCCAACAAGGGATGCTCTTTGCAATTAGTGTAAATAGACACTCCGTTTTAGGCATCACATGGGGATTTACTTTTTAATTCTAGAGTCCAAATCACTATTGAAGAGTAGAGAAAATCAAGATATCTCTTTCTTATAAAAGTGGAATGACAAGGCTTTGCATTCTAGTATACGAATCTCTATAATCAGGCCCTCTTTCTCATCACCCAAAACCTGACTCAAGTACAACCGGAAAGAGCAATTCAGGGCTGTTCATTTTGCAAGTGCAAACAGAAGTGGTTTTAGCCTTGAACAGAAATACATGCAATCCAAAACCATAATTAAAACTCACAGAGACTTACAAAATTGACAGAACACCCAAACATTAGTCCTGATATCTTTAGACTCTTTCAAACTGCAGAAGTTTTGATTGCTCAATTTCACTAGATAACCTTCCCACTTAAAGACAACAAAAAATTGATTTACTGAGATTCCAGCAGAGATAGTTATAAAATTGATGCTTCTTATGTCGTACAAGAACATATGTTTAAAAGTCTTTATCTATCAAATGGTTAAGATTGAGAGCAAAGTGTTCAGAATCTGCCTGACAGGAAAGTGTCTTATGTTTAAGATTTGAGCTAACAAATCTTTCTAGGAAAAGAAAAGACACATCTGCACTAAAATCAGATGTTTGACAGGTTGTTAGGGAGGCAGGACAATGCAGTCATATGGGACCTTAAGGAATAGCTGAAATACTGAAATAAAAAAGTAAGTGTCAAAACTAATTTAAATTCAATTCTCTCAGTGAGAAAACGAATTACCATATAAACGTGTTACGTGTAACCTTTGTTCAAAGAAAGCAGGAGTGAGAGAAACACATGTATATGGAGATGTGAACAAAGGAGCACAAAGAGGAAAACAGAAAAACTTACATCAATGTAGTTTGCATTGACATAGTCCGAGTTAGGATCAGCCAGGAGAGAATGCATTTTGACACGGTGGCGGTCTTCTGTTTGGGATAAAAAAAATTAAGAACAATGCTGGTCAGTGATGATTAATAATAATAATAATAATCATGAATAATGCTCTGTTTCTTGGCTACAACTTGGCAACATCTTTGGCATGATAACTGTTCTCTATTTTTAACAAAAATTGACTGTAGTTCCCAATATGTTATGTATATTTTATGCATATTAAAGTATTGAGCCATTATCTTAGCAACATGTGCTAACAGCAAACTATATATATTATAACATCAAACTATACTATATCTATATCATTACTGTGAATAACACTTACGACCCAAAAGGGTGTCGTGTCGACCCTTGGTCTTGTCCTTCTTTTCGTTTATATCCCAGCCATCGAAAAAACTCTTCAGACACAAGCAGAGATATACAAATGATTGTAGTGTGCTGGACATTACATCAACTATATACACTACTATATACACTTGATCAAATGTTACATTAAAAACTTACAAAAGATTTACTAAAGATTTACTATTCTGAACTTTGTATTTCTCAAAGAAATTATCATGGTTTCCGCAAAAGTATAAAGCAGCTGTTTTAGTGTTTTACTAAAATAATGCAATAAGCATCAATGTACATAACTGATAAGAAAAGAAAAAAAAAAAAAGAAGAAGAAGAAAAAAACAGTTATTTCATTGAAGAATCTTCAAATGTGAGCTACCAAAGACAATTCTGGGAATGTGATGACTTCTTCTTTTTCACACCTAAAAACTGAACATTTATTAACGTTCGTGGCTGCATGTTTTTCATCATATGATGATCAAATGATAAAGAAGAGCATTATAACTGCATCCTATACAACCTAGCACTCTCCAAGCTGGGAAAATGCTCATGCAAATTTCAATCAGAACTAAATTTGGGGCCATGTTTGTGGCATTACCTCATTTGCATAATTCCTTTATTGAAGCTGGTAAAATGTGAGATGGGCACCAGATATAGCTTTACATCCTTGTCACTTTTGCAGGTACTGTTAGTTATTTATTTTAAATTTGATAACACATTTATCTTTCTTTCATGTAAGAAATGCATTGTACTTTCTCAGTGTCAAACTTAAGAAAATAATGTAGCTGATAGTTTTCAGTACCTTCTGTGTGTGCATGTACACAGAAAGATGTGAGCCCTGCCAACGTACTCCAGCTGTCTAAGTGCTTTCTAATGCCGCATAGTTTTTGAGCTAATGTGTGACAGCTGTTTAGTACACATTCCACCCGAAAGCAGGTGAAGCGTAGCACCTGGCAATTACATCTAAATGACTGTAATTTAAAAAAAAAAAAAAAGACCCCCCAAAATAAGTGCAAGTCACGTTTTCCCACTTGTCCATTAAGTCCCTTTTGCTCTGGCATTTTATCAAGTCAGATGCAGTTTACGAAGCAGATGCATAATCAGGATGCTGATGTTAAATTCCTGATGGGCACAGCATGTTGTTTCAAGAGTGTATAAGAGCTTTGCTTTGTTCTAAAACAGCAATGAAGATATTATAACAATATAAATAGTGTTTATAAACTGTATGGAGGCACTGTTAATCAAATAACAAGTTTTATCGTGGCAATTTTACAGTTAAAATTACAATCATTCTAAAATCCTAGTTCTTCCTGAGGTTTTGTTCTAACCAGTCACAGCAACAGTGAGAAAAAAAGCCATTGCCTCAGTCACTTTAATTTCTAGTTCTGTTGTAATGTGTATTACAGGGTACACATTACAAAAAGTAAACCAACTGCATTATAGAATCTATATGTGCAGAGTTCAGGGTAACAGTTCTGTAACAGAGGTACTTCTGTAGGGAAATAGTGTTGGGAAAGAAGCTGTGCCAGTGTTTACTGGTCTTAGTTTGGATTGCCTGCCAGAGGGAAGCTGTTAGAACAAGCAGTGACCAGGACGGAAAGGAATCCTCAATAATCTTTGTGGCCTAGTTCACTGTTCTGGCCATGTAGAGTTCAGCCGGTGAAGCAATCTTGCAGTGACTGCTGTATCAGGCACCAAATAATGTGCTGTAGATGTTTCTTTGAACAATCATTAGCATAGCCAAACAATGACAGAAGACGTGATTACACTTCTTTCTCTGAAGAACTGTACAAGACAAGTTTTCTTTTTTTATCACATCTGAGAGTGAGATGAGAAGAAGAATTTGCTGAATTAGTCTACACTGACTGTAGAATCTCTGATCACCTCAGAGGGGAGTGCTGGGTGTTTTTCCTGAAATCATTGATGTTTTCAAAAGTCGTAGGACATTTTCAGATTTATCTTAGTATATTTTAAAATGTATTTTATTCCTGTGATGGCAAACTTGATTTTTTAGCAGCCATTATGCCTGTCTTCAGTGTCACATGATCCTTGATAAATACAATATTCTGTGCTTCTCTTAGATCCAGATATTGCATTACACAGCTTAAGGCCATTTTTTACAACATCAGACTGATGTACTAGCCACTTTAGAAAACTGCTGTGGATCCAAATAAGCAGAAGTGACTGTTTTCAGATATGCATTCAAAGCATTCAAATGAGTGTAGCAGGGTTGTAATCTTGAACATTGTAAAAACAAATTCTTGAACATGAACCTTTTTTTTTTTTTTGACCTCAATGACACTAAAAGATCTTGCTGAAGGTGACAGAGGGTTGTCCCTGAGGGAGACAATAGTTCTTTCAATTGTCCATCTTTGGTTTCAATGATCCAAAAACTATCAATGAAGTGAATGGGAATGCTAGCTTTCTCTGAGTATTACAGTCCACCTTGGTCCAAAATTCCATGTCACATGGGGCTTTCCCAAATAGCACAGTTGGTGTACACTGTGATGTGTACTTGCAGCCTATAGGGTGTCCCACTTTAAAAAGGCTGTGATATACCCTCAATGCACCCTTTTGCACAGTGTGCAAGGTCAGCATTTGGGACATTTAGGACATGGTTTTGTATTTTTCTGATTTCTGTAGTTCAGCCTCACTTTCAGTTACTATCTCTTTCTCTCCATCCATCTGTCCTGTTTTCATTGAAGATCACCCCAGGCTCAGCTGCTAAGCAGCGTGACATTCTCATCAAAGTCTGTCATTCTTTCATTCTTCCTGAACCAAATCACATAATCAATATTTCTGTCTTTACCTCAAAACATTTCTCTAGCTCCCTCTCGTCTCTTGAAGACAGTGATTCCTTAAACTCCAAAAAGTGACCCAGCATATATATATATATATATATATATGAGCAACACTATCCATTCTGCAGAATTCTCCTGCAAAGTTGCTACCTAGCAACAGGTGTAAACTGTTGCTGCTTCGATGATGCAATCGAAACTCTGGTTCAGACCAAGCATTTGAATCACATGTGAAAGCACCCTATAGCCGAGAAACACCTAAATGATGGTCAGCCATTGCTGAATGTCTGTCAGCCTAACTTTTTGTTGTGTTCCGCACCGTTGGTTCTAGTCGGACCCCGTCGGCAGCTTTTCGGCTGACTGGGCATGTTCAATTGGTGGAGGAGCCCGTTGGTGAGAGAGGTCACTCTGATTGGATGTTCAGCTTTGAAAACCAGTGCATAAGAATAAAAAATAAGTGATGAATGCAAGCAAACAATGAAGTCAAGAGGCACACACAGAAGGATCTTCAAATGTTCCATCTTCATCTGATCTGAGGTGTTTTCATCAAATATGTAATATAACATGTTCTGCTTTCTTTTCGGTTTGTAATAAAATAAATCTAAGCATATGTTGCGTGATTGATGAATAATCTATAAATGGAGTTTTTGAAAAGAACTAGTCACCCCTTGTGAAAAAGAAGTATACTTTAGAATACTTTTAAAAACAATTCTTATTATAGAAATGATATACTTTAAAAGAATACACTTAATTGCAAACTGAATGTAATGATTTCAGACTCTTAATTGCACAATATTACAATTAAATGATAATGTATTATAGGTTTAACTTATATTAAATGCAATTAGTTTAACTTTTTTTTTTTTTTTGGGCCCACTTAAGCACATCTTTATATGGTATTTCATAAGTAAGGGATCCAGCCGGTTGTTATCTCAGAATAAACCCCGAAAGGGTTTGCATCGGGGTCTTGCATCAGTCTGAAGGGGTTTACATGTACATGTACATTATCCCGCTTATTACACAGCTACTTGCCACATAAGTAAATAATTAGACACAAAATATTGATCTGAGTCTAAATATTTAATTAGCTCTTTAAGCTAAAAGCTTACGTGGAGAGAGCAGTTGTTAGAGCGGCAAGTTCAAACTAGATGGACATTTAAGGGATACGGTATAGTCATACCACTTGTTGGTATGACTATATGTATGTTTTCACCCCCATCTATTAATGCATCATGTTTCCTTCTGGAGCATCAGTGAATGTTTGAACCTTTTTTAATAGTTGTGTTTGAGTCCCTCAATTGTCCTCAGTGTGAAAAGACAGATCTCAAAATCATTCAGTCACTGCTGTAAAGGGTTCAAATATGCAAAATATGGTAGAAAACTGAAGAATCTGCAGGACCTGGAGAATTTTTCTGAAGAACAGAGCTGGGTTTATCAGAACAAACAAGAGACTCATGAAGAACCATCACAAAACAAACAAACAGTCGTAGATCATCCAGGTAACCACACACAGTATTAAGAATCAGTGGTTCACATACTTATGAATGGGGTTATTTTAATAAATTCAGTTTTTTTTTTTTTTTGTCTTGTGGATTATATGTAAACATCTTTTATGTAAATTTAAAAAAAAAAAAAAAAAAAAAACATGCATTTTGTATTATCTCCTTTATTTTGTTAAAATTATTCACATTTTCACAGATTCTGCAAGTGGTTCATATACTTTTTCTTGTAACTGTACTTCTAGGTAACACTTTATTTTAGGGTCTTTTAACTAGTTGCTTATTAGCATGTATGTTACTAGGATATTGGCTGTTTATTAGTACTTATTAAGCACATATTAAAAGGCACCTATTTTGCCCCTTTTTACAAGATTTAATATAAGTCTAAGGTGTCCCCAGAGTGTGTCTGTGAAGTTTCATTTATTATACCATGTTGAAAATGCTAATTTTTGAGTGAGAGGAAAAACAAGCTGTCTTTGTTTGTGTCTCTTTAAATGCAAATGAGCTGCTGCTCCCCACCCCAGAGGGTGAAGCCAATAGCTTGTGAATCTCTACTAATAACTAAAACATGATATCTGTTGGTTTTAATGATCATCTCCATTGTGGACACACTCACATGACATTGCAATTCTTCATCATCATGAAAGTCACTGGCATGCGTTTTAAAGCCATATCAGTTTAAACTTCTGATATATGGAAGCTATATATAGAGCTGGATGTCAGACGGGGCGTTCCGTGAGTATTAAACTAAGTTGTCTTTCATGTGTTATTGCGATTAAACTGTCAAATACATACAAGGTTATTTCAAAAACTTAGTGAACAAAGTTCACGTAAACACAGTCAGTTATGTCTGTGAACGTATACAGTGAGGAAAGAAATCGCATTTAGATATGTGTATTAAAGTGAAAGCAGCATAATATACAGTACCTACTTTGATAATATGAATCAAACAACAAAAGGAAAACAGAAAGTCACTCACTGCTCTTGACTGAATTAACTTTAGTAGCTTTAATATGAACACATTTCTTACTTGAATGCTACTTGAACACCACACCAAAATGGTACCGACAGTGATAACCATAGCAATGCTCTGGATTCTTGTGGCAGTAAAAAAAAAAACATGGTTCCAAACATGGATGCTGAGACGAGCTGTCAGCATCTAAAAGATATTTGCATCAACTAGTCGCTGTGTCTCACACAGCTGCGCATACTAGAGGAGTGTGGGCGACGGGCATGGGCTGCGAGTTGGCTATGATGCAGCATATTTCGTTGCAGACTAGTCACAGACTTAAAATATCAAAGAGTGATAAGCTTCAGTCTTGTAATGTGTGCTTCAGCTGCAGTGGACGTAGTCTGCATTAGAGCATAATCATAGAGCCAACTACGACTTTACTATGAATAATAACAATGCCTTTACTGAAGAGTCTTTATACTAAAGAGATTTTTAGCAGAAGCACATGAGACAGCCATAGCAAACATTTAGAGGCTTATTCCACTCTTCTAAAAAAAATTAAGGCCCAAGAGTTTTGCAGCTACTGTCCGTTTTCAGGTACAAAATAAATAGAAAAAGGCATCAGAAATGTGGATTCTGGAGGAGGGATTCATGTGTGTCTTGAGCTCAGATTAATGACTCAAAAAGAATATCTATATTCCATTGAGGATGGTGAGAGCAAAGAAGAACTGAAGGTATTATTAATATATACGTGGAATATTTTGAATGAGTAATGTCTTTTCTGTGAAGGGCTGATATGAAAGAACTTTGAAAGGTTTGGCAGCACTTTGCTCACACTCTGGTGTCACGTTCTGGATCTATCCATGTTTTTATAAAACACACTTATTAGCATAAGAGCTAAGAGCAAGAACATACACTACTGCTCTAAATGTGTTTTATTTTTTTATTTTTTTTATTTTTTTTTTTTTTACCCAGGCTGCATTTATTTGCTCAAAAAATAAAGTAATTTATTCTTTATTCCTCTGATGGAAAAGCTGAATTTTATAAAAACTCCAGTCTGCAGTGTCACATGATCATTCAGAAATGGTGCTCAAGAATTTTGTTATTATCAGTGTTAAAAATTGTTGTGCTGTTTAATGTTTTTTGTGGAAACCATGATTTTTTTTTCAGGACTTTTTGACAAATATAAAGTTCAGGAGAACATCATTTATTTTACATACAAATCTTTTTTGAAATTATAAATGTATTTAATTTCACTTTGAAGGCAATGTAGGTTCTTCAAATAACTTCTAAGCTAATAGAGCTATGCAGTTTGCTAATAACAGTTTTTCCTTTAAGTTATAAAACTCATTACTCAGTTTCCCATTACTACACACCATTGTCTTTTAAATCTAACCCAGTAGGCATGAATTGCTTGTCAAAAATCCTCAACAAACCCTCACCTCGTACTCCTGTTTGAAACCATACCCCTCTCCTGTCTTCATCTGGTTGATGTGCTGGAGCAGATCTGCCACTCTCACAGCCGGGTGAAGCTGCCCTGTGTGATATGGAGAACTTTTTCTCCTGCAATGCCTTCTGGGAGAACCCCCCAGCAGGCTGCTGGACTCATTGACAGTGCTGCGCTGCTCATCTGAGAAGTAAAAGAAAAAAGAGAAAGAAAGATAAACAAACAAAGTGTGGAGCAAAGGGAAGAAGCTACAGTGCAGTCAGAGGTAACTTGCAAATTGCAGTGGCAATTGTTTCACTAAAGGTGTGAATCGTAACGGCCGAGGGAATTCTTCCTGATACTGTGAATCGCAGTCATTGTGCAAGTGTGAATTGAAGTAAAACTGCAGGGGCAGAGATGTTAGAAGGGGGCTGTTAGAAGTTGTTAAACTTGATGAAAATGGCCTGCATAGGTCCTTTTTTGAACCATCTGCCTTCCCTGTAGGGATTCCCCTTTAACTCTAGCAAAAGCCCAAGTGAAATACTGCAGTTCCCAGGAAAAGTTTTCCTGATAAATCCTTGTCTAGCAATGGAGATTATTGTATACTGACTCGAGATAATGAAAGAGTCTACACCACACCTGTTTGCACAAGTGCAAGACACTGATGCTTGCAAACAGAACGGCCACGGGCTCCACACTCTCCCCTCAGTAAGTGAGTGGTGCCTTGTGGTACCATCAGAGACTCACAAAATCACAGTCGCCATTTCAAACTAAATGACCATGTGTTTTAGGCCAAACGCTGACCCAACCCCCCAAAAGCAAACCGCAGTCGTTTACCGGTAAGAAAGCTGTTGCGATGGTGTTTGATTTTTACCATAATGCTGTTTAAAGAGTAGATATAGTATGATACAATTTTCAGTGATAAGACTACCCTTAAAATAACAATAATCTATTAATAACCTTCTGTTGATCCGACTGTTGGAATACAAAAATGTGGAAGTCTAATCTATAGTTTTCACGAGAGCTGTCAAAACATGTCATCCAGTGGACTTTTGCAGACAATTTGTAAATTTCTTGGTCCAGGTTACACGGAGAACGAGTAAACATTCCTCTTTTACATATACTACCGACATTATAACAAACACTACAAAAAAATGCTATGCTTTTACCATTCTTTTGTCTATGCTCTCACTATTCCTGAATCCCTCCCTGTTCAATCTTGTAATATTTTGAATGATATCTAAAACTTTCTATTACTATCACTTTGTATTATTTTTTATTACTGTGTTTATTGTTTCTTTAATATGAATTGCTTTTTGTATTGCTCATTTGTAAGTTGCTTTGGATAAAAGCATTTGCTAAATGAATGAATGTAAATGTACATTTTAGCAATCATTTTCTATCATCTGTTCAGATCTAGCAATGACAGATTTTGCGAACTCATCACTAGTACACTAATTGAAAGAGTAAAAAAAAAAAAAGCACTCTGTTGTTTCAACTACTTTCATGCAACATTTCCACAATGTCCATCACCTCGTATAGCGTAAGAATTAGCAACATTGTATCTCACTGGCTTGATACTGTTCCAGATGACATCTATTTTGCTTTCCAGGTAGAGATGTGAGGTGAACAGTTTTGAATAGAATACAACAGAATAGAATAGAAATAGAATACTGTAGTTCAAACAAACACTACACACTACAAAGCAAAGTATACCATAAGCACAGACATCTGGAGCCAGAGAGAGAGCCAAAAGTTTCACTTTACTGGCACACAACAACACTCATCTGTTCCAGTGGACAGATGAGGACATTGACTCAAGACTCATAGATGAGTGGGAGGATGTTTAATATGCAAAGATAGATTATAGTGATCCATATGCAAATAATGACTAATGGAGATAAACAGTGTTAAGTGTTTACTGTGACTGTAAGCACCTCAACAACTTTGTTAACTTGTTCAATCTTTTTTTCAATACAAGCATTACGTGTGTGTGTGTCTGTGTACAGGTTTAACCTACATTGTGGGGACCAAATGTCCCCACAAGGAAAGTCTTAGTATTTGAAATTGATGTTGCAATTAAGGTTATAACAATTTTACATTTTTATAACAATATTATTACACACTGACGAGCAAACTTTTTTTCAAGCATCTCGCTTTCACCCAACATGATTCTGCAGTACCAGCTACATACTGCATCATCTTTTTTTCTTTTTCTTTTTTCTTTTCATGATAGGTGGCAACCAGCGTTAAGGTGCAATACTGCTATCTACTATGTTGGAGTGTCAAACTAGTTACTGGCGCTGGAATAATTGCAATATTATTATATGTTTAGTATTAACATTATATCAACATTTCATTTCTTAATAGTTATTGTCAATACACCCCTAGTTGCAATTTATATTTATCTGAAACAGACATTATGGTTCTTGGACTGACAGGTCTTTGGTTTGGCTCTTTGGATTAGATCATTGTTTGGATTTAGATTTTAGGGTTTGGTACTGGCCTGGGTCTTGGAGGATCTGATATTGACTGGTCTGGGCAATAGAATGTCTGGTACTGGTGTGGATCATGTCTTAACACCATTCATTTGTGAAATAGGCCTTACCGCATTATATGTAAAACCAGGATCTAAAATGACTCATATTAAGATTGTGGTCATACCACCTACCCCTCCTCTGAAGATTAAAGTTTATATGTGTAAGGAATAATTCTTTCTGCTGTGTGTGTGCGTGTGCGTGTGTGTGTACTCACTCCTGGCAGTGCAGTTATGTGAATCCATGAAGGTGTGCGTGGTACGATCGTCCTGTTGCAATGTACTGTGTTCTGTCGTACTGCAGTCCAGTGACCCCAGCTTACGCGTCTTCTCCTGACGATATGTCATGACTGCTTTGTTTATGTTCACCTTCTTCCTGCTGCAGAGTATGAAAGACAAGAGTGAGACTACAGAAAAAAGACTGTAAATGAGAGAAAAAGGAAAAGAGCGAATACATAATAACCAATGGAGAAGACTCAGAAGAGTAGAGGATTTGGGATAGATGCAGAAACAGAAATTAGATTGTAACAATTTATAAAGAAAATGTAAGTGGGTCTTCACCAGGTCATTGCTATACAGCCGTTGTAGTCAAAATGTCAAAAGAGGCCAAGTCTCTGGGACTGGGTCCTTCCACCAATGTAAGCCTAAGGGATTTATTTTATCCATTTAATTGAAGGGAAAAATTTAGAAAATAGTGCACCTCTCCATAAGCTACATAATTTGACCAATCACACTTGCATTACTATATAACAGCACTATATATACTATATTTATTTAACAAGGGAGAGAGTGAAAGGAAAGACAGAGAAAGTGAGAGAACAAGATAGAGAATTTTAAAAGACAGAAATTTAGAGAGTTTGTCTAGTAATTAAACAAATTAAAGCTAAAAAAACAGGCTGATGGGAAAAGAATGAACATGAAGAGAGAATGACTTACGGGTAGTAAGGGTACGAATAGATATCCCTTCTGGAGAGAGAGAGAGAGAGAGAGAGAGAGAGAGGTTAGCATGGCTTCTAGTAATTTTTTGCATTTTGCAGATACTTTTATATAAAGCAACATACAGTGCATTGAAGTTATACATGTTTTAAACGCATGCATTCTTTGGGAACTGAACCCATGACCTTGACGTTGCTAGCACCATTCTCTATTGTTTTGCAGAAAGGCAAGTAATCAGACAAGTAAATATGCTTATTAAAGATATTGAGATAAACATCTGTCTGTAGCTTCAAGCCAATTTATTACAAATACAAAAAAATTCACAACTGGCATCACTACAAATAATTTGCTGGCAATATACAAGAATAGGTATAGCAGGGTAGTCAAGGCACATATTTGAATCTGTATATATTATATATTCTCATATATTATTTGAATCTGAATGTGCAATTGTATGTTATTTTTTGGGTCTCATGGTTAATGATATAAAGGAATTGTGTTGGCTCCCTTTTTGGAACTTTGTTATTAGCTCAAACTGTGTATTATTTTTTGAGTTTTATATATATATATATATATATTCGTCAGATCGGAGCAGTTCTCAGTGCTGACAAATTGGTGCATTTCTTCAGTGAAATAAAGGTTTGCATGCATTTCATTTATACCATGGTAAAGTATGACAAAAAAGTTCACCAAAATTATTTTACCTCAAGGTAAAAAAAAATAAATTAAATAAATAAATATTATATTATATGACTGCTTTAATGTTGTGGTTTCGTTCACATGCAACATTAATATTTAACTTTTTTTTTTTAATATATTCTTTGCTGTAAATTATTTATCAGCATTTTTTAAACTCTCCTATTCACACGAGCAATACCTGTATGTGTGAAAACGCTTATTGTCTTCTCACAGAGAGTTTTTTTTTTTCTCCAAAAATGACCGGTTGACTGTACATTATAACACTTATTACACAACTGCAGGATGCAGAGATTGACCAATCACAGCGAAGTATACAAGGGAGCCATGTATAGTCCATAATATAGAGCCATAATATAGTCCTGTCCCCAAAGTGTAACAAAGGGAATCTGTCATGTCTGAGCAAATATTTCAGCTGTGAGTTTGGAGCCAGCTCTAATTTAATTAGTTAAACCTTTGAATATGTGTTAAAGCATTTCGTGGACTGGTGAAATCTTAGAATTGAATTTGACTTTAAATCTGAGCGCACACATGCTCACCCTTTCTTGACAATAACCACAATGGCTCCCAGCAGGAGGATGAGAACAACCAGACCCCCGGCACAGGCCCCCAGAATCAGCCCCATGTCCTCGGCATGCTGGGACACCTCCAGAGCACGCTTATGGTCTTTGCAGGCCACTGAGAGTGAAAGACGAAGAGGAAATGAAAAATCAGATCAATTTGCTAAAAATCAGTAATACTGTAAAACTACATAAATAAGAATCTACTCAAACTCTATTTTAAGATAATATCACTACTAATGTCAAATATTTCATAAAATGTATATATTATGTTGGCATAAATAAAATTATATTATAAATATATAAAATTAATGCTAATCAGTGCTTTACTAGTAATTATGTTTTGACTCATTAATATGAGAGCGCTAAGATAGATGTTTAATACAATCTCAAATGCAAATCTCAGGTAGATTTGGGAAGTTCAAAATATTTTTGTGGATCAGTTCTTTTTTGTCAAGTGCCCCAGGCTTTAATGGCTGCTGAAAATTCAGCTTTTGCCATCACAGGAATAAAATACATAAAAAAAAAAAAAAAAAAATTGAAATAGGAAACATTTGTAATACAAATTGTAATACTATTTCACAATGTTACTGTTTAAATAAAGGCAGCCTTTGTAAGCATAAGATACTTCTTTGTATGTGTATGAGCCAGTACAATTGCTGAATTTTTTGTTCTTCCTAAAATAAAATATATTTTTTTTAGACCATTTTAGAGCAAATACATAAATATCCAAAAATGTCTCTGAATATCTTGAAAACACTGAAAATATTAAACTATAATATTTAACTACCAGTCAAATCCCTAATACTACAGCACACCACATTATCTCAACCAGCAGATGAGCATTACAAGATTAGAACAGTAGCCAGGTAATGCTGGCGCACTACTGAATGTTAATCTGCTAAAGGTATCGCAGGGTTTGGAGGGAGATGAAGAAACAGTTTATCTGCATCAAGCAGCACATGAACAAGCCACAGGGGAAGAAGCTCAACCCAGGGTGCCCTTAGAGAGAGAGCAGACCAGGTCTTTGACAAATTGGGGTCAGGTCAGTGATGCAATTCTGCTGTTACTGGTTAGATTCTAAGATGTCCAGCTTCTAAAGCTGAGCATGTTGGATTTATGTTAGAACTTTCAAAACCCACTTTTTACAAACAATTTCATGACTGAATGTCTCCTTTCACAAATATTAGCATGCCATATATGCTTCCTGTTCCTTGACATAATTTCAGCTTTAAAATTATATGGGAGCAGTCTAGAACATGCAGTGCCGCCGTCTAGTGTCTTAATTTCAACACATTTTTGAAAGTTTGCTCACAATCTTGGAGTTGGGTGTCTTGTTCCAAACAGTTCAGAACAAAACTGCCTGCACATAAGAAAGATCTGGCAACATTTCAGTGAGCCCAGCAATTGTGTCCAGCGATGACAGCTGCGCCTACTGGTCACAAACTTGAGGAAGAATGTCACAAACTGAAACTGGCGGACATTTTAAATGTGTTCCTCAGATTTACTGGGTCTCTGTGTCTCCATTTTCTCTCTTTATAAATGCAGTCAATTTCCAAACAGCTCCAGAGAACAGCATGAAATCTCTCTCTCGATTAATTTAAGCCCCAGCAGTGCTTCCAATAGCAGAAATTGCCATTTGAAAAATCACAGGGATGGAAGTGCATCATTATACCATCTGCTGTAGGGACATTAATTACAGTATCATTGATTAAATAAATACCTATATAACAGAGTATGACTTATAAAACAAAGAGGCTAAAAGGACATTCTTCTGGTGGGCTATAGTATAATTGTATAGTATATTCAGTAGTGGCAACACAATCTTTTGGAGCCATACTTTGATTCTTAAATACCTTCATAAAGATAAACTCACAAACTGATTAACAATATAATGAAGTACTACTTTCTTAAAATAGCTACTTGCTCAACCGCTAACAGTGCAGAGCAACAGCCTTGAATAAAAGCTTAAGTCTTATTTGTACTCCACTGCATTTTGACAGTCTACTGTACATTTTGCTATTGTTGTTGTTTCCTCGCAGCAAGCAAGGAGCAGTAAGAGGTCAGAGTCATCTCTGTTTGAAAGCCTACCTAGAAAACATTTTTGCATCATATGCACACTTTGGTATGCATTTTAGGACATCCTCAGACCTCAGTCATACAACGAAAAGGGGTCATGCCTCAGACTAAAAGGCTTTGGTCGTAAGACAAAACGCCATAGCGCCTCAGGGTTAAAGCCTTTAGGCCTCAGGAAAAACAATGTCAGGTGTCAGGTCTTGTACCATTAGGCATCGGACGAAACAGCCTCAGACTAAAGGCATCAGCCATTAAAGCTTTGGACGAAATGGGCTCAGAAAGAAGTGAATTGTCCCGCCTCAAAGTGACGTCACATGTCCCACTGAGATTATTTTGTAAATTTGTATTAATCGCTAGTTTTATTTGCACGTTTAAAACATTAGTTAAAAAACACATTGCAACTTGTGTTACAAACTATACATGACCCGGAGCAAGATGGACGCTTGAGACTTCGCTCCTTGATAACCACGGCTTAAAGTCTTTTTTTCTCCAAACAAACGTCACTTAATCTGTTAATTTTTATCTCAAGTATGCCTAAACCTCCTCGTGACAAAGATTTTCCTATATTTTCGACGTCTGGCCCGTCTACCGGGAGGAAGAAAGCGACGACTCAACCAATCGCGTGCTCCACTACTGCATGGCGAAACTAGCACCCTGTAGGCTATCGGCACGGCAACCATGGATCAGATTTTGACTGAAATCAAATCTGTAGCCTCACGCGTTAATAACATGGATGAATCTGTCAAAGCTGACAGGTGACATAAAAACATCCATCGCATCGGTCGAGCTTTTTCTCTCCAATTTATCTAACCGGGCAACAGATTTGGAAAGGCAAATGGGTGAAGCCGAAACTCGGATCTCAACTACTGAGGATGGTTGCGATAACCACGAAGCCCAAATATCAGCTATGCAAAAGATAATGGATATGTTACAGCTGAAGGTTGACGACCTGGAGAACCGTGGACGTTGGAAGAATTTAAAGATTGTCAATCTCCCGGAGAAAGCGGAGGGTTCTACTTCACTTTCTGACGTCCATTGCAACTTTAGTCGGCCTACCTGCTGACTTTCCTCCTCTGGAGATTGAACGTGCCCATCGCGCTCTGGTCCCTAGCCCGGAAGCGAAAAAGCCGCCAAGAAGTATCCTAGTGCGATTTCTCCGATACTCTCAGAAAGAAGCGGTTCTCAGGGCAGCTTTGAAGAAGTGTGACATCCTCTACAACGAATCCAAATTAAGGTTTTATTCTGACCGTCCGGCGGAGGTCCTGCGCAAACGTCGTTGGATTCCATGAGGAAATTGATGGCCCGTCGTAATATGTATCGTGGCTTTGCTTACCCAGCGCAGCTTCGTTGTCTTCACAACAGGCAAATTCATCTTTTTGATACCCCTGAATCAGCCTCTGCCTTTTTGGAAACTTTTATTTGAGGTATTTTTGTTCTTACTCTCATTTGTATGGGAGGAATATTGACTTGATTTACAGAGTCCCTGTCATCACCGTTTATTTTCTTTTGACTATTTAAGAGGAGCTAACCTTATTGATAATGTCATTTTTAAATGTATCCTTTTTTTTTCTTTTTTTTTTTCTGATTTATACCTGTTTCAAAGTGATATTTACATGAGGTTTGATTTAATTTCAAGTATAGCTCTCCATTTATAATATAGTTCTCATTTTATTCCTAAGGGACTCTCTTTTTCCCGTTGGGTTCTTATGTTTTTATTCATCTCTTGGTTTGGCTGTTGTCTCTGGCGACTGAATTGTTATTGTGGTCTCTAAACTGAGTTTGGATTTGTACTTGATTATTACGCTCGTTGACTTCATTTTGGGGGGCGTTACTCTGTTGTTTGGGGACAGAGTCGGGGTGGGTGCGCTCTGCAAGGTGCTTTTTGATGTTTTATGTGTTTGTTCTAAGTCAAGTCTCTGACGTCTTACTTTGCCAAAAAAATTTGTTTTATCTATGCGATTTGCACCCTTTATGGCTGGTTCACTTAAACTTATCACTTGGAATGTTCAAGGGATTGGACATGTAATTAAAAGGAATTTTTTTTTTTTTTTTGTAATTTATTTGAAAAAACAAAAACCCGACATAGTACTGCTTCAGGAAACAAAATTGTCCGACACTGAACACTCAGTGGGTAAAGACTGGGTGGGTCAAGTTTACTTTTCCTCTTACTCACAGAACAAAAGAGGGGTAGCCATTCTTATTAATACAAATCTACCTTTTATTTTAGAACATAAAGAATCAAATTCTGAAGGGAGGTTTATTATGATCACAGGATCAATATTCAATCACCATATAGCAATTCTTAATGTTTATGCTCCAAATTATGATTCCCCTAACTTTATATCCCAGATGGTCTTACTAGGTTTTCTAGCCGGAGACTTTAATTGTATAATGAATGCTTTCTAGACAAATCTTCATCTGCAAATGTATCAAATCCTAAATCATTTAAGGTGCTCAATAATTTATGTTCAGATTCTAGCTTGATAGACGTATGGCATCAATTAGATCTTAAAGTGAGAGATTACACATTTTATTCTCGCCCCCACAATTCATATTCCAGGCTTGACTATTTCTTTCTTCCTAAACAATTTTTGCATGCAGTTCAGTCTTGTCATATTGACTCTATCGTCCTATCAGATCACGCAGCAGTACGTTTGCAAATTGATCCCGCTTTCAGTATCCCTAGAACTTCAAATTGGAGGCTTAATACATCTCTTTTTAACAGCAATCCTTTTTCATCTTTTGTTTCAGATAGTTTGTCTTAATTTTGGCTCGACAACAGAGATTCTCCAGTGTCTTCTGCCATGATTTGGGATGCAGCCAAAGCCACACTATATGGTCATCTTATTTCTTATATTTCCCATCTTAAAAGAGCCAAATAGTAATAGGAAAAATCTTGAAAAGGAGGTAACCAGATTGGAATAAATACATAAGCTTTGGTGAATGCAAGAACTAAGCTAAATATGGATCATACCTCCCATATTCAGAAGCTTCTGCTCTTTACTAAACAAAAATATTATGAATTTGGCAATAAATCTAGCTGGTTACTGGCATACCAACTAAAGAATAAAAATAATGACCAGTCAATTAATATTTTACGAAATATAAATGGTGTCACTTCGAGTGACCCTTTAGCCATAAACAGTACTTTCAAGGAATTCTATAAATCTCTATATAGTTCTGAATCAAAAGCGACGGACTCTGACATTGCTGCCTTTTTAAGTAATATCACATTACTGTTATGCTCTGAGGAAGATCGTTTTAACTTAAACGCTCCGTTTTTAGTAGAGGAGGTTTGGGCGGCAATTCAGTCCATGCCGAATGGGAAATGTCCTGGCCCAGACGGTTTCCCATTGGAATTTTTCAAAAAATTCTGGCGTAATATCCATCCGATTTTTATGCCTGCGATCAATGATATCTGAAAAGGTGAAATCCCCCATTATGGAGACACGCTTCAATTAGTTTACTCCTAAAAAAAAGATAAAAATCCCCTAGATTGCTCATCTTACAGGCCTTTTAGTCTTCTTAATGTGGACTATAAGATAATGGCAAAAGTTTTGGCCCGCAGATTGGAATCTATTCTTCCTAGGGTGATAAATTCTGATCTGAAATCCAGGCATGGTTCAGATGATGTACGTCGTGCTCTTAATGCTATACATTATTTTCATACTCAAGAAAAAGAGAGTTGATGTTTTTTTCTTGAGTATGAAAATAATATGTGTAAGGAATCAGTTGTCAGCCTTTCTTCCTTTGGAGAAATTATGACCTCAACCATAAACAGGACAAATTCAGGAGTCTTTGGGAACCTCTCCAATCCTTCCTACACAAATTTTGAAATTTTCTGTAAAGTTCTGGCTTCTCTTGTTTTGACTTATGCTTTTTGTAAACAGATACATTTGTACATTTTATTTAACTTGCAGCGCCTGGGGTTTGTTTGATTGTCTTTGTGTCCGTTGTTTTTACTATTTGAAAATCCTTAATACAAAAAATATCAGGTAGCCTACAGCTTACATTCCCCCCCTCTCTCTCTGCTTTTTTATTTGTTTTTAACTCTTGAATAACAATAACATAAAGAACATTGCCAAGGGATTACATAAATAGCCTACATAAAATGAATAACATCAACAGATAGATTCTATATAATTAACACACACACACACACACACACACACACCTTACATCAATTTTGAGAATAGTTACAGTTAAATATAATAAAAGGGAACACAAAAAAGACAACTGAGGGATGGCATTATGATAGGATAAAAGCCAATAGAAAGTTATACAAAAACATAGCTTTGTTTATAGTAGAAATAGAAAATAATAAAGTAATCTATTGTATGAAGTAGGCCTACTATAAACATGATGTGAAAAGACTAGATGGCCGAACTGCAGAGCTGGTCAAACATATCCACATCGCTATGATCGGATACTTTCTGAACTGCTGTCATTTGTTGTGTGCACATTTATAGAAACGCTGTAGAGTAGGCGGCATTTGGATGTTGTATGTTGCTCTAAAAATTTCCAACTTTGTTTTACCCTAAACAAAGAAAGAAGAACTTTGCAGTGAATATATCGGGCCTTGAATCCATTTCATTCAATGCCTTTTAGTCTGATGCCTTTTTGTCTGAATCCGTTTCGTCTGATGCCTTTTAGTCTGAGGCCGTTTCGTCTGAAGCTTTAATGTCTGATGCCTTTTAGTCTGAAGCTGTTTCGTCCGAAGCCTAATTGTATGAGACCTGAGACCATTTTATGTGAGGTGTATAGCCACTCTGCTTCGTTGCCACATTATTACGTTGGTGTGCATTATTTTGCAATAATTCAATGGCCCATTGTCAGTTATTTAGCTTATACCATGATTATGACGTTCTTAAAACGTTCTTGTGTGTAGAACTGATTTCTTACATTTCTCATTCCAAGCTTCCATTGCTGAAACAATTTTAGAGAGACTTGAGCAATTGAATTGCGGGTATTTGAGAGATTGAGAGAAATTGCATATGTGTATGTGTGTGTGTGTGAATTGCCTGAGGCTCTCAACAGTGTTGAGCAGCAGTGTCTTTACTTATAGCAAAACTTGTTACCACCTTGCTACAGGGAAATGTAATGTACTTTTTAGTTGCAAAACTATTTTATTGATAAACATGCGTGCACATCTGTGCACATGTACTGTATGTTTCCATATGAGTGAGTGTGCTAATGGTATCAACCTATTATGTGTGTGTAATTCTGTGTCAGCTGAGATGAAAAAAAGGTTGAAAGTTGCGGCTGTTTTTTTCTTTTTTCAATTAGTATTGTGGTTAACAAAGTATTGTGGTAATTAAATATTCACTTTGTTATCACCAAAGCACTTTCTTTTTTGTTGTTGTTTATTAGACCATTATGCTGCCTCAGAAATCTGTCTGAAATCAGTTGCAAACACTTCCTATGAAATCACTGGCTTCCTACCAGTCACAAAACTTCTCTTATAAAATGTAACCTTGGTTCCCTGAAAGTAAATGAGACGCTGCGTGAAAATGCTGTGGGAATGCCTCTGAGTGATTGCGTCGTGAAGACCATATGGAATCAGTCCAATGGTGAGACGGAACGTCATAGGCGTGTGATGTCATTGACCTGGAAACTATAAAGCATACCCGGACCAAACAGAGTTAGCTTCTGATAGACTGAAGTAAGCTGATCGCAGGCATGCTGAGAGTATGGCAGGGTGACGCAGCATCTCGTTCCCTTTCAGGGAACCAAGGTTACATACGTAACTGAGACAGTCCCTTTCAAGGGAACTCACGCTGCGTTGAAATGCTGTGGAAAAGTAATACCAACACCGCAGTACGAGCAAGTGCCTGTCCGTGTGAAATCGGAGTCGCAGAGGAGCCAGAGCTGCATCCACACACTTTGTGAAAGTGCGGGTGACAAAGCTAGGCCAGAAGGAAGAACTCAATATTGGTATGCTTCGTCCCTTGAAAGTGAACCTCAGAAAATTCCTGTGTTGTGGAAGGATGGACATGTTGAAGTATGCGTCCTTGAGATCTATCGTGACAAACCAGTCCTTGGATTTGCCTGAGAGTTAGCATTTTGATAAAAAATAATAACAGTCCAAGGCACTCAAATGTTATTTTATCATGGCTTAATTTAAAAACAGATGACAAGTACTGAACACCTACATATTGCGGCTAATGAGCCTTCGTCAGGGTGTAAGCAACAAACACAATCTTTTAAGTTCTTTTAAGTAGCAATTAATTAGTCATATAACAATCACCTGGTCACACTGCACAGGACAAGCAGAAAAGAGAAAATTCAAACAATACAAAGTCAGCATTTTGAATTTGAGCTTGCCTACAGTGCGGTTCAATAGGCGTAGATCTAAAATACCCCCCATTATTCGTTGAAAAAACAAAGTACTGGCTATAAAACCCAGACTTCCTGCTGGGAGGAGGAACTCATTCAATGGCCTCCTTTTGCAAGAGAGCCTTTACTTCTAGTTCCATAACCAGAGCCTGCTCGGGGCCCACCACTTTGGGCAAGACCCCGTTGAATCGAGGTGGGCGAGACCTGAACAGAATTGTATAGCCTTTCTCTATCGTTTGCAGGACCCAACGAGATATGTTTGGTAGACGCTTCCATTCTGCCAGAAAATCTATCAGTCTCTCAGGACTGGCCTCTGGTGTTTTTTTTGAGGCAGCACACCGGCAGGGAATGACTGGCCTGACTGCTCTAATGCCCTCCCCAGAGGGAACGAGCCACCCTCGGGTGAAAACTCGCTGGGAATCTCTGTGGCCTGGCGATAAGGCGGGGTTGGCAGAACAGCCCCCTGAGGGTACCGAGGTGAGATGGGCACTGTATAATGCGGTGGGATCTGCCTTCCCCCAGAGGGGTGTACCCTCAGAAGCCTAGCCCCAGTGGCGTCAGGGCTTCTTTTTAGACGAAGCCTTCCTTGAAACAGTAACAGTCCTCAGATCTGTTTTGCGCTTAGAAGGCTTTGCCTGAGAGCGCCTCCCAGTTCTTTTGTGAAGGAGCGCGAGACACAACACTCTTTTTTTGTTGTGCCCTGTGTGTTGGCTGGCTTGCTGGGGCTGCTCCTGCCCAGCAATTTTTGGAATACCACCTCCTGCTTTTTGGCTTCCTGAAACCTCTCGGTGACAGTACTAACTGCGTCACTGAAGAGACCAGCAAGGGAGAGAGGGGCGTCCATCAGAAAGTTATTTTCTTTTTCTTTTATGCCAGTAAGGTTTAACCACAGATGCCTCTCTGTGGCCACTAGGCTGCCATAGACCATAGACTAAGCAGGTTGGCCTGATATGCTTGGAGGATAGACATAGTATGCAGAGATGCTGTGGCCTGACCTGCTGCTGAATAAGCCTTACCCACCAAAGCCGGTGCTTTGAGGGATGATGCGGACTCAGGGGAGAGATGGTTCGCAAGCGTCTCTTTAGCTCTGGACATCGCCCCATAACCATGCTGCTTAGACCCATGTTATTAATATTAGAATATACAGATGTTTGCAGGCTAAACACACAATATGAGACCGGTCTCTTCCACGACCTCAACACCTGTGTGGAGGTGGGGAAAAAACAGCAAGCACGAGCGTGGAGGTAATACACAAGAAGGTAGAAAGCGTTCATCAAGCTTGCTTTTCTGCTGGCCATTCAATATTTAATTTAGCAACAGCGCGAGTAATTACCTCTACTAGCTCCTCACACACAGGAGACTAAAGTGGCAAGTCTTCAGTATTTCCTGTTTTGACACTAACAACATCTAGTTCCTCTGAACCAGATAATTGCAGCATCGGTGCCCCACTTGGGAAGGAAGAAACCATAGAGCGTGCTTCCAAACCCCGAGATGAGACAATGAACCTGGCAGGTAAAAGCAGAGAAAAGGCTGGGTCCGTCTCAAGCCCACAACGGGACCCAAGCCGCAAGGAACACTTGCCAAAGCGCCCTCCTCGAAGAGCGCCCGGCGGGAGCGCAGCGTCCTTAATGGTAGCCGCTCAGTAATAAAAAAGTATTTCTAGAAAACAGTTTAATCAAAAATGATCTATTGATATGCGCGTTGACGCTCTTAAATCAAAACAATTGCTCTCTATGGAGCCTTTTACACTGGGAGCGAACATTCGCAGCGCAAAGAAGTGAGGACTTTTATTTTCGACCTGTGTATCGATTTTTTTCCCCCCGTCTCTCCGCGATAAAACAGGATGTCCAATTAGATTTGAGCCTTAGATTACGTGCCCAGAGCAGCTGCTGTTGCACAGAAGGGTAAGAGTGGTGGCGCTGTTTCACAAACAAGTGTAAACAAACACCGAAAAGAGTCAGGAGGAGATTATTATTGGTATTTGAGAACAGATTTATTCTCACATGTTCTTTATACAGAATATAATTTCTATTCATTTTCCACTGAATTATGTGGTCACTGTCCGTTTTCTTCCACGTGCCCGAGTGTTATGATTATATGATGTTATGAGAGCGCGTTTTGGTTCTGTCAGTCATGTAATCATATCTCCTGCTCTTCTCCGTATATAAAAAATGAGAGAAACATTTTTCTACAGATGAAATATGAAGGAAAATAGACATATTATTATGATATGTTTTCTGTGACTATTATGCATCTCATTGTATTCTTATAATAATAAAGGATCTTTATGACAAACGATAAGCAGATTTAGCATTCAATACATTATAAAACATACAAAGAATGCATGTCTGCCCGTTATCGAATCAAAACCCACTTTAGATCATAACCAGAGGTTATTACAATAACTCGATGATGTTTAAAGAGCGTTTTGAGCAAAGACATTAATAATCATATACATTTTAAAATGTAGCTTCATGCTAATTGTACCTCTAATTATATTTTAAGATGTATTCTTGTAAGCATTATAGATAGTTTGTGTTTCTAATGTAGTACCAAACTTTATTTATCTTAATTTAATGCTGTATATTATGCAGCGGACAATGTTAAAGCCATATACAAGACACATACATGAGGACAAATGCATTGTTGGTCGGCGCCACCTAGCGTGCAGGCGTGAATTAGCAGAAGATGATCAGTCATTTCGCGTTCGGTGTAAAAGGTCCATTCCGCGATTTACCTTGCTTTTTCGCGTTGCGTTCAGTGTGAAAGGGCCTTTAGCCATGTATTACGGTGCTTCACACGAGGAGCATTATTATATGATGCGTTACTGTTAATGTGAGCTTTCCTGATTAACTTCCCCGAATTAACTTATAAAAATGCATACCTTGAATGCAATGTAAGTAGCTTTGGATAAAAAATAAATAAATAAATAATGATAATAATAATTAAGAAATATTAATATACTTTTCATTGTTGAATTAAATGTATTTATAAGCAATATTGCAATGCATCATGAGATTGCCTTTTCAGTGCATGGTACATGAAATGTTCTCTTAGACTAGCCAAAATGAAATATTTTAACAAGTAGCATAATTTTAATGGCTAGATTTTGTAAGTGCATCTATGATGCTTAAAAATGTCTGGGTAGGTAGATCACTAGGTTGCGGAAAAGGGCCTGTTTACTCCTTCCTTTTAACGTTATCTTATCTGTCAGTCTGTATATTATGTTGGCTCACTGTGCCAAACTTGAATGAGAAATGATTATGTAATATTTGAATCATAATACTGGGTGGGATTTTGCCCAACTATCACCGCTTGCGTTTTGAGAGACTGCCATATTAAGGTAACAAATATGCTTTTATCTCTTGCCAAAGTGTGAGTGAGTCCGCAGCAGGGACATTTGGTTAGCATTGATGTATATGCGCTGTCAATAAGACATGCCCTTAAGCGTGTAAACAGTGCAGATAAAGAATGAATTACCTTTACGAGCGATCCGAATGCAGTTGATCCTGGTCTCCTGAGGATAAAACAGAGAGTTGATGCAAGTTATCAGGGCTGTCTGAGGGTAAGAGGATAGCGTGTGTGTGATTTATGTGAATATCTGACTAGAAATCCCATGGGCAATCAGGAATAAATGTAAGTGCCTACTTTGATGACATTTACTAGCAAATTAATGGGAACATAGGTTGGACATGAAGGCTCAGTCCCAAACTAGTGAGCACAAAGTTAGCATCCTAAATTAAATAAAACATCAAAAGTGACAGATTTTAAATCCTTTACATAGTCAGCAACAAACAAACTGCATTTCTCACACAAAACACATGTACTGTCAGACATCTCGGTTCTTTATTTACTCCTAAAAGGTTGATAGCAGTAACTTAATGGAAAATATTTTATTTTATTTATTTATTTTTTAATGTTTAAAAATGTTTTTCATGGTTATGCAAATGTTAGAGAAAACATTAAAGAGTTAGTTCACCCAAAAATGAAAATTCTGTCATTAATCACTCACCCTCATGTCGTTCCACACCTGTAAGACCTTCGTTCATCTTCGGAACACAAATTAGAATATTTTTGACAAAATCCGATGGCTCAGAGAGGCCTCCATTGACAGTGACTATAGTGGTTCAACCTTAATGTTATGAAGCGACAAGAATACTTTTTGTGCGGCAAAAAAACGAAATAACGACTTTATTCAACAATATCTAGTGATGGGCAATTTCAAAACACTGCTTCATGAAGCTTTACGAATCTTTTGTTTCAAATCAGTGGTTCGGAGCGTGGATCAAACTGCCAAAAGTGATTTCAGGATTCTCTGTGAACCCATGAATCAAGTCTATAGGTTTTACCTGATCTCTGATCAGTTTTATACATTTTTAGACGTTGCAATTAGACATTAGTTGGCCTATTTCGAAGCCTCGACACAATTTGGCTCATTTGCTTCAACTGTTTCGTGAAGCCTTGCTCTGCCCATCACTAGTTCATACTTCAGAGAGATCATCGCCAGTGGTGAACCATTGAAATTTTGAAACGTTTCAAAGCACTTATGTTGTAACAAAGCCTCATTTACTGAAAACATGTGACTTTGGTAATTTGATACACGCTTCAAACCACTGATTCGAAACAACAGATTTGTAAGGCTTCGAAGCTTTGTGAAGCATTGTTTTGAAATCGCCCATCACTAGATATTGTTGAATGAAGTCGTTGAAGTCGAATGAAGTATCTTTTTTTTTTTTTGGACGCATAAAAAGTATTCTCGTCACTTCATAACATTAAGGTTGAATCACTGTAGTGTCTTTAGTACCTTTCTGGGCATTGAAAGTATAAATGATCTTGTTGTCAGTGGAGGCCTCACTGAGCCATCGGATTTTATCAGAAATATCTTAATGTGTGTTCCTAAGATGAACGAAGGTCTTACAGGTGTAGAACGACATAAGGGTGAGTAATTAATGACAAAATTTAAATTTTTGGGTGAACTAACCCTTTAAGGGAATGTTTCATTTATTTATTTATTGTAATTTAGCAAAGATTAAAGGGGAAATTACTTTTGAATGTGTTCTGAACATTGTGAAACAATTAGTAAGTAGTAACATTTAAAACAACAACAACAACAACGTTCGACAAACATTCAAAATGTTTCAGAAAAAAAGGTCCATGAGCAATGTTTATAGTTTATAGTTCCTTTGAGATAAACTTACCAGGACATTAGGCAAAGTACTGAGAACAAAGCACAATTTATTTCTATAAATTTTGCCATTAGCATGTTGCTGATCTAATGACACAATACTGTAATAATAATAATAAAAAAATAAAATAAAATGAAAAATAGGATAGTATTTTTTAAATAGACTGGGCATTTTTATTATACCTTTTCAACACTGAATGATTAGAAGTATATTTATAATCAACAATAATTTGCTTGTGTCTGCCATATTGGGTGTATTTTTTTTTTTTTCACTGAGTACTCAACAGTGCATTATGGGAGTACCTTCTCTCTCTCGCCCTCTCTCTCGCCCTCTCTCTCTCTTTCTCTTTCTGGGCAGTCGTAGCCTAATGGTTAGTGAGTCTGACTGATAACCCAAAGGTTGCTGGTTCAATTCCAGCATTGGCAGGAAATGACTGAAGTGCCCTTGAGCAAGGGCATAAAGGCTGCCCACTGCTCCGGGTGTGTATATACTTGGCCTTCACGTGTCACTTTCACTTTTTCACTTTCTCTCTCTCTCTCTTACGCACACAGACAGACACACACGCACGCACACACACACACACACACACACACACAGTGAGCTATAGGGACATATTATCACATTTAAGATTTACAGGTGCAAATGGTGGCTTTATGTGCCAATTACGCAAATTCATCTATCTAAATTGAAGTCAAGACCTTTCTCACCCAAACTGCCAGTAAATTGCCTTTTAAATTGAAAATCAGCTTCAAGTTGCTTTCTCCTCTATTTCACCAGGGCAGATGTGACATATTTGCCACCATATTTTAACATGTCATTAAAACATGTGTTCCGCAGTCCTCGGTCGAGGCCGCACTGAGGGGCAGCGTTGAAATTAATCACTGTCAGATGATAGCTATATGATATGATATGCAGGTCACGCTCAACACTGCTTTACAAGTGACTGTTTAGAGTGGTCATGCCCATCAATTTCCCACAATTCAATATGGTCAATATGGTCAAAATGAAAAGGTGTCTGTCTGTCACACCCACAAATGTGATTGACTCTTATGTGTCTGTGGAAATTTGTATGGGAGGGATTAACAGCCACTAAATTAATAATTCACTGAAGAAAATGTCACTGGAGATGTTTAGAGCAAAAGTTGCTGGTGCAGTACTAAGCAGGGTCATTCGTAGGACGTTGCTGTGGGGTTCTGAATAGTTTTTAGTGAACTACTATTGGATGGTTTTGAGTGTTTTGTGCAGTTTTCTTGTCTTGAATTACTCCTTCAATGTAAGTCTATGAAATGCTTGTCCACCGGGCAAAAATCTGATCACTTAGATCTCTTATGTAGCCCGCCCTTTTTCAGCGCCCTTTTCTGTCTTCCGGTTTGTATTTCTACAGCATGAAGAAAACATCTTATGGATTTGAATATGAATGAACTTCCTGGTCTACTTGTTATGACATCCGTTTCAAACGTAACAATGTTCATGATAACTTTCATTAACTCTACAATAAGTAAATCTACTTCACCAGCTAATTAATCTTCGACAGCGATGCCATAGAAATATACAGAGCTACCGCTAAAACAGAAACTCAAACACAAAATTCAAAAGATGGCTGTGCACTTGTTTCTCTGGCGCATAAGGTCTATAAGCTGCATAATTTGAGGTCTCACTCAAGTCTGTAGCGCAAATGGTGCAGGATGAGTTATGTAATGAGGTTTAAAACTTATCAGGGGGATTAAGGAATTGGAGCAACAGTAATACTGACGCTAGCCTTTCCTACTAATAATTTCTGTTTAATTCTAAAATGCATTTGTCTATTCTAAAACCCAACCCAGCCGCAGTAAGCCACTTTAGTCAGAGTAATTACTGTTTAAATTCAGGGCAAGTCTAATAGAGCGAACCAGCACCTAATTATCAGGAATAGTTGTCAAAATATTAAGCACCAGCAAAGCGAGCATTTAGCGTCACTCATGTTAAAAAGACTTATTTAGGCTGATTGAGATGGAAATGTGTGTGGGTCAGATAAACAATAACCTGAATGAATTTGACTTGTCTTGTGCGAGAATAAACTCACTTTGAATGGTGAGTGTCATCAGACAGCGTGAGTGGTCGACGCCACTGTTTATGGCCAATTATGTATTCATTACTTCCCATTAGAGGAGGGATTTTCAACACAATCCTATTATTGGATACAATGGCACCTTTGTTTTGTTTGTAATGATGAGACAGCCAGCCAACATGAGTCAAAAAGAGTGTGTTTGTCTTGTTCTCAAAATCTATAACCCTCCCTTTTTACTACAGGGACACTACAGTCATCTCTGTGACAAGGAGACAGAATACAACTCCATAGGCCTCATTAAAATGACAATTGATGATCAAATGCTTCTCTCTATTGCACTAACAATGAAAACTTTCATGTACCGCGGTCTGGATCTCTGCATATCACCTCAATATATCAGACCAAAAGCACCACAATGAAATAAGCGGCATCTTAATAGCAGTAAATAGGATGTTATGTTGTGTTCAAATGATTCATGTCCTTAAATAGCTTTCCAAGGTTGCTACGGAAGCAAATTATATCTTCAGTGGTAGTTATTTATTCTCATTAATTATATAAGCATACATAATTTATTACTGTATATAATTTTCATGTCTGCCTTCTATTTCCCAAATCTCCACCCAACATGAAAGTTAACTGAAAATGAGGAACAGGTTATGGTGCATTAAGCAGACTTAAACAAGAACTGATATTGCTGAACTTTTAATGTCCTTGACCTGGAGGACCACCTTCCAACAGAGTTTAGCTCTAACCTTAATTAAACACCCCTGAACTAACTAATCAATGCAGTGGTGTATAACACAAATCTGTATAGTATCTGTGTGCCACACTCTGTGCTTCACATAAAGTGATGTAGAGTATGACAAAATAAAAGGGGAGTGGTCACAGGAGATGCACTTCTTATTCTCAAGTGGAAACAGCCATACCTCTCAGTTGACCACTTGTGATTGGATCACTAAAACACATTTTAATTCCAGATGGAAACATGGCTTCTATATCACTCGCTTGGTTTCCAATATTGTATATATTTTGTGGGTGTCAGGGAGCTGTGTTCAATATGCAGGAGACTTCTGGATCTTCCAAGAGAGGGGAGATGTCGGAAATAATGTCTCAAATGAGAAAATTAAATGAAAAATGATCTGATGAGAATACAAGGAAAGAACCATTGATTTAGTCTCAAAGAGAGGATGAGCTTTAGATGTTATGTGTTGCCTTGCAAAGAGTTCAACAGCCCTATAGACATGAATAAGACCTGGTCTGAAAGCACACTAAAGAATGAACTAGCCATGGCCAAAAGGGTATGACACTTATATAAATCAGATCAAATGGATCTTGTCAAAGGGTCAACATCTTGTCAAAGGCTTTAGCTTTGCATGTTATTACCTGTAATCAAACTGAAAAGGTGCATTGTTTGCACTGCTGAAAAAGCTGATAAATGGTCAGCCATTGATAGACATTTTCTGTAATGAATTCTTAGGAAATTGGTATCTTCTTGTTGTGGGAATACAAGCAAAGCAACTGGAAAATGTCAACAAAAGCAATTTCCTGGTGGCTGAAGCTGCTACATCTATGGCAAGGAGCAGAGAAGATGCCTCTGGGGTCAAGTATAGAATCAAGGTAGTCATATTAAGTTATTTATTTAAGTGACACCAACAGTGGTGACAGCAGTGCTGGGAAAAGTTGATATGTGATGATATGCAAGAAGTCTCAGAATGAACCAGGTGTATAACAGACTTTTCTGTTTGTAAGATTCCTACATTCTAACCTAATCATGACTAGAATGTAAGTTGTTTTCCCCTATCATTACTGTATCATTATTGCAGTATTGCTGAGGTAAAGGCATTATTTTAGTTTTAGGACCTCCACGAAAAAAAAAAGTTTTAGTGCAAACACTCCAGTTCCATATTTAAAGAATAGAGTAGCCAAACCCTTCTCTTTGCTTAACCTTTCCGTTTAGGTATGGATATGGTTTCAATGGGGCTGAAAACGGCGCTGATGATATAAGATGTAAATAGCAACCGCGTTATGTAAGATGATCAGTTATTTCTTTTATTTTTGTTATTGTTATTATTAATTTATATTTACGTCACTCAAATAGCATGCTTAGCCAGCTACAGAGAAATTAGTAGCCAGGCAACAGACAGTACCAGGCTCAAGTGGAAACATATCTAGAACCGTTTCTTTCTGTTCTTAGAACCGTTCAGTGGCTCAGATGTGTGCTTAATGTTTTCATTTAGTTTTATTCTGTTTATAAAGATTTCTGAAGGGCTTCTACTGTTATCCTTGGGTTCCTTCTCTCTTTCAGGATTGTCTGTAGTGTTCTTAAGGCAGGAACACACCAAGCCGACGGTCGGCCGTTCAGCAGTTTTTGTTCGACGGCCGACTAAGTTTTCTCAGTGAGTTCCGCACAGTCGGCTGAAGTTGGTCCTTGTCAGCTTTTTTTTGGCCGATTCGACATGTAGAATTGGCGTCGGAGCTTGTCAGTCCGTCGGGCCATCTGATCAATCAGATTAGCTGTTCAGCTACTGCCACCTGCTGGTAAGGAAAGGCATTTCATCTTACGCAGGTGCAGAAGGGACGTGATACTTGGCCGTCGGCTGTTGAGCATCGGTTTGGTGTGTCAGGGCAACTTTGGACCCAGACGCTGCCAATGTGAGCCAACCCCGCAATCTGCTTTCGTCGCCACTATTTTGTCGGCGTCGGCTTGGTGTGTTCCTGCCTTTAGAGTGATTTTCGGATGCCTGCTCCAGGGGAGAGTACCACCAGTCCAGAATTTTCCACATTTAGTCAGGCTATCGTATTGTGAATCTGTGAATATCCAAGTCTTTAGCAATGCTTCAATAACCTTTTCGAGCTTTGTGCATCTCTGTAATGT
Source organism: Elopichthys bambusa (assembly GCA_037101425.1). Taxonomy (NCBI): domain Eukaryota; kingdom Metazoa; phylum Chordata; class Actinopteri; order Cypriniformes; family Xenocyprididae; genus Elopichthys; species Elopichthys bambusa. The sequence goes on along the minus strand of CM074448.1, from coordinate 16,971,173 downwards.
GTTTTAATGTCCTGTGAAAGCTTTTGGGATCGAGGCATGGTTCACATTGACATTCTTGAGAAGAACAGATTTAAAATTCTGATAAGTACAACTGTTTGTTTGTTATCAGTTAAGTCAGATTTTGTCTTAGATTAGACCACATTTTATGAGTAAGCAATGCAGAAGTAAACATATTTTCAAAGGGATCACAAACGTATTGTTGCGACTACCTTTGATTCTTTTGTAGATCCAACATAGATTACTCTTAAAAGTTCTAACAAAATGTTTTTGATTGCTAATACATCTGATGGGATGGTCAACAATGTAATATTCAGTGGTAATAGTCTTAAGAGATGCTGCCTTTTCATGACAGGATATTTGGAATAAACCAGCTCCTCCAAAGTGTTTTTCCCAATTGCTCTCCAACATACATACATAAGTTCCTTATGAGCATTTATTGGGCAAATGGGATCACTCACCCCTCTGAAGTTACTGGAGGCCTGGAAGTAGATGAGATAATTCTTGCTAGGGTCAAGAGGTGTGTTCCAGTAGCCGTTGTAGGTGTGGTTGTCCCCCACAGTGAAGGGCGTTGCCTCGGGCAAGCTGCTAGGTGGGAGTTCAGCAGTGTAGTAATGAGGCGGTGCACCACTTGCCCCTCCTCCTCCCCCTAGAGTCTCCCCATGGGAGGAAGGAGCAGGGAAACACTCCATGTGACCCAACTCCCTCCGCCTCACCTGTCTGGAGCTGTCCTCCTCTACCACAACCACATGATACGTGCTGTACAGGAAGATATAACGGTCTTCAAAAACTGAACTATACTGGACTGTACCATACTGTATTTGCAGTCCTTGATAAAATCATGGCCTCATGTGCTTAATGAAACAACAGCTAAATAAAACAAAAATAGCCTATACCACAATGTAAAAAGCCTCATACAACAGTATATTTGCTACATGATTTTAAAAATTCAAAGTCAAGCAAAAAACTAAAGCATTTTAGCTTGCCATGAAAAAAGCAATTTAGCTCAGAATTCAACTGTTGAGTACACCATGATGTGGGTGTGCATTTGTCAGCTATTCCATCTGGACATCTGGATTATTGTCATTAAACAAGTCTACCAACAGCTTTGTCAACTTCAAATATATATTTTTAGCAAATATTGTGAAAAAAAAAACATTTGTCAGATTATATTGGGTTTATTACCTAACAGGTGCTCCTCTCCCCAAGGCTGGACGCAGCAGGACTGTTATGGTGCTCTCAGATTCACTCAGTGGAGAGGGGACATCTTCATAATCAAATGCAGGCGCTATGAGACGAAAGAAAGAGCAAACAGTATCTGATCTGTCTCAGATGTGAGTAAGAAATCAATTTTTTTGTGCCAGAATAAATGCTGCCTGAGTGACTTGAGATCTGGACCAGTGAACAAATCATTATTTTGTGCTGGTCCGAAAATTCCACTGAATGATTTGACTCTATGATTTGGTTGCAGTGTTTCTCAGTTCACTAGAGGGGAATATTATCAGTAAACAAAGACTTAAAATACAGATTTAGAATAACATAAGGGTGAGTAAATAACAACAGAAGTTTCATTTTTGATCTATTTTCTAAAAAAAAAAAAAAAAAACTAAAAAAAAAACACCCACATACCCAACAACTCAAACACACAAAAATCTTTCAAATTAGTCTTGGTTTTCCACTGACTTAAATCCCTTGCTCCACAGAGAGAGAGAAAAAAAAAACAAAAAACAAAAAAACACCCCAGACAGAGCGCACCACACAAGGGCTATGAAACACAGTAATGGAGGCGGATGAGAGCGATCCACAGTCCTTTATAAAGTCTCTTGAGGGGTAAGCGCAGAACAGACCTCCTGCTCCCATTCTAGCTTATTATTGGAAGTCAATTAGTGTGCTAGTACAGGGAAACGGGTCAATGTCTCAGCCTTCAGCATACCAAAACAAGCAGAAATTTTACAGTACAAAAACTGAGAGCCGCCATCACAGTGCTAGTGTTAGATCTGTTTCATAAGAGGGCCGTGGGATGTTGCGATTGACATGTTTATTGGAACAAACCTCAAAGGAAACACACACAAATAAGAAAAGTTTTGCTCATGCCTACAGCCAGGTTATTGTGTGTGTGAGGATATTTCAGGAAACAGTTCATGCAAAAATTATATACCCTCAAACCTATTTGACACAAAGCAGGGAAGCTATTGTATGACTTCAGAAGACTCTGAATATACAGTATCTGAGTTGTGTGGACACCACAGGTGAATAGGGGTACAATTTTAACTAATAGATCTCACTATACTTTCCCAGCTGATTTAATCACGGTACACTAAGACAGTTGTTTTGTAATACAACTTTGCTAAAAATGTTATGTGTAAATATGTAAAGGCAGCATTATCTAATTACATTTCCAGAACTGAAATTGGAAATTGAATTAAGCCATGTTCAAAGAATTAAATTATCTCTTTTTATCATCCCATGGATCAGAAAATACTGTCAACAGCGAGAAACACACATTTTAGGAATAAAATGCTACACAAACTCCATTGTAAAAATATAGATTAGGGATAAAATTAGAAAGTTTAGGTTTAGTGCTTTAAGTGGAGATTTCTGGCTCAGTGCATGAGAAAACAGCTTTAAAGATAAGTATTGTAAATTAAATCTACAGACACAAATAGATAAAGTGTATATAATAAACACTTAAATGTCTTTTAGATATTTTCTTTCCACTAGTCTGAAAGAAGACATGTTATAGAAACAAAATAACCCAAAACTGACCAGTGCATGAAATTTTTTTTTTATATATATTTTTTTGTGTCTTGTCTTAATGGTACTTTTTTTTTTTGTCTTTTTGGAGCTTGATAGCCTATGGTAATAAATTAGCAGCTCCAAGATGTTTGTAGTGACATGAGTAAATCATTTTTGAGTGAACTATATCTTTAAAGAGGATTGTTGAAATAATACTCATTGTTTGGTCATAACTATCAAAGGAGTTGAGACTAATCAGCTTCTATTATCAGTATCAGTTTATTGAGCTACCAAATGCAAAGCCAGGGACTTTCACCACAAGTCTGTAATTTAATTAGTGAAGAAAAAAAAAAAAGATTTCTTAAAAGTTTCTACCATTTTCCCTTCAGTTTACACTGTTCTCCCCTCAGTTTGTCGACTTAAGCCTGGGTAAACCTTGGTATCAATATTTTTGCTGTTCAGAGAGTCAATCTCGCCAACAGAGTAGCTTTTGCCTAGCTGAGATTATGTCTAAATGAGGTCCAAATAAAGTCTAAATAAATCCTGAACCAATTAAAAGGCCCCTGCATCTTGCATTTATTCCAGTGATAAAACCAAAGCCCATCTAGCTTCTAGTGGAAAACTTATAATTAAATATTTTAGATGCAGAGAGACACAGCTGAAGGTTGTAGGTTTTCTGACATGGCTCATATCACAGATTATTCCTTGTGGCAATGCATATTTCCTCACCTGAGATATTGGTGGTGATTTCAGTTAGGGCGGTCTGGCCAAAGCCCTTAGCGGTGCGGGCGCGAACAGACACCAGGTATGTGGTGCCAGGGTGAAGCCCGGAGAACATGTGATATGTCTCGTTTTTTAGTTTGGAGACAGTGCGCCGTGGGCCAGGAACATTAATGCTGGGATCTGATGATTCGATGCTCTGGTAGCTGATCTAAAAATCGAAAACAAAGAGTGAGCCCAGTGGAAATGATGTAATACCTTATGGTGGAGGAACAGTGTTGATGAATCCTTGTGATGCAGTCTCATAGTCTGACTTCAGCTACTCCTGTATGCTTCACTTGATCCACAGCAAAACCTCTTTCCTTACATTATCTTTTTTTGAAAGCACACTTTAAGCTACAAAGATTGTTTCATACAAGGAATTTGTATTCAATAAAACAAAATGGTAGCATTCATGGAATGTAGAGGGTATGAGAAAACTCATCAAGTTAAAGCAGGTCATTTCAAGACCTAAACATCTTTGTACATTCAGACATAATATTTCTATACTCATTTACCCCCGCAGTGAGAACTTGCTGCTCCATTTTCTTTCATGCAAGAGGACTCATGGTGTATATACCATTTAATATATTTCATATAAAACAACTCAGCAGGCAGATATGTTTTCATCCAGAGTTTCCAATTGAGTCAAGAAATGATTTTGGTAAACTCATGTGGTCCTAATGACAATGATTCAAAGAATAACCTGTTTCTAACTCTGTCTCCATTATATGGTGAAATACTGTAATAATGGGAGGACATTTTAACTGCAGTAGACCCACAACTGTATCTTCTCATTAAAAGTCTTAAAACAACAATTCAGTTCTGTAAAGATTATGCATGTCCATTGTTTCTGATATTTTGTAATGATCCATGGTAGTCTTATCACACAGCGCCATCTACATTTTGCCGTTTACATTACTTTTTTTTTTTTTTTGTCTTAAATCCCTCAATCCCTTGCAAAAAACATGAATAGGTATTTAAACTAAAATCTTTGACTAGATGGGAGGCTTTCAAAGGTTATATAAAATGGCTAATGGTTACATAAGCAAGAGACTTAAAAATTATACCTCTGCATTTTTTTTTAGATACACACATTGGGGGAAAAATATGCATGAAACCCCCATATTTTAGCACTAGTCAGTCACACCTCAGATTTGAAATTATGGTCTTCATTATACACTGTTTGAAAAATTTGCTGAAACTGCTCCACTACCACCCTCACTTTGGAATACTCTTATAACATTAACTTTAAAGTTGGAGGATCCACCTACAAAGTGTGACTCATTCAACTTGCTTAATTAATGCAAGAATTATTGCAAAAGTACTCACAAGAAAGCTTGAAAAATGTTTACCCTTTCTAGGTACTTCAGAGCAAAGACATGAAGTACTGTAGTTATATTACACATATATTACACATCAAAGGCAGAGGCTGTTTCACTTGTTTCACTGATGCAGAAGTGTTTGAAAGAATTGAAAACAAATACTTTGAAGTGTTAAATGAATAACAGAGAAACTTCATTATCCCTCTCAAGATCCATCAGTTTGAAGTGCCCCTATTATGCCTTTTTAAAGGTTCCTAATATTCTTTTGGGAGTCTCCTACAACAGGTTTACATGCATGCAAGGTCAAAAATTTTTACTTCAGTTCTCTGTGATTCATAAACGATTCATTAAAAGCAGTTCAAAGAATCAGTCTCTCTAAACCCCTACTTTCTGTGAGCCTACACTGCTCTGATTGGTCCCATGGCCCAATCCTTTGTGATTGGTCTACTGCGTGCACCGCGCGCCCATTGCCATAACTGAATGACAGCTATCAATTCGCAAGACATTATATACAATGTATAGACAGAAAAGATAGCATCAATTTTACCATATCAATTCAAGCCAGAGTCCGACGATTGAATGTCTGAAGTAGTCGATCAACCAGAAACTGATTCACAATCACGAATGGAGTAGGACGTTTCTATATGGTAAGTGTCACCATAATCTGCGTTATTTATAAGACGCGATAGCAGTGTCACTGTTATACTTTATGTAGGTGCACCTGTGGGAACTATCAGAATGCCAAGGAGAAGCTGAAAACTTCTAACATAAGATAAACATTTAGGCCAGATGTGTACACAGACTTTTTCGTCATAACTATTAACAAAGAAAAAATGGCTATATCAATGGGTGTTTACTGTTTACAGAGAGAATACTTCAACTAGCTAGCGCGAACTAGCATCTTAACATCCCATTACACTCTATTGTAATAATAAAAATGCAGAAGAAAAAAAACAGTTTGTTTTAACGTTATGTAAGCGAACCGGGCCCACAACTATTATTTCAAGTAATAAGACAGACAAGATGCATTAATCGACACATTTTTAAACAATATTGGACCCACATCTGAATAGCAGAACTACAAAAACTAATAGCACGGTGAACATAAAGCTACACATGTCACTCCCAAATGAGCATTGAGTGTAAGCAGAAGCTTACATGTGTATATGCTGACAGCTGAGGTAATTGAAGTGGGTCGACGCAGTGAAATATTACCAGACTAAAGCACTTAAACACAATTGCCCTATCCGAAAGTCTCTGCAAGGCAAAAAAGCAATTATGTTCGTTCCTCGACTAATTGAAGCCTGGAGAATGAACTACAACACGATTAGCATAAGAACACCTAGACTCTGTGAAGGGTGGAGAGAGTTTACACACACTAATGACTCTCTGACTTGAAGGGAGTATGAGGGATAAAAACAAACCCTGAAAGAAACAAAGGAGGAAATGGAATGCACTACTATTGGTGAAATCAATGTGATCACATGAGAATTCGTAAGCAATTGTACATAAAGTGTGGTTCTACCACACATACAAATAATTAATGCATAAATATCTTACATCTGTAAAAACGTAACAACGTTCACGTTTTAGATGCTGTCAATATGTCCATATTGCACATTTCAGCATCTATCCAAACATATGAAAAAAAAGTTTTTGTCCTTGTACATGTTACGTATAAACATATAAACAATGAGACCAGACTGCTGAACAGTTAGCCAATCCCCTGAACGAATCTCTATCTTGCAAAGTAAATGAAGCTTGTGCCACCTTCAATTTGAACGTAATTCTGCATAATATTCTTTAAAAAGTTTTTTTTTTTTTTTTTTAAATCATAAGGGTAGTAAACAGTTTTGATGATATGCAGTATCTCACAGAGGTGAGTACACCCCTCACATTTTTGTAAATATTTTATTATATCTTTTCATGTGACAACGCTGAAGAAATGACACTTTCTTCAAAGTAGTGAGTATACAGCTTGCATAACAGTGTAAATTTGCTGTCCCCTCGAAATAACTTGACACACAGCCATTAATCCCTAAACCGCTGGCCACAAAAGTGGGTACACCCCTAAGTAAAAATGTCAAAATTGGGCCCAAAGTGTCAATATTTTGTGTGGCCACCATTATTTTCCAGCACTGCCTTACCCCTCTTGGGCATGGAGTTCACCAGAGCTTCACAGGTTGCCACTGGAGTCCTCTTCCACTCCTCCATGATGACATCACGGAGCTGGTGGATGTTAGAGACCTTGCGCTCCTCCACCTTCCGTTTGAGGATGCCCCACAGATGCTCAATAGGGTTTAGGTCTGGAGATATGCTTGGCCAGTCCATCACCTTTAACCTCAGCTTCATTAGCAAGGCAGTGGTCGTCTTAGAGGTGTGTTTGAGGTCGTTATCATGTTGGAATACTGCCCTGCAGCCTAGTCTCCGAAGGGAGGGGATCATGCTCTGCTTCAGTATGTCATAGTACATGTTGGCATTCATGGTTCCCTCAATGAATTGTAGCTCCCCAGTGCCGGTAGCACTCATGTAGCCCCAGACCATGACACTCCCACCACCATGCTTGACTGTAGGCAGGACACACTTGTCTTTGTACTCCTCATCTGGTTGCTGCCACACATGCTTGACACCATCTGAACCAAATAAGCTTATCTTGGTCTCATCAGACCACAGGACATGGTTCCAGCAACTGTTTGCAGGCTTTCTTGTGCATCATCTTTAGAAGAGGCTTCCTTCTGGGACAACAGCCATGCAGACCAATTTGATGCAGTGTGCAGTGTATGGTCTGAGCACTGACAGGCTGACCCGTCCACCCCTTCAACCTCTGCAGCAATGCTGGCAGCAATCATAAGTCTATTTCCCAAACACAACCTCTGGATATGACGCTGAGCACGTGCATAAATCAACTGCTTTGGTCGACCATGGCGAGGCCTGTTCTGAGTGGAACCTGACCTGTTAAACCGCTGTATGGTCTTGGCCACCGTGCTGCAGCTCAGTTTCAGGGTCTTGGCAATCTTCTTATAGCCTACACCATCTTTATGTAGAGCGACAATTATTTTTTTCAGATCCTCAGAGAGTTCTTTGCCATGAGGTGCCATGTTGAACTTCCAGTGACCGGTATGAGAGAGTGAGAGCGATAACACCAAATTTAACACACCTGAGACCTTGTAACACTAATGAGTCACATGACACCGGGGAGAGAAAATGGCTAATTGGGCCCAATTTTGACATTTTTACTTAGGGGTGTACTCACTTTTGTGGCCAGCAGTTTAGACATGAATGGCTGTGTGTTGAGTTATTTTAAAGGGGGACAGCAAATTTACACTGTTATACAAGCTCAATACTTTACATTGTAGCAAAGTGTAATTTCTTAAGTGTTGTCACATGAAAAGATATAATAAAATATTTACAAATGTGAGGGGTGTACTTCTGTGAGATACTAAAAATAAATATATTTGAGCTGCCTCTGTATCGCATTTAATATGTAAATGCAATTATTTAATTGTACAAATGTCACCTCAGATGCAATGTAAAGGCTAAATATTAGTTTGATATTAGCCGGGTTATAATAACAATCATTTAGTCATCTACAACCTGACACACTTTTGTTAATTATTACTTAATTATTACTAGTCTAATTTTAAAATAGATGTTTCCTTTTACAATCCTTTCTAAATAACACACTACCTCATACTGTGTGATCAGACCATTGGGCTCCAAAGGCTCCTCCCACTTCAGAAAGATCATATCATCCAATGGGGTGAAGGTTAAAGATTCAGGTGCAATTCCTCCTGGGACTGCAGGAAAAGAAAGAAAACAGAATCAGAGTACGGTCAGATCCTTCTTACTAAACACAGAGTATCAGCCACAGCGGAGATGAAGTTCGAGATGTTGGAGGTGGAGGCAAAAATGACACCTCTACAGAGGGGAGGAAACAGAGGTTAGAAGGACAGTTTGATGTTTTAGAAGCCCACATATATGAGTGCAGCAGTAGAGGGCAAACAGACGATTTGTCTTCTTTACCATCACATGTTGTGGAAAAAAATTGTGCAGATTGCAATAAATAAATAAATAAGAGAGAGAGATAAAGAGAGAGAGAGAGAGAGAGAAAGAGAGAACACTTGATGCTAGACCTATTGTTTGAGATAGAGAAAGGGATCTAACTTTCATCCAGACCAAAGTCATTCAACATCTCATTAGGGCTCAGTGAGTATTAAAGTTGGAAAAACGTATGCAATAGTGAGTGTTATGAGATATAGGAAAAGGAAAGTTAAGGAAAGATAATTGGGAAAACAAACAGAGATGGGAATTTGCTGCAGAATTGGTTCCATTAAAAAAAAAAGAAAAAAAAAAAAAAAAAAGAAAAATGTAGATGCAAACAGCAATAATGGGCCCAAGCATACAAAACAAATTTGATATACATTTGTTATAGTTGTTTGTTCTGTGGTACATTGCAATTGTGATTGCTGCATAAATGCACCAATGCCAGTAATTTGGAAATAAAATAATGAATATGCCAAATTAGGGTTCTGTGCTTCTTAATGTGAAGACTTTTCCCACATGGTGTACACAAAATGGCTCACAGACAAACACAATTCATGGTATGATTGCAATTAAGGACAGATTTGTCTATTCCTTTATCTCTTTTCCACAGATAACAATATAAACTGCTAATGGAATCATAAGAATCATTAAGTCAGTTTGTGCTTGTTCAAAACAAAAGGTCTAATCTTGTCACAGACAGCAACAATAATAGCACTTTCCACTTAATAATAATAATAATAATAATAATTAACTTAAAGGTTAGGTTTAGGGTTACTACCTGGTATATAAAATTAAAGTCCATGTAGTTACCTTAATCAGTACTTTCTTGACGGTGCGTGTACTTTCTGTGCACGTAATGTAAAATAAAAGCGCAACCAGGAAGAAAAAAAAAAAGTTGACAAAATAGCAAAATAAATAGGCTTAAGAAAAAGCCCTTCTCATATATTTTGCTGTTGATACTGAAGGTTGTATATCCAATAAAACTATATGGTATACGTTTAATAACAATATTGTTTGTGGCGGACATTTTAATTACTGGCTGCAGAGAGCATAAAACCGTTGAAATTCAAGTGACAAACTAAACTCTCAAACTAAATAGACTGTAAATGTTGTTTATGCATTTACAAAATTGTGAATTTCCCAATTCAGTTAACAAGCTTGCATACTGTTGAGCATGCAGTTCATTTTAGGGACATTTCATTATGTATAGTAAACAATTTTGGTACTTTGGTCAAAATTTCTTAAAGGGTTAGTTCACCCAAAAATTATCCCATGATTTACTTACTCTCAAGCCATCCTAGGTGTATATGACTATCTTCTTTTAGATGAACACAATCAGAGTTATTACAAAAAATATCCTTAGTCCTCCAAGGTTTATAATGGTTGTAAATGGGGGTCCGCAAAAAAAAAAAAAAAAAAAAAAAAATCATCTACAATCAGAAGTAATCCAGTGAGTTAATAAAGATCTTTAGAAGTGAAGCGATGCGTTTTTGTAAGAAAAAAATCCATATTTAAAACTTTATCAATTCAAATAAGTAGCTTCCAGCGGATGACCGTATGCATACTGCACAAGTCGATTTGGGCGGAAGAGCAACCTTTGACCCGAACACAGTGACGAATGCTGAGGCACAGAGGAGAGAGCAAAACAAAACACCAGTTATAAATTAGAAATCTAAAACAAGAAATTTTGAAGAGAAATGTTGGAGGATTTTGATATAAGAGAAGAGGAGCTTGAGTTTGTTACCCAGCCATATTTGTTTGAACCAATACTCCTATATCCTGCGTCATACATCGCGTCATGGGTTACTCACTTGCCACAAGTCGAGTTGTGCAGTATGCGTACGGTTGTTTGCCGGAAGATACTTATATGGATATTATATGGATAAAATTATGTTTTGTTTTTTTTGTTTGTTTGTTTTTACAAAAACGCATCACTTCGCTTCAAAAGGCCTTTATTAACCCACTAGAGTCATATGGATTACTTTGATTATGGATGCATTTTTTTATTTCTTTCAAAATGCGGGCCCTCATTCATTTCTATTATAAACCTTGGAGGACTAAGGTTTTTTTTTTAAATATATCTCTGATTGTGTTTGTCTGAAAGAAGATAGTCATATACACCTAGAATGGCTTGAGTAAATCGTGATAATTTAAATTTTTGGGTGAGCTGTCCCTTTAAGAACTGTCATGACTGTTTTTTGTAACATTTACTGTATGTGGTGAGATAAGGTAAACACTGACTATTAGTAAAAAAGAGTAGTCATCCAAAACATTTTGGAATCTAATAAAAAAATCATCAAATACCATGCATTTCCCATTTCTATGCAGATGCCTGAAAAGGCTGAAAAGCAGCCGAGAGTTTTAGTATCCCTGCATCTCATTTCTCATTAACTCTCTCTGTCTCTTTCAGCAAGCATGCTGACTACCAGTAATTTAACATTACTTGCAGAATTAACTTCAGTTCTTGATGTTGTTTTCAATTAACCAAACACATCAAACACAAACAAGCTCTATCAGTGTACAAAACTTATGAATAAACCAAAAGAAAATGATAAATGGAGAGCATTCATTGTGAGCTGTGTTCATTTTCAGATGGGGAGGTTTTCACTTGACCTCTGAGAGTTTCATCTTAATGCATTTGCATGAGAATGCACCTCCTGCAAAAATGCGCTGCCTGACACACGATGTAAATAAAAATGCAAAAATAAGCAAAAATCTTTATTCCATTTTGCTGGTGGCCTTTTCTTATTAATTTTTCATAAACTTCCATTTAAAAGTATGATCTTCCATTTAATTATGCTGAAGCGTGGTATTCTGTGAGTCAATATTTGTGTTGTTGCTATAATTGGGCTTTGAGCACTGCGGGCAAACTGGGCCCTGGTGCGGTCGCCACATCATAATTGCACAGATAAATACATGCCTTTGCAAAGATGGATGAGTTATGGCTACTGACCCATGCAAAATAAATAAATAATTAAATAAATAAAACCTCTGGGTAAATGAAAGTTTAATCAAACCCAGAAAGTTTCTGAACAACATGGAGATAATAAGTGTAATGAATGATTACAACATGTATCAAGTTGTTTGGGAGTTTGTTCTAAAGAAAACTGTTCTTAAACTCTAATGGATAAAATGCTTTAAGTTTACAAAACAGTCTTTGAAGTGAAAATGATAGTGCTTTCAATCAAGACAATAATATCTTATTAAAACGTTTATGAATGTTGCTGTGCAAGGTCTGTTAATTCAGTGCTTGATTTAATCATGTTAATGTTCCCCCGCATGCTAAAGGGTGGTTTTCATATTTAAAATGTCTGAATTATTGATTATGTAACTTAAATTACACAAAACTCTTACTAAATAAGCAATAAATCAGAGGAAATTGCAAAGATGATTCCCATTGTGATTGTGGTGTATTTCCAACTGAAACCAAACCATTCTCAATCCCAAGGCATCAAAAACTGAAACAAGAATTGTCAAGCACCTTTAGTGTCATTATTAAGACCCCTTGGTGTCGCTTTATTAGACTTAACCCAACCCTACCCCTAAACCTAATCATTTGTTAATATAAAACAATTTAAAACACAGGATATAATAGGTAGGTGTAACTACAGCCAAAATGTATATCCAAGGTTACAAATATTCCTAGTATTCCAAGGCCAAATGATTGCTTTGTGTGAGGAACAGACCTAAAGGCAATCACCGCATCCACTGTAACACTCAAATCACAAACAAAAATTGCCACCTTAAGAAGCATTACGCTAACTTTGATTGTAAAATACTAGTTGATTTCATGTGTTTTGTGACTGTTTGCATCATGCTAAAGTTTAGATTTATCTTTTGAATGAGATATGACATTTTGGTAACACTTTACAATAAGTTTTCATTAGTTAACATTATTTAACTACTTTAGTTAAAGCTGTAGTCCGTAAGTTTTGCCTCTTTGTCGCCATCTCTGTTTGAAACCTGCAATTGTTAATGCACTGTGAACTAACATGGACAAACAAAGAACAAACAAAGTATTTTTATTAACTAACTTTAACAAAGATTAATAAATACTGTAAGAAATGTATTGCTCATTAGATTGCTCATGAGTATAAAAATTAGCAATGTATAGAATACAATATATTCACTATGAAGTAACTACAAACTAATAGTTTGCAAAGGATTTGTAAGTACTTTATTACTGTATACCTATTATAAAGTGTTACCAAATTTTGATTTCATGGTGACCAAAAAATAAATAAATAAATAAAATCAGTACTCACTGTCTTCCTCTGTCTGAAAGGTCACTTCTCGGCTCTCTTTCTTGCCCTCTGGATTGGCCAGAGCCAGCCTCACGTGAACGGCATGGAATGGTGGCAGATCCCGGAGTGTGAAGCGGGAGGTGTTCCTCTCCACCGACAGACACTCCCTTACCGTGGCATTGTTCCCGCCAGCTCCGCCCCCAGTAGCAGTGGAGTAGCGGTAGCACAGCGACAGGGAGTATGTATGACAGCGTGTCAGGTTGTAGCCGACCGGCTCCCACTGCAGGAGCAGCTGACGAGACTGAATTTCCGAAGCCGTCAAACCTTTGAGGGGACGCATGGGCTCTGGAATAGACAAAAGAGGAACTGAATTATGCACTATTCATATTTTCACTCGAATTTGAGTTTGCTATTAAATGTTGCTAAGCTAACGACACACGCTTATTCTAATAAGCATAAAACAAACACCAAATGGAAAGGTTTTAAATAGCTTTCAGTATTTAATGAAACATGTTTTAAATATAATCAACATTTATCCTGCCTTGTACAACATCTTGATTTTTTTTACTGAGCTTGTCACAGTGCATTATGATATATTTGATTAGGATATAAAAAGTAAATAAATAAAAAAAACAAAAAAAACAATGTACAATGTGATGAGTGACAACCACATTTAAGTGAATCCCCTTATCGTTCTGAGTACGAATTTTTGTAAATGCGGTTATCACTACCTGTAATTTTTGGGAGTTAATTTCGTTGAGGAATGTGATTGTCACTCCCGTAAGTTATTGAACTCTGTATGTTTAAGCTCTAAAGGGTGAACTGACAACCAAATTTAGCTGTAGTGTCTACGTTGCCAATAAGATTTGTAATATGCAATTAGAAAATACATACAGTGAATTTCCATTTCATGGAGACCAGATAACCTATTTTTAATAGTATATACATGTGATGCTACCTTAGAATTCAGTTAAAACAATTAATCTTAGTTCACTGTTAATTCTTAATTAACAAGTCTTAATTTAAGCAGACAAAAGTTTAGAACAAATTTGCAACTTTAAGTACAGCATATAGTTCAAAGCTAACAGATACGGATGATAAGACAAATCTCTAAATTAGAATTCATAGGGTCTTTATATAATCATAAAATTGTTTTCTATTGGAAAACAGAGCAATTCATGAACTGATGGATGGACGGAGTCAGAGAGAAAGAACAGTTGACTCTTCTCACTAACAAGTATGAAACCTAAAGTTGGAAAAGCGGTTAAAGAGAGCGATGAAGTCCATTTAATAGGTAATTCAAACATTTATCATTACATATAAATTATTATTTAATATAGTTCATAAAATATATTTCTCTGCTTCTTCTCTCTCAGCGCAGATGCGATTAGAGCTGCTCTGAGTTAATTACATATGTCATGTGTGAAGGCAGGGGTCCTTGTCTCTATTTCCTGTCACTTTAATTCCCTCTCTTTAAGTCTGACATGTATTTCCACCCTAGAGAGAGAGAGACAGGAGACGAGCCCAGTGAGTCTTGTGCCTTTGTGTGTGTGTATGTGTGTGTGTGTGTGTGTGTATGTCTAAATACGATAGCACTTGGCATTATAGGAAAAGTAATCTGGTAACACTACTTTAAGTCTTTATCTATAATGTGTTATAATGTATCCATAATGTGCGTTATTATGCATCATATCTTTTGAAATAAAGTATCCAGAGTTAAAATGCATTAAAATATTTGGAGATTACTTGATACATTCTTGTTACAAATTGGTAGTTTGTCATGTGTTTTAATTCATTATACTTTTTAAAGGTGTAACAATGAATAGATAAGTACTATAATATATTATAACAGTTAATTGTTCATGAGATATGTATAAGGTACATCACAAGGCATGATGAATGCATTAAAAATACTTTTATAATGGATTATATAAAGGCAAGGGTTTCCAATCAATCAATCAATCAATCAATCAATCGATATACATCATGGTAATATTTGTTCTTCTGCGTTTCATTTATTTTGATTTAAATACAAACTTTTTTTATATATATATAGTAATAAGAATGATCATTGAGAATATGGGAATTACAAAACAAAAAAGGAAATTTAGTAAATCTATTAAACTAGTTCATTTTGTCATAACAACCAAAAGTAAACTGCCTAGATGCATTCTGGTAATAAACATTTTATTTTACGATTCATACCTATGTTTTTTGGGAGTGAAATTTGACCCTGATGTTTTCGTGAGACATTTTGTGTTTATACTCAGAGCTGCCTGAGACAGTCAATGCCCAGTCAACCCTGCTGTGAATGCCCACAGACCACCATACAGACCCCCACCTCTGCCCTCCCTCAGAGTCCTCAAGACAAATCAACCTGATTACACTAATTAATGAGACACATCTACTAAAACTCCCACAGGCCTGATGAGGAATGGCCTAACAGCTGGATATGACACACACATACAACAAACAGAGTCACACATCCTCTGAGAACTGAAGTTTGACCTCTGATATAAATTTAATTTGTTTCACTCAGAAAGAGATACAGTGAAAGAAAATCACAGAGCAAAGGGAAAAGCCCCCCTGCCAAAAAAAAAAAAAAAAAGACAGACAGAATTCATAATGAAGGCAGTGAAAAAAGAAAAATAGAATGAATAGTTTGTGCTGGCCTGTAGTGTCTATTATGTAATATTAATAAGGTACCAGCTGGTTAAATAAATCTTAAACAAATTAAATAATTATTGATAATATAGGGGCAGCATGGTGGCTCAGTGGTTAGCACTGTTTTCGTTTTCAGTTTGCATGTTGTCCTCGTGTAGCCCTATGACCCTAGAAGGTTGTATAAGGGATGGATAGACTGATAATATAATATAATATAAATCAGAATTGGGTGTTGAAGTCTGAACTGATGTCAATACAAGGACACACAGTTTCAGTCATAATAAGGTTATGTGTATGTTAGTAATATACCTACATGAAAATAACTTCTTGAGCAGAGAAAAAGATATACAATATTATATTGAAATATAAATATTTAAAAGACATACATATCAAAGATGTCTGCCACAGTAGCAACATGTATGCAAAAGTTTTTTCAGGGGCCGTGTTCTTCTGTTGCTACTGGCAACCAAGATAAATAGATTCTTAGAGCACCTTTGACAGTGATACATTACAAAGTCCAAAAGCGAGGTTATAACACAAGTACATTTATACTACAGTTAGGTCCAGTTTACCTCAGCCAAAAAAAACAAACAAAAAACAACAACAACAACAACAAAAAAACCACATGCTCCTCAGAGAATCAGAGTATATAACGGAAATGTGATTATACAGTACTACTTGACTCTGTTTGGCTCAACTTATTTCAACTTGAATAAATAAAATCAAAGCTTTTAGTGGCTTTTAGTAAATGTTTGCTATTGTTGAGCACATATGGAGTACAGGTAAAAGTAGCTTTACTATGAAGTCCCATAATCTCAATTTCAATTTCATTTTTTAATCTCATTTTCTTTCTCATAATCATTGTAGTTACTAAATAGGTAGTAAAGAGAGTATGTATGAAAACAGCTAGCTAGTTATAAAAGCTTAAAATATGTCCTCAATGTTCTTTGAATGGTCTCAAGTGCACTTTAATACTAGAGGTTTTTTTTTTAATTTAATTTAATGTAATAGTACTATTTTTTAATGTACATTTAAAAAGAAAGATGTATGATAATGATTATTTTTATATAAAGGAACAGCTGAGCAATACATCTGCTTCTTATTCTTAACTTCTTAACTACTGTACCTGCAGATGCATTTAAAATATAAAATGGATAGTTCTGGTCCTGGATGCTGATTGGTCAATAAAGTGTTCCAGTTGTGTGAAAATATACAATAAGTTGTTAACTAAGTTTCAAACTTCATGGGAAAAAAAAAAAAAAAAAGTCAATGAATAGTGTGCAAAAAATTCATTTCATCAGTCATATATTTAACAAGCAACTCTTAAGGCTCCATTTACCTGCACACTTGGTTCTGCTGACCAGCGGGGGTCCAGGCGGGCCGGTTCCACCCTCTCCAGGCCGGGTGAGAAGAACGCTGATGCGATATTCTGTATCTGGTTCCAGGTGCCAGACTTTATACGTTAGTGAGTTGACTCCGTGTGTTTCAGACCATGGCGAATGACTGGCCCTGTACACAATCTCTCTGCGGATCACTGGCCCATCACCCACAATAGAGTTGGTGTTGAGCTGGATGATTAGATAGGTGGGGCCAGAGCGCAGAAGCTGGGGTGGAGCAATCGGTGTGGGCGGGACTACAAAAGAGTACAGGAGGAGAAAGGAAAAAAAAGTTTTGAAACAGGATGCATTTGAACAGGAATCACCCTTTATTTCAGTAGCCCCTCACTGCAGAAGACGAGATCCAGGGGGCAGAGATGAGTAGGTTTAGGGATATGTAAAACGGGAGGAGTTGGATCCAGATCCAGGGGGTGGAGAAGGGAAGATTTAGATCCAGAGGGTGGAGACGGGTAGGTTTAAGGATATGTGAAGTGGGAGGAGTTGGATCTGGATCCAACCTCGCCCCCTGGATCTTGTGTTCTGCAGTGAGGACCATCTCCTTTATTTGTATTAAAGGGTAATATAAACTTCAGGTGTTTGTTTCTAATCTCCTTCAGAAGGATCTGCAGTTACACACAGAAAGAACCAACACAAGGTTTGACAGGGTTTGAATTTAGCGCTTTTAACTCTTATGTAAACAAATCTATCCAACTTATATTGCATTACTGTCACTATAGATAAGCCAAGTTTCTGAACATTCTTGTTGAAGTTCAGTTTTAATAAAAGCTCTTTTTTGACTGTG
Organism: Elopichthys bambusa; assembly: GCA_037101425.1. Lineage (NCBI taxonomy): Eukaryota > Metazoa > Chordata > Actinopteri > Cypriniformes > Xenocyprididae > Elopichthys > Elopichthys bambusa. Next base: position 16,953,226 of record CM074448.1, on the reverse strand, counting down.
CAAAGGAACAAGCTTTAAAACTGATATTTTCATTGCATGTTGAACTCGCTTGTCGCAAAATGTCAAAGAAATTTGATATTTTCTAAATCTGAATCTTGAAGTGGATCATTTGCAGTCAGAATCCTATTAAAATGACTGGATTTTGCAATAAGAAGAATAAGAATACGAACAGAAAATATATAAAAATAATATTGTTTGCAGACAAAACTTCAATAAACTATATAAAAGTATATATATGAAAAACATGTCTATTCCAGTATACTTCAGCTTGTCTAACTTTTTTTTTCACTTAATTAATTCTGAAACTCTGCAAAAAACAACAACAACAAAAAAAAAAACTCCAACTCTGCACATACTCCAAAGGGTTTAAGAAAGACAACCATTTAAGTTCAAGCATGACATTTTCCTGTGTTGGGCTCAAAAGGGGGGTGCATTTCATGGGGTTAAAACACCTCCGACAATGTGTTGCAACCTGACATTTATGAAAAATGTTCTTGTCCACAGTCCACAATGTTCTTGTCAAGTTTTGAGTTCAAATCTTCTCTTATCTAGCGACTCTTGTCTGAAATGTGTTTCAGCGTGTTTTTATTTTGTCAGTGTGTTCACTTTGTTATCTAACTGTTGTTACAAAACAATATATAATAAGCAAACCAAATGCAAAACAACTGTAAAAGAAAAATAATTATGCAAGTGGAATTTTAATTAATACCAACTCAACTATTCTATTAATATATTTATAAAGGCACAACAAGACATATACTTCATCATAATAATGGTTATAGATGCATTTATATTATTGTTATAATTACTTATAAGTGATGCATCTTTTTTCAAAGCACATTCATAATTCATTATATATCCTAATTCATTGTCTTAATGAGTCAGTCTGATGCGCTTCCATGAATGTAAAGATGCATCATGCATTGTTATAAAGTTAATATATTATAATTGCAATGTATTATTAGTAACGCAGATTTATTTCAATGTCAAATAAATTAATTGTTTTATATTGTTGACAATAGCCTTGTTGATTTATCTTAAATACTGTGATAATACAGTATCTAACCTATAAATGCATCATTGATGTCTTTAAAGTCCCCCTGCAGTCAGTAATTGTAATCCTTTAAAACCCATCTTTTGCAATCAAAATGACACATTTATTTTTAATATTTTTTTCCTGTGAAAATAAATAAATTATGCCTTAAAATAGCTTGAATGTAACTCTACCCTTGTTTCATTTAGTATACATGGATTAAGAATACTTATGCAAATTAGTCCCCATCTCCACCCAATCATACCAGCTTGTTCAACTTTAGTAAACGCTACTAAAACGCTATTAAATCTTTAAAAAGGCTTTTAAAGGCTTTTAAAGGTGTACACAATGGCAACTGAAAATATTGGTTAAATTCAGCCATATATGTTTGAACCAGAAACCGATTCAGAAGAAGAAAAGGAAGGGTCATCTACAAATCGATGTATCAGAATGGTAATGCATTTTATGTATCACTTTCTACAACATAGGACACATAACAGTAATATGATTGGCCTTTGGTTTTACTACATTATCAAACAGCTAATAATGGGTTGCTAATGTTATATATAAACCATGTTCCCGTTCGCCATCTCAGAGTCAGACAGCTGCCTTCTAAAATCAGCATCTGAAATGTTGATAATCACAGAAAGTAAGTAGACATATAGCTCATGTCATAACACTGTAATATACATCACATACATAATTTGTCCGTTACAACGCTATATGTATTTTTCCTGTCAACTCTTAAAGTTGTTCTTGTTATCACTGTGTTAAAATGCCCACTAAGCATGATAGGAATGAAAGGAAAAGCTCCGTCCAACACGTTGACGGGATTGGTTAATTGTTTATGATGGTCGGAAACAGGGCTGTTTCAAACCACATTTTTGAGACTTTCTTTGGTACACTGTGTTACAAAGAGGCACTGGAATGCAGGTAATGGGTTTTATTTGAACAACCAGAAGAGACAGTCAACAGTGCAGGTAAGTGAACAGGTAAATGCAGGTGGTGGGTAATGGCAATAGAATGGTGACACAGAGGAGGAATCACGAAGGAGACTTAGGAACACGCTGGAGACAGGTAAGTAGCTTGAAGGAGTCCTTAAGGTGAGCATGAAGGTAGGTCTTGATGCTAACAAGTCCGGACAGTGAGTGTGTGAGTTTGTGTGTCTTTTGAAGTGTCGTGATTGCTGTGCTGATGAGGTGCAGGTGTGCGTGTTTAGTATTCGGGTGAAGGAGTGCGCTGTGATTGGGTGATGGCTGAGCCTGGTGTGTCTGTGACACACTGCAGTTTTATTAAAAACACAACATAGATGTATAAAGAACATTAAAAACTAGATTTTCACTCCAGGGGCTTTAAGTACAGAGAAAGTATAGGATGCAATTTTCCTAATGCAGATGTGCTCATCATGCATTACAGAAGAATTAATTTATTTAGCACTGAAATAAATCTGCATTAGTAATAAATCATTGTAAACTATAATATAATAACATTATAACAATGCAAAAAAAAAAAAAAAAAAAAAAAAAAGCATCTTTTTAAATACAGTAATGGAACCATAAGACTGACTAATTAATACTCTATCAGTGTATAATGCATTATGAGCATGGACTTAATAGAAAGTATCAATGAAATGATCTCAGATTAAAGGAAATTACAAAGAAAGCAGTGGGAGGTCAGAGAGAAGCAGCTTTCATGCATTAAAAGCATATTTAGCATATTTCTCACAACATTAAAATTTAACCGATAACAGCTTTTTTTACTGATATCCAAGTGTCACATTTAAATGAATTAAACTTGTATCATGATTGCTTAATCTTAATCTCTCAATTTAATTAATTAATCATCATCTCTGTATGAGATACTATCAGTAACAGTATGACTGTGAAACCTTGACTTTAAATATTGCAGTTAATCATACTGCTGCATATAAAACAAATATGAATCAACAAGTTAATGGGAGCATAAATGCAGATAAACATGCCTGAACAGAGTTCCATTACAAGATTTCTGGCCAGTATTAAATTCATTCCACAAGGAGAATGAGTAAAAAGTATCTGCATCTCACGCTTGCCTGCTGACAATAATTGCAAAGCCACTGGGCATATTTAACCTCCCACTGGAAAGTGGCTTTTTTTAAAAAGTTGCACTTAATAGACCCTTTTACTTCCAATCGACTTGGACAAGATGTTCCAGGACTTGATTCATCTGTTACCGTATGTATTGCACAATACAATGTATAATTGGTTAAACATCTTGGCTTGGCAAATCTGGAAAATGTATAAAAATGATGACAAATTTCGTGCTCAAACTAAAGCTGAATTTTACTTATTGTTGTGCTTCAATAGATAAAGGTCTATGGTTTTGCATAAAAGGACTTCATCTTGCTAAAGTTTATTGCTGTTTCTAAATCATGTTACTTTCTACCAGGTGTCTGTTAGATCACAACACTGGAGTAGAGAGTGCTATGAATTGTTCTTCATGTGCTCAGTCAATGAAACTTAAAACTTAAAATTAAAGGCTCAATAAACAGTTGCATAGATCTAATTGTTATGATGTAAGGCTGATATGAAGCGCACGATGAAGGAAATCTCCAAAGAGAACTTTTAATTCAGTAAACAATATGAACAGGAGAATAACTAGGAGAAATTACCAATCAAAAACACCATAAACATTCAACAATGCAAGACAATGGACTAACTGAAACAGAGGGCTTAAATAGAGCAAACAGAGGTAGATACTAACTAGATAATTAATACAACACACCTGAAACAAGGAACCTAATCAGTTAGTAACTATGGAGACAAACAGGGAGAAAAAGAAGGGGAACTCAACTAATTAACAAATTCAAAACAAACCTAGAAACTCAGACATGAACAGAACCGAAAAAGAAAACAGATCAAAGAACAAACTCTAAACATAAACAAATAAACCAAACGTGATACACTATGCATCAATATCTTTTCTCTTTTTGTTTTGAACTTTCCAACGAGAAGTGCAGTGCTGCGTGCTGTGACTCCATGTTGCTTCAAGCGCATCATTCTGCGTATGGGATGTGCATAAGTGCTTTGTACCACTCTATATTAGAATATTAATAGCCTATCTTGTTCTGTCCTATCCATCATACCATATCCATCATAAAGCTGCACTATACATTTAAAAGTATATAGTATCCTATTCACAACTGCTTTCATAAATGCCGTAACATACCCAGCACCCCAAGTAAACCAGAGAAAAAGTCCTCCATGTAGAAAGGGATGAAAGCGACAAAGTTTACCATGGGGGAGGTCGAAGCTGCTGTTCCTATTCCCAGGAAGAGTGCTTCGGAACTCAATTCCCATCGTTTTTCAGCACGACCAAATGCTGGGTAAGCGTACCCAGTAGAGGTCGGCATTCCCGAGGGAGAGGAACCATGGGACCCGATAAGATTTATTGTGGCGTGGGATTAAATAAATTTTGAATGAAAGGTGGTAGCTGTCAGGGACACAGACGGAGGCAGGCAGGTAAGTGTTGTTAACAGAGACACGGATCTGGTAGAGGAGATGACAGGTATGCAATATACTGAAAGCACGTTGAAGTATGAATTAGCTGAAGTGGTAACCCAATGTCTCTATTGCAGGAGTGGAGAGTAGAAGAAAGGCTGGCAGACGATGGATGGTGGATGACAGAAGACCAAACACAGAAGATGGACGGTTCAGGTAGGTAACAGGTAAGTAGTCTTTGTGGTACGTAGAGACATCGTGACATCCATAGACATTGTGCTTTCCATTGACGAGACCAGACCAAGAGCAGTGGTGAAGTGTGCATTTATACTACAGAGGTGATAAATAGATGGCTTGCAGGTGCAGGTGACTTGTCAGTGAGTGCAGGTGATGAACCAGAGGGATGGTGGGAAATGGAGTCCAGGGAAGGTGAGACAAACGGTGACTGTGACAGTACTCCCCCCTCCCAGTAGGCGCTTCTGCGCCATAGATAGAATAACCAGGGAGGGAGGGAGGGAGAGAGGGCGGGCGTCCTGGAGTCTTGACAGGAGAGTGATGGTGCAGGCAGATATAAAGACTCCAGGACAGAGCCATGGCGGATCAGGGGCTTCAGGGCGCCATGGCAGAGTAGGCCCTTCGGGAAGCCACGGCGGTGCTGGCCCTTCGGGAGGCCACGGCGGTGCTGGCCCTTCGGGAGGCCACGGCGGTGCTGGCCGTTCGGGAGGCCACGGCGGTGCTGGCCGTTCGGGAGGCCACTGCGGTGCTAGCCTTCGGGAGGCCATGGCGGGTCAGGCCCTTCGGGTTCCGTAGCCTTGGCCCAGACCCCAGGCTCGGCCACCAAGGTCTTTTTTTTAGGGGAAGTTTAAATGTGAGATTGTGGAAACAATCTAAATTTAGCGGGACCCATCAGGTCGGGAAGAAAATCATTATAAGTGGATAGCAGGTGAACACAGAGTGAATTTTAAGCAGGAGTGGGTGTTTGCGGAATAGAACCTTGCGGGAATGGGACGGAAAAAAAGGGTGGTAATGTGTTGAATTACACATAAGGAGGCGTGGACGGTTATGCCAGGAGGTGGTAGACTGTGGGCATAAGTGCACCACAATTGCACGCTCCACCTGTGGAATGTCCACGTAACTCTTGGCGGCCCCACCATCGAGGGTAGTGAGAGTGGAGGAGGCAGAAGAATGGCTTCAGGCAGTAAAAGGGGCCTTCCACGTTTTATGAACCTCCTCATGCATCTCTGGAAAGAAAGGCACTGGAGTGGCACTGGGCTGTGAACCGTTCTCCGCACCCAGGAAACCAATTATCCAACCGCAAGCGCTTGGGACACGGTGGAGGATTCCCCTTGAGCCCAATGCCCACGGTTGCCCAGGAAAGTATAGACGTCAACTCTGAATCTAACTTGGCACAAGCAGCCACCCCGGAGGCAGGGCAGCTCAGCCTCGTCATCCTCTCCAGAGGACAAAAGCTCACTCTCTGATACAGCAATCGACAACAGATCCTCATCCAGAGCACCAAATGAGATACAATGTGCCTCACTTGAGGGACCCGCATCAACATTTGGCAACACAATGGCACATGGCATGCTAGAGGAGTGGGAGGTTCGTGGGGGTGGGCCTGATGAAGAAGCTTCCACTGTAACCCTCAGGTCTCCCAGAGTGCTAACCAAACACCCGGCTCTACTACAAGAAGCGGCTGGGTAGCAGCATAGGGGACTTGTGCCTCCATATTAAAAAGGGAGAGTCAGGACCTCAATGCCAACATGGACATGCTCTCGCAGTGAAACATCTTGAAAAAGACGCTGATTGCCTGTGCTTGCTCTTTTAGGGAAACTGTTCTAAACGATGAAGCACCGAGGGGTGAAGCGCTGCAATCTCCATGCACAGCAAGCTGGATTGTGCAACACCGCTAAAATATGAATGAAGTGAGTAATGCTGGTCCTATTTATACCCGTTTGTCCGAGTAGGTGTGACTCAGCATGCAAATCTCACTGACCAATGTTCACTGGTTCATTTTGTACCACTTGGAGGTGATTGGGCTCCCAGGTGAGACCCTAATATGTCAATATGGACATACAGTTCAACGTGACTGACTGAATGGGAACAATGTTCTTCTGCAAAATGCATGCAGTTTTGTTTTTAACTACTAGAGGGACAAAAGTTACATAGTGTACCTTTAATGTATGAACTAACATTAAATAACAACAAGCAATACATTAGTTCCAGTATTTAATAACCTTTTGTAAATGTTAGTTCATAAAACTACAACTGTTTATTGTTAGTATGTGTTATCTCAGGTCCATTAAATAGTATTATTAGTAACATATACAACTTTTGATTTTTAATAATGTATTTGTATTGAAAGATTATTAACCTTAATGAATTAAAAATATTTTGATTGTTGATTTAAAAAAAAAAATTAACCTTATTGTAATGTGTTACTAATATTCTGACAAAAAAGTATCACATTTCAACAGCAAAAAAAAAAAAAAAAAAAAAAAAAAAAAAAGCAGCATAACCATTTTCCACTGTAATAATAAAAAATAAATGGTTTATAAGCACCAAATCAGCATATAAGAATGCTTTCTGAAGGATGTGACACTAAAGACTGGAGTAATGGCTGCTAAAAATTCTGATTTGCCATCACAGGAACCATTATATTTTAAAATATATTAAAATATTAATAGAAAATATATTAAAATTATAATAAAAAACAGTTATTTTAAACTGTAATAACATTATCACTCTACTTTTAATCAAATAATTATGTATTATTCACATATGCTTCTAATGGATTACTAAAATGCCAGCGGTTAATCAAAGTTGAAAATCATAATGGAAAGGAGGCCTATTCTTGAATTCTGACTATGAAAAAAAAAAAAAAAAAAAAAGTTTGAATCTAATGACTCAGTCAACCCCGCCCACTCACTGATTTGTGTGTTAAGCAAATCAGAATTTGAGTATTAAAATGGTAAGTAAAGTGTCATGCCAGTATGTCTATTTTGATAGACAGGAAATTGCCTGAATAGAGCAGTACAGCAAATCTGTATGGGTTTGATTTGGCCCTGTTGCTCTTTTATTCGCGTGCGTGTGTATGTGAGTGTGATCAAATTTTACACTGTGACGCAAATACAGCACACTTCAGCAGCTAATAACGGAAGTTAAATAATAAAACGAAGCCAATTTGAAGTATGCAATTCACCCCGCCCAAACAGAACACAACAACAGTGATTACTCCTTTTGTTTTGTGGATTTTCAGTGACATTACCTCAGTTCCAGTAGAAACATGAGTCATTCACTCTTTCAATCATGCCACCATCACGAGAGGCACTTGTAGGGAGCGGAATCATTACTAGGGCCATAACGAGGCAGCATGGGGTCATTTGCATAACTGATTGCACCAGTAATTCCGTTATTTTTGGGTGAGATATGGCTCTGCTTGGTGGATATGACTGTAATCAGTCCACTGGTTCTCTCGAGTATTCTAGTCAAAAAGGTTACAACTCATTCAGGCTTTTGGCTTTTGCTGAAGAGATCTCTAGGTGGGGATGTGATGTTACATTAAATCAGGGAGACACGCTCAGGTGTTGTGTTTTGATTGGATGTTCAGAGGGATCAGAAGATTCCAGAACATTCTGTGCTTTAAGAAGATAACCTGGTGATTGCAAAGAATAATGGCTAACTGCTAGCCTGATACAACGGATGATATATGAAATTTGTATTTATTGGCATTGGCCAAAAACTTTTCTTTTCTAAAGTATAAAGTCATTTAGTATAAAGTTCATTATCCTAGTAGATAACTTTCTACTTAGACATAAAAGGGGCCATCTGACATTGATTAAATATTTAATTTAAAACAGCATAATTTAAAGAGTTAGTATACCGAAAAATGTAAATTCTGTCACAATTTATATCATATTATATCTGTCATCATTTGTATTGCCAATGTGTGAATAGCTTGTAATGAAACTTTAAAATCGAGACAATCCCCGACTTGTTATCTATGAAAGCCTGTAGACTGATTTTTATGTGAAGGACTCTGAATTTTGTTGCTGGGAAAATCAAAAGGATGTGATTTTTATGTGCACTCCTAAGAACCTTTCTTCCATTCAAGCATGAAATGAATGCTTATGCGATGTTTAGGCTAATGCTGAAAGAGCCTTTACTGTAATGTCAATGTGTCATACAAAGAAAAGGGATTAAATCAAACAGTCTCACATAGTCAGATCTATGGTCTCTAATATACTTTATAATTACACACCTTAAAACATCCGTCAATCAGAATTAAGCATTTATGCAAACACTAAAGCCGGAAATAATTAATTGGTTTGAGTAGAGCAAACTCAAATTAAACAATTTGTGCAATCAAATGAACTTTTATGAGTATTTTGAACTTTCTTTTTCTTTTAAGTTTTACGAAACTGACACATTTTAAGTAATCTGAACTGTTTTAATTTTTTTTTAACTATTTTCTTTTAATTTAGACAAACTTAAATTTACCTAAAAACTGGGCTGGGATAGCTATTTCCCAGCATGCTTTGCCTTGGCACTCGAAAGGGAGAGAAAATAATAAAATTGTTGTATAGAAAGGGAAAGTAAATGATAAAAGTGTTATATAATGTTTGTGTGCATGTGTGTGTGTGTGTGTGCGTTTTTGTGACATATCACAAATTTGTATAATGACATGGGTATGAAATAGGTATTACAAAGAGAGGGTGACTTTACATTGTCCCCATTTTTCAAAAGGCTTATAAATCATACAGAATTCATTTTTTGAGAAAGTAAAAATGTGCACAATTTCCTGTGATGGGTAGGTTTAGGTGTAGGGTTGGTGTAGGGTGATAGAAAATACGGTTTGTACAGTATAAAAACCATTACGCCTATAAAATGTCCCCACAATTCACAAAAACAAACGTGTGTGTGTGTGGGGGCAAGATTAATGTTAAGAGGGAGATTTAGTAGTGTTTAATGTTTTGCTATGCCAATTAAGAAAAGTTTCTGCTCCCTTTCATGGGAACATCGACGCTGTGTCGATATGCATTGGGATCACATCTGCCTGATAACGTCTTGAAGCACTTGTGAAATCGAACCAATAGGGTGACGGGATGTCAGAGCAAGTGACGTCACGGACCAGGAAACTATAAAGCACACCTGAGAACAAAGAACGTCAGCTTCTGTGTCTTCAGCAAGCGCTCTGTGTTGTCGTGTGTTTTATTTGGTGTTGTCTGTCAGCTACATATACAGCCTGAAAATATCTCTTCGTCTGAGGACAAGAGTATTTTTCGTACACCCAAGCATATTATATATATTTAAGACACGTTATGGCGAGCAAACAACAGTTTTTCAAGTGTGTTCATCCCTGCCCTCGTTTCATCACGGGTGGGGATACATACGAGATGTGCACTGTTTGTTTAGGAGTGGAGCATGCCCAGGCAGCTCTTAAGGGAGCTGTCTGTGTGCATTGCGAAAAGCATGCACTCAGAACACTCCGTTCTCGCCGGGCGCTCTTTGATAAAAAAGAGGAGGGCACCGCGGCCAGTGTTCCCCGCGGGACGGCTTCACTCGTGGGGTTCACAGATGGATCTGACAGAGGAGTTAGAGACGGGCCCAGCCTTATCTCTGCCCTCACCTGTCAGACCCAGTGTCTCTCCTCTGGTGGTGGAAGCACACGCTGCCAACCCTGCCACCTCGTGTGCTTCAGGGCACAGCGGTCCCCACCGACCCTCTGAGGAGGGCTGGCCAGCATTCCCTGCCGTTTCGCCGCTTCAGGGCGCCGAGTCGAATGCTCAAAAAACACCAGAGGCCAGTCTCGAGAGACTGGTTCCCTTAGAAAGTAGTTCCTAATTTCTGGCAGAATGGGAACTTCTTCCCAATATTTCTCAATGGGTGCTGCTCACAATAGAAAAGGGTTACAGAATACAATTCGGGTCTCGCCTACCCCGGTTCAGTCGGGTCCTCCCTACGGTGGTGGACCCCGAGCAGTCTCTGGTAATGGAACAGGAGGTTATGACGCTCTTGCAAAAAGGAGCTATAGAAAGGGTTTCTCCTCCCAGCAAGCTGTTATATGGAAGAAGCCTTGGTTCTTGTCCCAGGGACCTGTGTTGGGAGCTCCTTGTCATCGCGTAATGCTAACGACGGATGCTTCCCTTACAGGCTGGGGGGGGGGCGACCATGAGTGGTCGCTCGGCTCAGGGTCTTTGGGAGGACCATCTACTTTCCTGGCACATAAATCGGCTGGAAATGATGGTGGTATTTCGGGCACTCAAATACTTCCTCCCAGACCTGAGGGGCCACCCTGTGTTGGTCCACACGGACAACATGTCGGTGGTCTCCTATATCAACCACCAGGGGGGTCTGAGGTCTCGCCAGTTGTGCAAGTTAGCCCATCGGATCCTCCTCTTCCTGAGAGCAGCTTATATCCAGGGGCATTAAAATGTGGGTGCAGACATCCTGTCGAGGCAGGGGCCAAGGCCCGGGGAATGGAGACCCCACCCCAAGGTGGTGGAGCTCATTTGGAAGAATTTTGGTCACACAGAAGTCAACCTGTTTGCTTCGAAAGAAACTTCTCATTGTCCACTGTGGTATTCCCGCTGGGGCTGGATGCCATGGTACAGACGTTGCCCCCGATTGCTCTGCTCCCAGGAGCCGACCCGAGTGTGGTTTACAGCACTAGTGTCTCTCCTAGATGGCTCCCCCATGGAGATTGCCATCAGGCAGGACCTTCTGTCTCAAGCGGGCGGCATGATAATTCACCCCCGCCTAGAGTTATGGAAACTGTGGACCTGGCCTCTGAGGGGGCTGGGCTCATAGAATCCAGTCTCCCAACAGAGGTTGTGGAGACCATACTACACTCCAGAGCTCCTTCCACAAGAAAACTTTATGCATATAAATGGAAGCTTTTTGCTACTTGGTGCAGTCAACGTCAGGTGGACCCATTCCACTCCTCTATCAGTCTTGTGCTGCAATTTCTCGTAACCTGAGACGTTTTTTTTTTTTGTTTGTTTGTTTGTTATTTGTTTTTTTGTGGTGACGAGTAGAGCGTGGGCTTAGTTTGAGAACAGGTATAATAAATGTTTTTGTATTGCCGTACACTTTCAGCAATGCTAATGTTATCAAAAATTGTGTTACCAATTAACATTTGTTGAATTAACTAGGTATAACTAGCTAATTGTCCACTACTAAAATATTTGTTGAGATTACATGATAATTTTAAGTTAAATATATGAATTGATTTACTCAAAAAAATCAAGTTAAGATCAATTAAAATGTATGAGTACAAAACTGAAAAATGCCAGTTCTGCTTATTTTGAATTTCTTAACTGATGATGATGTATCTCAATTTTTTGAGTTTTGCCAACTTATTCAGGTTTACAGTGTAGACATATATAACAATTTTTAAGTTATTTATAAAGACACACTTGTAAACAAGTAAACCTAGGACATCATTTGAAGGAACATTTGCCATACCTCTGACGATTAGTTCTGCAAAGTTTGACACTGCAGCTCCATATGTTGACTGAGTGATGCATCGGTAGAGGTCCTGCTCTGCACGTTGGGCCCCGCCCACCTGAAACCACGCAACCAATCGACGCTCTCCTACTGATGACGTCACTGAGTATGGTGACATCAGAACACCGTTACGCCTCTGAAAAAGAAAGAGGTACGTGATGCAGAATTTATCTTCCATATGATCTTACTGTCTTGTCAATCTTTATCAAATATATTTACACAAGCAAAAATACTAGATATGCAAAACATTCTGATCATTGAGATACAAGTTCATGATTAATAACTCCACAAATCCCTCATTTGGTAGTATGGGAAGGGAAATTCAATCCTGCAAGTGCTTGGAAAATTAAAGATTTATCATATAAAGTTGGAAATATTGTAATTAGTTCCGAATGACAGAGCAAAGCCATATATAATAACAGTTTACAAAAAAGTTTTTAGTATCTGCATTCGTTAACATGAACTAACAATTAAAAATTATTTCAAAGCATTTATTAGTTAATTCATGTTAATTTCAAAATACATAAAATTAAAGTTAATTAATGTTAATTTCAACATACATAAACTAACTTTAACTAATAGGAGCTTATTGTAAATTATTACCAAAAGTCTCTTTTTACATGCTGTATTATTATTATTTTTTATTTTTTTATTGTATATTTTTGTGATATACAGAACAGCAGATAGACAATACGTGTATTAGCTATGTTTTTTTTGTTTTTATTTAAAAGATTTTTAATTTGGATGTGGTTATTTAGGTTTAATTTTAAACCACTTCCACGTTATATTTTCGATTTTAATGCGTAAAATGCGTAAATGCCCCACTCTGAGGTATGAGTTTCAAAGTTGCCATGTTAAAGGCAGTAAAATAACTAAATAAATAAAATAAATGCAATTGTTAGTAGTATTTGGTAATGTCACAAATCAAGCCTCTGTGGCTCCCTCCGATCGCCGCCAGAGGTCACCATCACCCGAGTACTGATCCCTTTCCCTGGACTCCATTTCCCATTATCCCTTACCTGGCGCTGATCACGCGCTCAGCAGTAGCCTATCCCGTGGACTATTTAACTAGCACGCTCACACACACTCACTGCAAAGTTTTGTTTTGCCATTGCTAACAACTCTGAGCGTTTATTCCTGTGTATTGTTACTCCATGTTTGACCTTGGACTGTTTTCCCTGTCTTCGCTACCTTGCCGCCTGCCCTGACCTATTGCCTGAATTACGACTACGTCTTTGCTTAGCCCTGTTTGTACCTGACGTTGGTGATCGACCCCTGCCTGTGTTTACTACGAAGTTTCTCTTAATAAAGCTGCAAATGGATCCCAACTCTGTTGAGTCCTCGTTACAGAAAACTTCGCCAGAAACCGATCCAGCAGCTCTTTATCATCTGTCATCGGAAGTCTCAGCACAAGCGAACATTTTAGCAGCTCATCAACAACAACTGAACCGCGTGACCTCGCTGACGGAGGAATTAGTCAAGACGCTGCAAAGTTTCCGTCTTCCTGCACCCGAACCGAGCCAGACGCTGGCGGCGCCCAGCACTTCCACCATGACGACAACAACAGCAAGCCCACGCCTAGCATTTCCTGAAAAGTTCGACTGATCCCCAGATAAATGTAAGGGCTTTTTACTGCAATGCTCTCTGTTTGTATCACAACAACCCGCTCTTTATCCCACCGATCAGAGTTGCATCTCTTTTGTTTGTTCTCTGCTAACGGGGAGGGCTTTGGATTGGGCGACTGCTGTCTGGAACGACGGCCGACCAGCCTTCTCAACATTCAACGCTTTCCTACAGAGATTTCGCTAAATTTTTGAACACCCTGAGGGAGGAAAGGAGGCTGGCGAGCAGTTATTAGTTCTCCGCCAGGGGAGAAGCACTGCTGCGGATTATGCTCTAATGTTCCGCACGCTCGCAGCACAAACCGGCTGGGCAGACGCACCACTAAAATTACTGTTTCGGAGGGGATTAACCCAGGAACTCCAGTCTGAGCTCGCCTGCCGCAATGAGGGGATGAATCTAGATCAGTTTATTAATCTGGCCATTCGAATTGATAACTTGGTCCATACAAGACGCCCCACCAGGGTTTCTTCCCCGCTCGCTGCTGGCCCCTCAACCTCATCTGACTCTGAGCCCATGCAGATCGGCTTTACGCGCCTCTCACCCGAGGAAAGGGAGCGCCGCATGCGACTCAGGCTCTGTCTCTACTGTGGTCAGCCCAGGCATCTACGAGCATCATGCCCCACTCCTCCTGCCCAGAATAACCCCTCTGCGGTGAGTACTCATAACCTCACTACAAGCGATATAGAGCTACCAGTAGTTCTTTCTGTGAATGATTAATCTATTACCACCACGGCCATGATTGATTCTGGGGCTACCCCCGATCTGATTGATGCTGACTTTGCCAAATCTCATAACATTCCTTTAATTCCGTGTGACTCTGTGTTAGCAGTGGCAGCGCTAGATGGGCGCCCTCTGGGGACGGGCCATGTTCACCACACCACAGGAGACCTCTCTCTCCAGATTGAAGCTCTACACAAGGAAATGATTTGATTGTTCCTGATTAATTCCCTTCAAAACCCTCTCATCCCCGGCCTCCCCTGGCTACAGAAGCACAACCCATGAATCTGCTGGGCAGAAGGACAGATTACTCACTGGTCTGATAACTGTTTACTCCACTGCATGCAGCCGGTCTCCCCCAACCTTGACTCCACTGGCTCCACAGATGAATGCCCACCAATCTTTCCTGAGCTCCCATCCGTGTATCGCGACTTAACTGAGGCGTTCAGCAAGATCAAAGCAGCTCAATTATCCCCTCATCGCGATAACGACTGTGCCATAGAACTTCTGCCAGGTACCATGCCCCCCAGAGGCCGAGTTTTTAGACTCAATGGACTCAATGAAATTACTGTCAAGTTCAGTTACCCTCTGCCTCTAGTACCTGCAGCTCTTGAACAACTCCGCTCTGCCAAATACTTCACCAAGCTCGATCTACGCAGCGCTTACAAGCTGATCCGCATCCGTGAGGGGGACGAATGGAAGACTGCCTTCTCCACAACCACTGGCCACTATGAATACTTGGTAATGCCGTGCGGGCTGGTCAATAGTCCTTCCGTGTTCCAGGCCTTCATTAATGATGTTTTCCGAGACATGCTCAACCGATGGGTCATTGTCTACATTGACGACATACTCATATACTCTAACTCTCTTAAGGACCATGAAAGACATGTTCGCTCTGTTACTGATCTCCCTAGCTCCCAGGGTCACTGGTGACCAGAGACCTCCACCCATCATCGTGGAAGGTGAGGAGGCTTACCATGTGCACGAACTGCTAGACTCCAGACGCCAGGGTAGACTCCAGAGGCCGGAGGAACGGTCATGGTTCAATTCGGATGATATCCTAGACCCTACGCTTACTGCTGACTTTCATCGGACTCATCCGGACAGACCGGCCCCGCGACCTTGTGGAAGGCCCCGGCGCCGTTTTCCTCCTCGCGTCAGGAGCCGCTTGCAGGGTGGGGGCTCTGTCACAAATCAAGCCTCTGTGGCTCCCTCCGATCGCCGCCAGAGGTCACCATCACCCGAGTACTGATCCCTTTCCCTGGACTGATCCCTTCCCATTATCCCCTACCTGGCACTGATCACGTGCTCAGCAGTAGCCTATCCCGTGGACTATTTTACTAGCACGCTCACACACACTCACTGCAAAGTTTTGTTTTGCCATTGCCAACAACTCTGAGCGTTTATTCTTGTGTATTGTTACTCCGTGTTTGACCTTGGACTGTTTTCCCTGTCTTCGCTACCTTGCCGCCTGCCCTGACCTATTGCCTGATTTATGACTACGTCTTTGCTCAGCCCTGTTTGTACCTGACGTTGGTGATCGACCCCTGCCTGTGTTTACTACGAAGTTTCTCTTTATAAAGCTGCAAATGGATCCCAACTCTGTTGAGTTCTCGTTACAGGTAAGGCAAGGCAATGGCAATACTGATCATTATTATAATGACAATAGTATTTCTTAAAGTATGTTCATGGTTTTAAGGGGTTGACTATCCATGATTTATTTATTTTTATTTATTTTTTATTTTATTTTTTTCTGGTGCATAAAGAGCAAAACAAAACTCAAAGCTCTCATAAAGAACTGGCATATATTGATTATGTGTTTAGCTGTAATGATGAAAACTATTGATTTCCTCCATTATTTAAACCCAACTAGCATCTCTGAATAGTCTATAAAATGAGAGAATAAGGGCAGAAGGTGTCAAGTGCATAAAACTAGTGCTGTATTGAGATAGTGTGATGCAGGTCCCTCAGAAAGCGAAGGAACACATAGTCCCTTCATTCCTTTAAATGCACACACCCTCCAGGTGTTTGGACAAAGCAGTGACTCACACAGGAAGTGGTCCCAAAATTCAGAGAACATCAAAGAAAGAGTCTGTCATTCAAAAAAGAGATAAAATAATAATAAGAAAAAAAAAAAAAAAAAAAAAAAATAGTTTACCCTTCGTTCTGGCATCATTTTAGTATTTCAACTTTAACTTATTTTATTTCAGTTAGGTGCCAAGGCAACATTTATCATTTTCATTTCAGTTTATTAAGTTTTAGTTTTGAATATTCATTGAGTATTTATGTTCATTGAATATTTATGTTTTATTTCAGCTTTATTTTAATAGATTTAGTTTTAGTTATCAGGAACAACACATAAGAACAACACAAGCTTGGAAGACTAGGAATATTGTGCATATGTCATATAGATTATATACTTATTATAGACTATAGAAGCAATATAGACTACTTTTATAATACGTTTATGGTGTTTTTTCTTCTTGTTTGCAGCAGAACAGCGCCTGGTCACCATCAGCTTTCATTAGAATGCAAAGACCAGCAAGAACATGGCAAAATATATCCTTTTGTATTCGAAATCAGGATTGGAACAACATGAGGGTGAGTACATGATGGCAGGATTCACATTTTTGGGAGAACTATTCCTAAATCCCACATAGTTTAAGACATCTAACAACATAACATCCTTTGTTGCCTGAAAATGCACTTTCAACAGCCTTAATCTTTCTTGAATTGCTTTGAAGCATTTGTGATGCTGGCAAAGCAGAAGAGAAAATAAACAGAAGACTGAAACGGCTGGCAATTACACAAATGAAGTAAATATCACCATTTTACGCCTCACCGCACTGTGCCTTACGGCCATACCAGAGCATCAAAATAAATAATACACATCAATTAAACCGGGAAGCAAACCTTCTAATGTCAGAACGTTTTTAACTATTCCCCTCTGCCTGAGAATAAGGAGGCAGAGATTCTGCTAGTGAACAGGGATGTACACAGACAGATGTTTTTTTTACTATTTAAACTGCAGTGCAAACATAACCAAGAGAGAATATCAGTCCAATGAGGATTTGCTCAAAGCCAAAACAGAATCAAAACAGAAGCTGCAATTAAAGCATCTGAACCACCATCGCTTGACAAGAGACCTCAGGTTAAATTAATGAACAAGGAAGATGGGCTGTCACTTCCTGTTTGTTGCTGCCGCGTGGTTTTGAGTTTGGAGTTCTGTCAAGTTGATTCTTAATCTTCTGTTTTCTACTTAAAATCAATTTTATAACTAATCATTTTCTCTTTCTACAGAGGGTGAACAAATCCCCGATAGAATTCTATATCAAAAACAATCAGAATGCTTTGATATTGCCCATTAGCATCACTAGCGTGGTCCCGGCTACTCTTGTTTACATTCTAACTCTTCTAACAGAAAATTACTGTTTCTCTGTTCTAATGGCAAATATATTGGATGCGTCTCTACCTTTGCGTGCAGGTACACTTTCAGATATAAGAAAAAAAGTTACACTTTATTTTGATGGTCCACTTTATACTTTATGACTACATGGGTCCTCCAGGGTCCTATGTTAATTTTCTAAAAGAGTTTGCGGATTTTCACTCAGACCTATTGGTCCACTTTGATAAAGCGCTGATTGTCCAAGATTTTAACATTCATGTAGATAAAACTCATTTAGGATCAAGCAAAACATCACCAGAACCACTCATCGTTTTAAACATACTCTAGATTTAATTATATCACATGGAACCAGTCTTACTGATATAGATATTCTACCACAAAGTGATGTCACTGATCCAGCCTGGTCTCATTATTAATACATAGGTATTAATACGTACATTTCAAAGACACAAAACATACATTTTTGTACATTTAGAAAGGTGCTGAAACGTACAATATTGACGTATTTATAGCGAAAAACGTAAAATATTTACAAATCTTTCGTGTCATAAAGACGTATAATTTCCCTTTTATTGTTTTATAGATAAATGTAAGATCCCTAAACCCCATCCTGAACCTAAACATACCCATTTCATACAGAATGTTAAAAGAACAAAGCATAATGGACAGAAATGTGTGGGAAAATGACAATTTTAGTAACAATATAGCATTAAAACAAGCCGCTAATCCTACACATTCCCCTAAACCTACCCATAAACTTTTCTTAAAACTATACTGTTATAAATAAAAGAATAACAGACAAACAAGCGTAATCACAATAATTTATTTATTGTGAAAATGTCAAAAGTGGTACCAAAAGTAGTTCAAATGAAGATGAAGTTATTAATCCATGAAAATATGAATCCGACTTCTCTCCGTAATGGCATGTACTCATTTCAAATGTCAACCCACTGAAACACGGCATGTCGCAATCTATGCCAAAGCAGGTGAGAGCCAATGAGTGTTCGATATCAGTGCTGTAAACCATGTCGTAAAGGTTCTTGAGGGCGCAACTTTCAAATTTAAATCATAATGAGAGCGAGCTTTGACCGCGACGGTCGCATCAGAGAATGAAGATGAAGATCGGATAAAAGGCTGAATTTGGATCTGTTCCTTACAAACATGGATTCTAAAGATTTGGAGTACAGCGAACAAATAAAATCTATGTGATTTGTGAATTTATGTTGTGCTTTGGTGTATCTTATGTATTGTCAGTCGTTGCATAGGAGAAAATGCCTTCTGTGTCGCACAGCAAACAAACTAAATATTACAAAATGGTTAAACAATTACAGGAATTAATTTTAAGGTTTCAAAGTGTAGACTTGTTTAACATTATGTAATCCTCCGAAACGAGTTTGCAGCACAGAAATGTTATTTCATATAAAGTAGATGAGTAATCTACATTCAATAAATTCGACTAAAAACATGTATTGATATGACAATTGAATACAACAGATTTAAAACATTAATGCCACGATTTTAATATTAATACATGGGAATTCATACACACTTGGATATTTAAATGATTTACGTTTTATTGCTGTTAATATGTAAGTATTTTTACGTTGTGCTATAAATACGTCAATATAGTACGTTTTTGTGTCTATGAAAACGTAAGTAAATATACCACACTTTACATAAAAATACACACGTATTCTCATGAGATCACGTTGACTGATCACTACCTTGTAAGGTGCGTACTGCTGATATCTGCCATATCGCTCCGAGTTATCGACCAGGTAGAACAGTTATCCCAACCACTAAAGACGGATTCACAAATAACAATGTCAAAACTGTCATGTCAAACTTGGCACTAAATCTTGACATGTTATTTTTGAATATGCACTGAATCTGAATCTTAAGTTCTACATTTTAGTTAGGGAAGTACATTTGTTATACAGGCACACTGGCAATAGCTGCAGTGTACGTGCAAGTTAAATGTGCTTTCGTAACTGTAACAGCCTGGTTGTTAGCGATAACTGATATAAGAAAAGATCAGTGTGAAGTGTTTCGCCTGTGGTGAGAATTTGAAGAAGACATTAACTATATTAATTAAAGGCTGGAAGCATGTGAATCTCATGTGATGTGTGTGTAAATGTGCAAATCACAAAAAAGCAGAATCGAGGAATAATTAAAGTGAGGAAATTACATTTTCACATTATTTTATGTTATTTACCTGTGCTGACTTAGTGTGTAATAGCATGTTGTGTGTGAGAAAGAGCATTTGCACAAGACTCTATTTTACAACATTAAAAGTGAGCTCACTGAGCCTTTGAGTCTGGACCATTGGATGAATATCATGGAGGAAATCTTGGCAATGGAAAAAAATGACTCATGACCTGAGATTGGAAGCACATAAAAATATAAACTACGATGGTGGAAATGGACCTGTTATGTAACTCACTCAAATGTATGAAACAAATGGGAGATTTGTATGTGAGGTACCCTACCAGTTGTTATTTTGTTTATTGTGAAAATTAAAAAATGCAAAAATAAAAAGTAAAAAAAAAAGAAAAAAAAGTGAGCTCACGATGCAAAGAAAACAGTGTTGACCAAAAAAAATAAGTCAATCCCATAAACAGTGAATAAACAATTCAAGATGGCAGATAGAGTTAAAAGAAGTGTTGGTTAAAATTTGCTTATATTTTATGCAATACTTGCATGAATAGATTTAAAACTGTTAAATCAAATAATAATAATAAAATAAAATAAATCACCAGTACACATGCTTTGTATTTTGAGTTTGTAGACTGTTTCATATCACAGGGTTCCATCAGAATTACGATGTGGCCTTAGAAGGAAGCTGCCTATATAGAAAGTATATGCAGTAGCAAAGAGGTTTACTAACTTCAGCTCACAAGGAACAGAGCTAGTGTCATCCTCTGTTTTGAAAAAAAAAAAAAAAAAAAAAAAAAAATTCCAATTGGATTTGCATACAAAAGAAACAGTGCTTTGGAAAGAAACAGAAAAGAAAAAAAGAAAAGAAAAAACAACAACAAAAAAGTCCTCGTAACTAAAGCCTGAGGACTTGTTGCTAAAAACTCAAAATGCAAAAAGGCCCCCAGCAAATTCAGTCACCTAAAAAGTGTTTCTGATGTGCAATCACTGAGAACTATATAAATAGAGGATCCAGTCAATGATGGACCAAAAACTCAGTTTTAGTTCAAGCCCAGTTCGACCACCTGGAGAGAGAGATTATACACTGGGACAAAGAAAATGGAGCTTCAGTAAAGAGAAAACTGCCATTAAAACAGTATGTGATTGATGTTGAAGGTTAGATGCTTTGTTAATCAAATTGCTGATAATTTATTGAGGAGCTTTTCATGTATTTGCCATGCGTCATACAAATTTTATTGTTATAACAAAGGAATTAGATGTGTAACACTTTGTGATCTAAGAAATCCAACTTTAAGCTGATTGTCTTTTTCTTTTGGAAATGTGGCACTGCAATTTTGTCCAGTTAAATACTCTGGACTCTAAATGTGAAAGTAGCACCAGGCTACCAAATATGGGACCAAATATTGATTTAAGAGAAATCCTATTCCCATACAGTATTTTAATCCTATAAAGGCTACTGTATCATATTTGTACACAAATTTATAAGGCCTCTTTTATATGATTGTAAATCATCCCCCTTCAGGTCGTGGTACATGTGTTTTTTTTTTTGCTGTGAAATACAAACATAAGAATAATTTACATTGTTTGTAATATTTAAAAATGATTACTTGGGTTTACTTGATATACTTAATTATCCACACATCACTTTTTAAAAACTACAGAACAGAGCAGTCTGCTATACTGTTGTAAAGATCTCAGTGATTTACATTAAAATTGGAATTTCATCTTACCTTTGGACCATATCAATATCAGCAATATCAGCAATTTTCCTCGATTACAAGCTCCAAATCATACCATATGAGCCATTAAAGCCTATACAAATACAATACAATACTCAAAATGCCATTTTTTAAAGATATATAATTATACATTTTATTTAAATATATCAATATAAAAAAAAAAAAAAATTAAATGTTAAATATTAAAACACTAATAAAAATATGTATTATATATATATATTTATTTATTTATTTATTTATTTTTTCTAGGGGAATTTTGTGAGTTATGGCAATCTTCCACAACCAATTATCCAAGGATTCTACATAAAATAGTTGATTAGAGAATGTGGAAGTTGAAAGAAAATATTCAGTGGTTGAAATTACTAAAAGTTTTACTATGTGCATGTGAATGCAAATCTGAACAAATCATAAAGAATGCAAGATGCTTGCCGGCTCTGGGAGAGAGTGAGACAGAGAAACATATGAGGTATCATATCTAAAGGATTTAAATATTTAGATAGATATGTCAGATAGTAGAAAATGTGCAAGATTCTGTATCTCAGTTGATTTTACTCTTGTCAAGCTCTGATTTCTGAGAGATGTACAGATACGGCAAAGTGGCTGTTTTATTTGCAGCCGTACTGCACTCATTTGATAGAGATTACACTCACTTGTGTATATTGTACAAGGTTTAAAACGTTTAAATAGACATATCAAGTAGTAGAACATAAGTATTATGTATTAGGCCTATTTTAATTTATAATACTCCTGACAGGCTCTAATTTCTGAGATATGTGCAGAGATGGCAATGCAGTTATTGATTTGCAATCATTGTGCTCATTTCATTAGTGTTTACGTGCATTCACTCATTACTGTGTACTGATTTTAGAGGTTTAATTAGCTGTATCATGCTATTCCCTGGCTCACCTGTTATCCAGAAAATAAGAGATGGGTCTGATGAATACTTTTCCTATATTATTTGTTAAAAATCATTATTCATTCTGAAGCCAATTCTACATGCCTTTTAGAATAAGGTATTCGGTTTGGCACATCCCTACCAAACAGTATTTGTTTGATCTTATAATAGCTGAATAAATGTATTAATAGTTTGAACACATCAAATGATATATAATGAGTCATGGACATTTACTAGCTTGTTTAAATGTTACTTTCTGTCATGCTATAACAAAGCAAATATGACATTATGGTAATCAAATTTAAAACGTATGAATTAAAATAGATTTTCACCAATTGAAAAGATTATGACAAAGTTGTGATAATGTTGCGTGATTTTAATTGTTGGATACAGCCATAGCCAACATCACTATGCTTGTATATATGTGTGTGTGTGTGTGTGTGTGTGTGTAGTTGGGGGCAATGCAGACAATTAATGTGCTTATAATGACCTACTTTTTATGCTGTGTTCACTTTGTTAGATAATGGTTTATGTTGCATATCTAATAGTACTAACTCAAAAGAATATGAGACTCAAACCACAATTCTTTATTCATAGAAAAGGCTATTCATTAGGGCTGGGTAAAAAAAACTTTTTTTTCGATTTTAATCGATTCTCATCGATTAGTCTAGTCTGTTTTCAGTTGATGAATGAACAGAACATGTAGCGCGCGCCTCCCTTCCAATAAATCGCAATAATCTTTGTGCTTTGTTACTTTTGATATGAAAGTCACATTCAAATGACGTACATCTTATTATGAGATTCAAAAAATGAATTTTGGTGCTGTTTAATGTGACGTGACAGATCGCTGTAGTGCCTCAGTTAAAGCGAAGCTAATTCTAAACTTTATTTATATATAAAAAAAAAAAAATCATTGAGTGTAATTTAAGTGTTTGTATATAAAAAAGCTAATTTTAACCTTCAGTATTATAGTAAAGTAGTACCAACTGACTCCCATGTGTAGTTTACAGCATTAGAAAATCTGCCATGTACTGTAACTAATATACTACATCCACAAATAATCGATATCGAATCGAATCGAATCGTAATCGAATCGAAAGCATGTGAATAGCAATCGAATTGTGAAAATTGAATGAATACCCAGCCCTACTATTCATACTGTTTTATATAACTACAAAGAAATTCTTAAGGTGTAAACTTTTGGGGGAAAAATTGAAAAATTACACTGTGTACCTTTAACACCAAACAAGTAGTGTCATCCACTGCTTCTGGACATGAGCAGAATTTCCAGAGAGGATTTTCAATTTGCTGTAGCTTGCTTTAATAGTGGACTGTTCTAACACAACCAAGTTCAAACTTGTGTGACCTTTCCAGAGTAATGGACTTATACTGAACCTCTCAACAACATAAATAAGAGAGTGAAATGGTTGTAAAACAAGAATCCACATGGCCTGGGGTGAGACCTCTGCTCTAATACCAAACATAAAAAACTGAAAGAGAGAACAGATCCATCGTATAGAGCTTTTGCTGGGGATCGGCCTTATAGGGGGCGTTCACACTGGATTCATTCTTGTGTTCAGAAACAGGTTACAATGGAACACAATCCCACAGTTTTAGAAAGCCGCTTGTAACGAGCAGGGCGGGCAAGAGCCATGAGGGAACGGCGCAAGGCCGGTGGAGCGAGTGTTCACGACTGGTCTCGAGTCTCTCACAGAGGAGCTGTGGAAGCATAAAATGGGAGCAACGACATAGAAGGACGAGAGAGGACCAGGCCTGGATTTTACTTTATGTTTTATTATGTTTGTGTGGCTGGCAGACGTCGTGAGGGTCTACTGGCATTTACTTTCGTTTTGTATTTGTTTACTTTATATATTGAAGTTTATTGAAGTTATATATTGAAGTTTAAAAAACAATAAAAATTCTTATTCACAGTTCTTGAAACTATGGCTCCATTTCTCAAAACTCTACACACAAAACCACAAAACAAGCACACATGCAAAACGTCACACATATCTTGCAAAAGCAAACACTTCATACAAAACTATTTCAGCTCTTCTAAAAATTGTGTTTTTGCATAGTAACTCTACACACAAACATAAAATGATTAGCCATACACACACCATCTTGTGTCTTTTGCTTGTTCATAGTGCAGTGGAGTGCACAGGAGTTTGTCATAGCACTCACAAATACATGTGCACAAATGAGCTGAATGGTTTCATTGATTGGGCCTCAAGTACCACTTTTAGTGTCTAAGGAATAATAAAAAATAAAAAAAATAAAATAAACTTTTTTTTTTTTTTTTTTTTGGTTGGTTAGCATGGTGGCTGTTAAAAATGTGAAATTAAATTTCTGTGCCTTTGAAATCACAACTCATTTTGCTCACTAGTGGTTTTGGACTGTGCAACTTTTGCGGTGCACCCAGCCAATAATCATAGCCATGACATCACTTTCCTGTTGCTGTAAAGAGATTATGTGGCATTTGTGGCTAAGGTTATTGCCTCAAAATATTCTGTGGTCCATGAGCAAAGATGGCAGATTTCAAATTGCTTCTGGGGGGCCCTGCACCAGACAAGCAACTGCCATTGAGATTTATGAGACTGTTAATGGGTATCTCCACATATTTTAGACCTATTAGTTTTACCATAAATCATAAACTGGATGTGAAAAGGGAATACTAGATAAAATTCCTCAAGAAGATTCCGTGTGGTAAGCTGTAAGTGAATTCTGCTATCAGTGACATAATTTAAGGTACAATTACCAATTAGAGATATACATAATACATTTTATATACATTTTCATGTTATTATAAATGTTCTTATGGAAGTTTTTTTTTTTTTTTTTTTCACCACTGAATTAAAAAAAAAAAAGGTTAATGGTGACTTTTTCTCACAAATCAGACTTTTTTCTCGCAATTGCGAAAATCTCACAATTCTGATGCAATTATGAATTTAATGATTTAAACTCGCAGTTGACCCTTCACCAGGAGTTTGATTGACAGGCGATCTAACCAATCATAACGCAGAATCCGATATTTTGTCCGTCAAAGCAGTCAGGGGAGTTAGCAGATTGACATAGGTGGACTTGAACTTGAAAAATGGTGTGTACTGACGTCTTTCTACGATTGAAACAACATTCCTTCTAATGTTCATTCATGTTTATTTGATGCTATAAATGAACTAGTAAGAAGAGACGATCGGTTCATGAGCCACTTGAACTGAGGCGCTACAGAGATCTGTCACAACACATTAAAGAGCCACAAAATGGTATCTATTGTTTAAATTTCTTTAAAAATTACAAAATTTGAAACTGAAACTTTGTTTCATATCAAAAGTAACCTGCTCTGACATATTTGACATTTTTGTCGACGCGTTGTCAGTGTCCTCTTTGCTCCGCAATGTATTTTTCATTGCGTGAGAACATGTTGTGTGGCGAGAGATTGTCATGGCTTGTTGGACATAGCAACAGTAACTAAAAGGGGCAGGTCTTTGCGAACGGTCAGTTGCAAGTTATAAAATCAGAATTGTGATGTCAGTCAAAAATGTCAAATATGTCAGTCTTATTCATAATTAGACTTTATAATTCACAATTGTGAGAAATAATTCTGAGAAAAAAAAAATGTCAGAATTGTGAGAAAAGTCAAAATTGAGAGATATAAACTCACAATTGTGAGAAAAAAAAGTCAGAAAAAGAAAAAAAGTCAGAATGTAAGTTTATATCTTGCAATTCTGACTTTATTTCTTGCAAATGCAAGTTTATATCCTGCAATTCTGACATTATAACTCGCTATTGCGAGTTTATATCTTGCAATTGTGAGGAAAAAAGTCAGCGCAGTCTGACTCATTTGCACTGCAAGTGAGTCGCAATTATCCTTTATTTTTTAATTCCGCTGAGGAAACAAGCTACCATATGTTCCATTACATTTTGAAAGGAGAATTAATATTTCTCCCCTGATACATTTCCCTAGATGTTTTTGTTACTTTTGTGACTGCAAACCGCATAAAATAATAAAGCTATATTGGTGATAATGATGATCTTTATCACTAAAAGAAAAGGTGTTTGCCTAATATAAAAGGTATATTATGCAGTGTTCTACACAACCACATTTATCTTGTATTAAGGATAAACAGATATTTTATTAAAAGAAATGTGCATTTTAACAATTTTGGGTTGTACTTTGTCAACTGCAAAAAAATTCTTAAAATGTAAGACATAAAATAATATATTTAGCAAAAAAAAAAAAAAAAAAAATGTGCCAAAATATACAGACAATTCAAGGTGTACTCCCTAAAAATGTCATCTTATGCAGTTTTCTTCCCAAGCACTTATATTGTTTTAAAGATGTTTATATATTTTATTAAAACAAGGCTAAATCTTTTTGTAAAATATTTTACTTGATTCACCGTTATTCAAGTATGACTTTTGTATATTTTTATAACACTCCACATAATGTAGAGATAAATGACATTTAATAATAAAATAATTCCATCTATCCTCTACACATCCAATAGGGCCGGGAAGTGCAATTGCCTCTGCTTAATTAAAAAGGAAGTGCACTGAATTTTAATGAGTTAAATGAGTTTTTTTCTTCTTCTTTTTCTGAAGGTCACATGTTTCCGACTTCCAGCAGTTTAACATCCCAAATATAGTTTTTTTCTAAGTTTGCTGCTTCATTAAGCAATAGCAGCTTATTAAAATTAAAATTCCCTCACACACACTAACCTCCATCAGGAAGGGATCAGTCTTAGCAGACCGTCCGGTTGCCACACACTGAAATGTGGCGTTCTGCCCTGCGTTCACCTCCACATCCCCGAGTCTGGAGAAATGAGGCACTTTATCTGTGGAAAAAAAGAAGTAACAATTATTACTATGTTAAGCAAATTAAAACTGTAATCATGTTAATTGCATGACTGATTCATTAATCAAATGAATCTCAATTAATCCCATATGAATATTTGTCACAGTCCCGTTCAGTTAGTTTTGGTTTTCATGGACTTTCCCTTTGTTGTCATTAATCACATATGTTTCTTTGTTCTAGTTTCCTGCCACTCATCAGTTACAATGGACACTAACAGTCATCATCACAACTGTTCATATTTTAGATAATCATCACTGTGTATTTATTTAGGTTTCTGCCTGTGTTATGTTTAGTTGTCCGGTATTGTTCGTGTCTTATGTTACACGCTGTTTCGCATGTTGGCTATCAGTTTGGATTGTTCTAATAAACCCTTTCATTATCATCATCATCATCGCCATCATCATCATCGTCATCATCATCATCGTCATCATCTTCCTCTTCTTTGGGACCTTAGCATTACAATTTGATGGAAAAAAAATATATAATTCAAATATGTTACTTTATTACTTGTTATAATATTTAATATTACACTAACAAGTAAATACAATTGTATTGTCATCTTGTAAAAATCATAAAAATCATTTTAATGTGATATTCTTCACCATGTAAATACCATGGGAAATGAATATAGTGATCATTTTTTCACATTGGTTCGTTTCCTGTTACCTAGTTATCAGTTCTGTTTTTTTCATTGGTTGTTTATGTCATGTGATTACCCATTGTCTTTTATTTAAGCCCCCATGTTTGCCATGGTCCTTGTTGTGTGTTGAAGTACGTATGCTGTTTCATGTTCCAAGTTCCAGTGGCCTAATTTATAAAACTTTCCATATTCATCCTAAAAGTGTACGTACGTACAAAAGCTAGATTCTGCGTACGCACAAATGTTTTCAGATTTATAAACCATGCGTATGCCAGAACCTGTGCAAAAAAATCTCTTTATAAACCCCAAATCAAATGTATGCAGTTTTGCTGAACATATGTATATGAAGTTATGAACATATCTTTTAGGATGTTTATAAGCTATTTTTAGTGGAAACAGTTAGGCCTACTTATTTATTGAAGTGTAAATACAATTGTCTGTCACTGACAAAGTATTTTAAAAAGGAAACATGCAAATCTTATCTTATTAATCTCGTTTTCTTCAAGTTCTATCCTTCAAATACAGTGGTGTTTTTCATAATTATTTGAAGATGCCTTCATGTCTGCCATAATATCGAAATAATGTGCATCACTGATCATCGTTCTCGCTACAAATATTTTGTCGTAACATGAGATCTGCAGGCTTTAGTTTAAGAGGTATTGTTGTGTGCCTAGTTATTAAAACAGCGTGTCATCGGAAAAGTGATCCAAAGTAGCACATCCATTACCTAAATTCATATAATTTTTGTTTAACTTCAGCACAATGACTTTATGTAATTTCAGTGCTTATCAACATTAATGAAAGTGGAATGTTAATATAAATGTGTATATCAAAAATTAGTTTAAAATCATTCTGTGTACTTTATTACTTTTCTCACTCTAGTAAAAGAGTTTCCACACATGTATACGGCAAGTTTATTTTTTTTATATAAATCCTGATATGTGCGTGGAAAAATCCGTACACATATTTCTATGCCTATTTTGTGCATACGCAATGGTTATAAATGAGGCCACAGGTCATTGTTTATAGTCAGGTCTAGCTCAAGTTTCATGTTTTGTTTTGTTTCATGTCTTGGATGAAGTTTATGTTTATGTTTCGAGACCTTCACGGTTGTTAATAAATTGCGGTTCTTTACACCATCATTCTCCTTGCATTGGATATAAGGTTAGATATACTTATAAAACGGTTAGTTCCTGTCCTTGATTCTGATTGGTCAATAGCTGTGTTTTATTCACGATAAAACACGGCTATGACCGCTTCACACAACTGTTCTGTATATCACTACACAACACCCTTAGCAACAACTCTTAGCAACGTAAACTGTATGTTCTCAGTTGATATTGTTAATTGAAGCTTACTGTATTATGCAGAAGAGTATTGTGAGAAAAAGATAGAGTGAGCGAGTTTATTACCTGCATTCAGATTTAGCATTTTCCTTCAGGTCAGTCCTATGTTCATAATAAAAAATCTGTTTAAATGTCTGATGTATTATCTTGTCCTCTTAACAGTTAATGGGTTTTCCCGTGACTGACAGTGCTAGTCAAAGCATTTGTCAGTTGCGCCTTGTTCCGTATTCACAACAATTCAGTCTTTTTCATGTAAAAGTCTTCGCTACTGACTGACACACTCATAAAGACAGTCTTTGCCACCATCTAATGGCGTAATAATATAACTTCTGTTGCTGTTCACGGTCAGGGACTATTTTTTTCCGGCGGAAGGAAGGCTTTTAGTGAAACTTTACTTCATGAAAGTTGCATTGATACATATTTTCATCCTATAGTTTACTATATTTATTTTCTTTGTCGGTGTCGTTGTGGGTTTTTTTTTCTTTTGCTGTTATAGGCTGTAAGGACCTTTTGAAATAACTGAAATCATTTGGCGAAGTGATATGGAACTGTAATGCGGTCAAGACCAGTTAGAACTAATCGTTTACCTGAAAGTAATTAGAACGTTGATCAACCAATCAGATTCGAGCATTCAACAGCCCTGTAGTATAAATTAATTTAATGATCATTTTTGTTTGTGGATATTTTTTTCAATATTCCCTGTAGTATTTGTTCTCTTTTCTTCTTTTCCAATAAAGTGCAAAATAAAAATGATTTATACCATTTCCCTAGTTGTTATGCAGTCCATTCATATCACTTATCTCTAAGCGTCATGTTTTGTCTTTATGCCCACGGAATGCCTCATTTGTTCTTATCTGCCTGTGCTTGTCAGCTCAGTATCAAATGATTACACGCTCTCGATATCAAGAGCACCGATGCCATAACATGTCTGCACTTCACTTATTCCTGACACTTTGCTGAAAATACAAGCACTGCCAGATTTATTTTCTGTTAGAGTGAATCTGAGTGAATGCAACGTGACCAATGCAAAACAAAATAGCCAACCAGACAGGAAGTAGACGTTCAATTCCTATACGCCTTCTATATTTTTCAGAGCATCATAAAAAAAAGTCTCCAAGCGCTGAATGCTTAAAACACTGGCAAACCACTATCTAAAGAAAATTCTATAGCTTTTACCCAAAGACGGGTTCTTGAAAAGCACTTTGTTCGCTTCCACACAATACATCTCTTCAGTGGCCTTCCAGCTCTCATCTATAATTGCATCAGTCTGCTAACACATCACTAATAAGTGAAGTTTAATGATGGCTTTCTTATGGCAGCGATTTAAAAAAGCTAGATGTGAATGGATACAATGAAACCTCAGTTTGTTCTGCCTGAGTGAGCTGCGAGGCCAGAGCTGTATGGTGTTATATTGACTGTTTAGTAGGTAACTTATCATTTGAATCAAGATGTTGGTGGTTTAACTGCCATTTTTGCTGCTGTAATACCATGTAAGTGTATTGGTTGCACTGAAGCATTCCCTGTTATTGAATATAAGAGTAAAATAACATTGATTTTAAGGATGAGTATTAAGTCTAGTCTCACACATACGTGATGGCAGCAATTTTCAGAGGAGAGTAAATCTTTGTTCCTCTACTTGTGTGTCCTTGTGCGCTCCAATATAGCAAAAAAAGTGCCATTATGTAAACAATGTACTGACTAGCGATGGTCCAATTTCAACTGAAATCACAAAAATATTGCAAACCATAATAATGTGCCCATCATAGTGTTTTATTATTGTAGACAATATTTTGGAAAAATTGAGGACACTTACAATAATGTTCAAAGTGTCCACCACAGAAATAAATATCATATGATTCTAGTCACATGGTGTTGTGATAAACCTTTTTTAGTTGCATGGGGTTGTTCAGTTGGTAATAATTAAACTGAAACATAGGATGCACAAAATATGACAACATATTTTTGCTTTTAGGTAACACTTTACAATAAGGTTCATTAGTTAACATGAACTAATAATGAACTGCACTTATACAGCATTCATTAACCTTTGTTAATGTTAATTTCAACATTTACTAATACATTATTAAAATGAACTAACATGAACAAACAGTGAACAACAATACAGTTGTATTTCCATTAACTAACATTAACGAAGATTAGTAAATACAGTAACAAATGTATTGCTCATGTTAGTTAATACATTAACTAATGTTTAACTAATGAACGTAATGAATGTAAAGTGTTTTCCATAATGGAACTTTCTTTTTAGAGAAAGTTAACAGTAACTGTTGGACTGTTAGCATGATAAAACCTTCTCTGAGAATTTACATCACTAAATGTATCCCTTTAACATAAAGACTTTTACAGCTATCAAAGCAGCTTTTTCATGAACATTTTTAATGACAATGCTGACCGTTCTCTTGACATGATCAAGGCAAAACTTTTAAAATCATCGCTCAAGACATTTTGTTCTTACATTATATTTGACCTCAGTCCTTCTGTTGTTGAATATAAGAACACCTCCTATGTGAAAGATCTTCAAAGAAACAACTGGTGTCCTGTTAACATGAACCTGAACTTTTCCTTGAGGCTGATTAGTTGTTCAGACATTCGGACAACCCTCCGTCTAGTCGATTTAGAAAAATATCCATAAAGCAAACAAGGAAAATGTAGGACAGACAAGCCTGTCTGCTCTGGTTGTGACTCCAGAGGCATAATTTCGCTCTACTTCTGGAACCGTGTGGTATCTGAGCAAAAACCTCACAGTGCTGCCTTTGGCAAGAGCACAGGATTCTGGGTAAAGAAAATGGCCTGTTTTTGTCACAATGTCTCTATAGTTCACAGACATCCTAAATCTGGCCACTGATCAGTGAATCTAAAACTGTTTAATGGAATCCTCCCATAATCCATATTCCTTCTCTTTGAATTTCTGTTTGTAAAATTCTTAGAAATATAGCTTTGTATTTATGATGGTTTCATATGTGTAAAAAAAACAAAAAACAAAAACAAAAAACACAGTTACAACAGTTTTATACAACACAATTTTTGGACCAAAAATAACAAACATTAATGGAGAAAACATATACACACACTATTATATATCACCATACTTCCCCAGTTATCACAGTACATTAAGACAATTTTATTTTTTTATTTTTTTTTATTACAGGTTTTCTGAAATGTTATTTTTGAATATGCAAATGATGCACTCTAATCTAATTAAATATTTTCTAATTTGCATAGATTTTCAGAACATAAATCTGAAGATTGGATTAAGCCAAGTTCAAAATTATATTTTCATTTAATTGACATATTAGTGATAAAGGTTTTTAGAGAGAGGATTTTAGATACCTCTTACATAAATCAGAAAATAATGTCAACAGTCAGAAAAAAACACCATATATTAAAAAAAAAAAAAAAATTGTAATATACATCAGGCAAATGTTGAACAAACCCTTCTGTAAAATCCTTGAGAATATAGATAATACTGCAAAATTTTAGCAAAATTATTACTGTTATACTTTGTTCTCAAATTTTTAATGTTAAAAACATCTGCATTGCATGACTATGTGTATTTAGTGTGTATTAGCATTACCTATAGATTTCAATTTCTGTAGCCACTCTGCAATCTGACGTCTTTTGCTTTTGACTACAGGTGAATCTCCAGTTGTCACTGATGATTGTCATTTGGACCTTTCTGGATTACAATCCGCCATCAAAATGATAAGTTTAATTATTTCAGCTGCCGTGAGAAAAGGCTATAAATGATCCGCTACAAGCAGCATTCTCACGATATAGCTGCTAGCTGGGACTCCTTCCTTTCTGTTTACAGACGTGACGTAATGATGCAAAGACGAACTGCTGCATGCTCGAATTTCCAGCAGAAACCCACCAGTATTATAAAATATTATTATAAGCTTACCATTGTGAATCGAGTTAAGGTAAGGAGATTGAACACTGGCTGGTTATGTACATGCTCAAAAATTGATTTTGGATCATTTTAAACAAAAAAAAGTTACGGACTTCAGCTTTAAAGATATGTATTTTAATTGAAATCTACAGATATAAATAGATAAAGTAAATGGATGTTTTCTTTACACTAAAAGAAGATATGTTATGAAAGCAAGATAGGGGAGAAAAAAAAAAAAAAAAAAAAAGCTTTGCCTGTAGTGTCTTGCCTTAATGCAGTAATACACTATTTTCCTTACTGTTCGAATAAATGGAACTACACATCTTAAGTTTTATTTAAACCAATATATATTTAGAGTAAACAAAGTCTTTGTTTAAAAAATGCCATGCATTTTTCAGTCATGGAGATGTTTTCTTGGAGGAAATATGATCCATATGGTATTTGGAAACTGGAATTAATTTAGCCAATTTCTTGTAAGACTTGCTGACCTTTGCACAAAGTCATGGGGGTCTACAGGGGTCTTCTCTGTAATGCAATTTTTCATTTTTATTACTTTGTCCTTACTTTGTTCTTACTTTCTTACATGTCAACAAAATGGCTTCCTGATATTCAATTTTATAGCAAACATATTTTAATATTAATAATAAAACTGCTTAACTACTTTTTTCTTTTTTAATACATTTATAATTTTTTTTTTTGTTTTGTTTTTTTTTAATTAGTTAATAGATTTGGAATTGATATATTACTATATTTGTTATTTACATATAATAATAAATATTAACTAAGGCTTACGCAAAGAATAAGCCAGTCCATTCTAAAGTTCCTTCAAGCATGTTGTTTTGTCAAGTCATGCTATAAATGTTGGTGTCATGTCTGTTTTGGGTTTTTGTTCATGCTTAAGTGTCATGTCTGTTATTTTGTTCTTGCCATGTCTTTTGGTTCCCTAGTCTTGTGTGTCATGTTCGCATTGGTTTATTCTGGTCATGTGCCATGTTCTCAGATTGGTTCATTAAATTGATTGTGCACAGGTGTCCCTTGTCTGCTCATTAGTCTCTCTGTATAAACAGCCCTCATATTTCATTGTTCTGGGGTCTAGCTTTGTTCTATGTAACCCGCTGTTGGTGAGTGCTATCAAGTCAAGTGTCAAGTGTCAAGTGTCAAGTGTCAAGTGTCAAGTGTCAAGTGTCAAGTGTCAAGTGTCAAGTGTCAAGTGTCAAGTGTCAAGTCTTTGTTAGCTTGGCTCACTGTGGATTATTGTAAATAAAACTGCACTTGGGATCTCACTTGAAATTCGTTACAGATGGCCACACACTTTTAAGCTTGGCCTGATTTGCACCCCCCCAATGATCGAGGGGTGTGGCCCGATTCAAGGCTTGTCGCAACTGACTTTTTGTCCAAAAATCCTCAAATTTGTGGTGTCTTTACAATAATTTTACAGCTCCCAATTGATTCGGAGTGATCTCAAATAGCCAATGAGAGCGAGCAAGCTACACCAACCAGATGTTGCAGATCGACTTGTACAACTTTGGCAAAAGTACGAGTGCCTTTACAATGTGTCATGTAAAAACTATCACAACAGGGCCGACAAGGAAAAGGCATAGGCCCAAACTGCCGTGGAGTAGGATGAAACAAGTGAGTCCATATTTGTTTTTCATCACATTTGATCTCGTGAGTTTCTGTGAGATCTTGTGTCTTTTGACTTGCCACTGTGAATAGGTGAATCGCTTCTACAATAGGCAGGTTTGTGGTCTTGCAGTCTGGGCAAATCTTCTAGTGTGTGCGTTTGGAGGATTATAATGTTAAAAATGGTTTAAACTGTCCTTATGTCTGTGGTCTCCCATGGTTTTAAAATTGGGTAAAGTCTTTAATCACCAAAATGACATAGTTCATCATAACATATACATCATACACCCGATATATTGCTAAATCTTTCGGATTTTTTATATCAGCAGAAAAATATACCAGGATAACCTGGCTTCTTGAGACTCTCCTGCTTCAGAGCATTCATGGTTAATGATATGGTAAAGCCTACTGGCACATTTATTGGTTACAAGGTAGTTTGTGACGTCAGAAACACCAGCGTGTTTCTTTCACTGCAGTTTTAAATAGAAAATACTCAGCAATTGTATGGACTTGTGAATTTGCACATGGTTTGTCTTAAAGCATATTAAAAACACTACATAGACATTGTAAACATTAAAAACTTGATTTTCACCACAGGGGGAATTTGAGATTTGAAAATCATCTAGTGTATCCGAGGCCTATCAAATCAAAATTCAAGGATTTGACCGATTTTGTTGGTGAGAACACATGTGGAATAAACAACCAGAAACAAACACAAAAATGTCAAGAGTTGGAAAGGGGAAGTGTGAACGCCTATGGTTGGGCAGTCTTGTTGTCACACAGCCTCTGTGAAAGTGTGTGTGAACAGATATCTGTTGGGCGGCTCCATCTGCAGAGGTCCACAGTGATCTGGTGCTTTTGGGAAACCTGTCTCCATGGTGACAGTCTTTCATCCTGACCCCGGGACAGGTTCTTCTATTGCCATTCAAGACGACAAATGCTTGTTGCTTGAGGTGAGGTTTTTACGGTAAAGGGCCTCTGGGTGAGTTTTTCAGAGAGAAACAGCAGTTCTGAGGCGAGCCAGACTGTCTTGATCAGACAGTATGTCTCGAAAGCTTTTAATTTCTCAGAAACACCCTATATCAGGGCTATTCAAGGCCAAGTCCGGCCCGCCAATCATCCCCATCCGGCCCGTCAGCAGTTATTATGTGTGTCCCGTATTTCTGTTGACTGAACCAGCGATACCAATCGTTTGTGAATAAATCATTCTTTTGTCTTGATTCTTTCTTTTCTGTGAATTGGCCAAACGCGCTTGCGTAACTATCTGAAACGATTTGGATTCGTTCGGACCGCTCTGTCACTGAATCATCAGAAGTTGTTTCTCGGTCAGTAACAACAAATACAGAACAAATAGTGCTGTTTTCAGGCGTTTCACTAGTTTACTTTGGACTACACAGCACGGCCCAGTGGATAATGGAACGAAAGCTTAAAGGAGCTGCATTTTATTCCCGGTCACCATTAATAAACACTGTTGCGACATCCAATAAGAAACGTTTCAATTCGACACACATCTCTTGGTTCCAAACCACAAATCACTCGATGATTAAACTAGTTTTAAATCGAATGAAACAGCCAACATTCCCAACAATGAGGAAAACAGGAGAAACGTGCCATGAATGAAGATAGAATATCCCAAAATCACCACAGGAAATGTGGGATATCTATTTTGAATACCATGTTGTAGCTATTTATATTGCAATATATTTATTAGGTGGGTAGGGGAATATATAATTCATTTCTTTGTGAAGATGTGTATAGTTTTTACCTGCATTTAGGTGCCTATATAACATATCATAATATAATATCATTTGACAGTGGTAGTAGTGAGTAGCCATGTATGGTTTTACCTGTGGTTACCAAGTCTTACTGTCAGAATATTTTTATTTAAGCCTATATTAATTATATATAAATTAATTCTTCCAATAAGAAACCTCGCCCCCTCCCCCCTCCTCAACTTTTTGATTTGATAATCCGGCCCTCGAATGAAAGGTTAAACTTTATTTTAGGATGATGTTGTTACAGTGTAATTACACCAATAAGTACTGAGTAATATTAATTAACTACATGTACCTAACTATAGGATTACGTTTAGGGTGAGGGTTTTGTTTAGGGTTAGTTGATTGTAATTATGCGTAACTTACTTTACTATAGTATATAATTAGTTGCATTTTAAATTATTGTTTGGTTACACTATTTTAAGATGTCCTTGTTACAGTGTAGTTATACATTTATGTACTGAGTACTATCAATTAACAACATGTACTTTAAGGTAGGGTTAGGAATAGGTTAGTTGTATAATTACAGGTAGTTGCTTGTAATTATGCATAATGTACTGTTATTACTACAGTAAGTACATGTAACTATGTAATAAGGGCACTATAAAATAGTGTTACCGATTGTTTTATAGTAAAGAACTGCATAATAACTGCAGTACATATAACTAGTTGATATAAACATGAAAACATGAATAATACTTGCAAGCACGCAAGCAAGCAAAATAATGTCATGTCAGGGAATACAGAGTGATTGGTTAGCAGTTTATTTTAGGTTTGCAGAGACAGCAGTTTTTGCCATGTTTACAGTTGGTCTCCATCAGCAATGTGTAAATTTGCCAAACAGAGCATCATCTTCCGGTCTCTAAAGTTCACTGTTACTGTACTATACACCACAACAGTAGAATCCAGAAAAGTAGATATAATTGAGTGTTTTTAAATATGAATGCAACTTAAAAAAAGAAAAAAATTAAATGCTGATAAAAAGCATGGCCATCTGTTATCAGTAAATTGATACTATCCCATCCATAAAGTGTTACTTGCTAAACCTCAGAGTTCATTGATTTGATTTCACCCTGGGATACTTTGGCAATAATTTTAATAATTCATCACCAAATCAAAGTAAGCCACATACTGAGACAGACAGGCAGACAGATCTTCAGCATTTATCCAATGGAGTCAACACATTAAAAGGAGGAAAGATTTCTGTGTCAACAAGCCAACAGTCTTTTATACCCACCAAGACTGCATTTATTTGACCAAAAATACAGTAAAAACAGTTGTAATATTGTGAAATATTACAATTTAAAAGAAAGTCACTTAGAGCCCTGTCTACATTATTTAAGTCTGGGCAGACAGCAATGATTTTAGCGCAATTACAGATTCTAGGAAAGCTTTTCAAATGTATAGGGAAGAAATTGTACAGCAAAAAAAAAAAATCAATTGTAAGGTTCTTGCACATTCCAGAGCCTCTGGGTATTTTTTTTTTTTCAAACGCAATAATAAAGCTTTTATCAGCCTAAAACAGCATTTTGAACAGAGAGCTTTAAACTGTCCAGGCATTTCCCAAAAGCATTGCGAGCCCAAGTTGATCGCAAAGATTATTGCCAACAATGTTCTCAACGATCAACTTAGCTCACAGTGATTTTGTGAAATGCAGCCCAGAAAATGTAACCAGAAAATGTAATAGATTTAATCTCAAAAGATGATTTGTAGGACTGTTACACGCCCAAATGTTGTAGAGCTAGAAAGCATTCTATCATTAACCCTATGTATAAGTAATAGTAAAAGCAGGGTTTTGCCACTAATGATCAAAGTTTTGTTAAGTTATCATCACAATGTGATAAGAGCGTCTCCGCACTCATGCAGAAAAAATGAACTCTTTAAATATATGTAAAAGCTCAACACTGGGCTTTGGGTAAAAGTCTTCATGTGTCTGTTTCTGGAGCATTTGCAATTATGTTTTTGCTGCGGGGTGTAAAATTGAAATGCAGGAGGCCTACAGTCGACTCCATCAAATTAAAGCAGCCCACAAACTGAGTCTCACAATTCAACAGCACGATCCCCATCCACATACAATCTCCTTTCTCCAGCATTCCTGTCAGCATGACTGCACTGCATTTCCCAGAAGTCAGCAGGTAGCAAGACCCACAGTGGGCCGTGGCTTCGAGCGCCCCAGTCCTACAAACTACTGGAGCAGAATTATGCGGTTTCCACTAACACAAACTTCCAGCAGAGCTAATGGAGTGTAGGTCAGCAGGTGAGTGAGGACACAGGAACAGTGAGAAGAGAGAAAAATAACAGCACAGAGATGGACACAGGAGATTCGCTCTTATTCACACCTGAGTGAAGCAACAGATTAAGTAGCGGCACACAGGGCACAAAAGTCAAAGAGAGAAGCCCTTTTTCTTTCTTCTTCCCCCAGAAAATAAATAAATCTAAGACGACGACCGCTGGGACAGAGAGATGGAGTGATATCTGCACAAAAGGTCAGCCGCAGGAAGTGGACGTGAGCAAGAACAAGAGAAATGGAAGGCAAAGTGTCAGTGGATAATTGTCTTTTATGATGGCTATTCAGATCAAAAGCAAGTACCCCGAGACTCTGATGAGAGGAATTGGCCACCTTTGTTCCGCATTCCGGGTGGGCCGACCTGGTCATATGCCCCCCCTCTAGGCTGGAAAAGGTCAGTGAGAGTGTGTTTCTGTGTGTAGAGGGACATAACTTACAGCAGGGGTAGTTTAACAGCACTATGTCGTCCAGGCCGATGTAACCCTTCTGCTCGGATGAGACTGTGGCTTCAAAAACGATCTGCAAAGAAAGATATGAAAAAGTGAGATGAAAAAAAGAGGACAATGTTATAGACATTTCACCTAACAAAATTATAATGCGAACAAGACATGATGTGAGATTTATGAATTTGTAATCGGTTCAAATCGGCCTGCTATGAGCCATTCTAACAAGGAAATCTCTTGAAGCCAGGGAGCTTTTGATCCGGGTCACGGCAGCAACGTAACTGGTCCTACTTGTGCCGCTCCAAGCAGGATTTGAACTAGCATCAATATGATTCTCAGTTACACATTTATCGCTGCTTAGCAAAATTTCACTGGTGAAATCCAGGCATTTCAATAGGAATCTGTGTGAGGTGGAAAAATTCCCTATGCAGTTTTCAGTCATGTTCGCAAACGCTGACCAAACAGAAAGCTGCAAAAATCCCTACACTATTGACAATGGACCTTTTTTTTTTTTTTGAAAAAATGTGCCTAAATTTAACTGACCTCACGTTTACATATTTGAATTACAAAAAAAAAAAATCATTTTAACTTTTTCCTCAAAGTTGCAATATGGTAACATTTAATCACAGATATGTTTATTATTATTATTATTATAGATACATAAAAATTGAAAATGCTTTGGTAATTTTGTAAACATAGTTACTGGGAAAAAAACTGAAAAAACAAAACATATTTTAAGAATATAATTATACTATACTGTCACCGTCCCACAGGTAGAATGCTTGCCGCTCTTTTTATTTATTGACTTTTTTTTATCATATCACATATTTTAGTAATCGTCATAAGTTATCATTTGAAAGCTTACGAACTCAAGATTCAGCCTGTCAAAACCGCTTTGAAATTGGATGTTGTGTTACCATGGAAACAGTACTTTAATTTCTTTTATCGAGCTCCTCCCCTAGTGGGTTGGGTCAGGTTTCATATTACAATATTTATTTTAGCTACTTTCAAATCCTTTTCTAATTTTGACAAAACACATATCATCTGAAAGGTCTGAGTCTCACAGTTCTATATTTGGTGTCTGTTTTGTGATAGAAGTGATATTTGGACATACATTTATACGTTTGTAACAGCATAAAAAAAAATAAAAAAAAAAATCATTAGAATGTTGGTGAAACCGGTGGCTATTTTTGGTACAGTGCCTAAACAAAATTCCATAGGAACTTAATTTTTTGTGATATCAACTTTGGAACACAACTTGGTTAGACATATGACTTTCATTTGATAGCAATTTTAGAGTAAAATATATTTGATAAAATAAAACTGTATATATATATAAGTTAAGTACAGTACATTTGATTTACAGTAAATTTAAACTTCCATAACTTGTTCATACTTTAATATTAAAGCAATAATCTGCTGAGTGTCTTCTTTAAAAACAGTTAAGGTGACAGTTAAGGGGTTAAATAAATTAATAAAAAATTACATGGGCGAATTTAAATTTGTCCAATTGTGGAATTCATTAATTCATGTACATTGCTTCTTATCAATAACATGAGCTAATAGATAGTGGGACTAGTATTCTAGATAAACACAGATCTGTTTTAGCATCTTATGAGCACAACAGCTGTACTATAATTACTAATAGAACATCCCTGTGATTGATATTATAAAAGATGTTCCCATATCATACTATCTCTATAATATCTCGCATTGAAGCATGTGAATGAGTGCTTTTTCCTTTTAATTTGTTTTGCTTTTTTTCATTTTACACTTGGTGTGAACAGGCCTGCATGTGTTCTTGTGTGAGTGATTGAACTGTGTCTGTTCCCAAAAGTATTTCTAATGCTGCCTATTATGTTTCAAACAGATTCATTATTCTTTGCACTCTCAATAAACAAAACAATCTTGGCTAACTCAAATACAAAAATGATCACTTACATGCAATTCTGCCTACCCACAAGGTAGCATTTGCTCATGTAAAACGTTATACCAGAGTTTGCTGAGCTAAAGGCATCATGATTCAGCACAACAATCTCCCTGTTTTGACCTACTGATGAATTTGACTCAAGACTTGTGCTCTGCTGAGAATACAGATCTTGCTCTCTAGTGGCCAATTACACTGCAAGTACCCCACATCACTCATCCGTTTACACAACCTTTAGCCATTCTGCTAACAAAG
Organism: Elopichthys bambusa; assembly: GCA_037101425.1. Taxonomy (NCBI): domain Eukaryota; kingdom Metazoa; phylum Chordata; class Actinopteri; order Cypriniformes; family Xenocyprididae; genus Elopichthys; species Elopichthys bambusa. The sequence goes on along the minus strand of CM074448.1, from coordinate 16,911,607 downwards.
GGAAGACTGCCTCCCCGGCTGTTTTATTGTTGTACAGGCACAGATAGCTGATAGATGTCTTACCGCTCTGAATCAAACAACAAATGAGCTGGCACCGCTAACAGCCAGCCAATCAAAGCTGAGCTGCAGCTAGCAAAGAGTCCTGACAGTGCACCAGGGTTTCTGTGCACACTGTCCTTATCTCCAGAAACATATTTAGTGACGTTTGCTTAAGTAAGCAGAACTATTACTATTGCTCATATGTGGTGTTTTGAACAAACCCCTAACCCCTTTATGTATTAAACATCAGACCATGAAAAATTGCTCACAGCAACCACATAGCAGCCTGGAAACCTTTCAGACTGTGGCAGTGAGGTACTGTACATGCAAGCGCCAGTCACATTTCTTTAGAGGAAATTGATTGATTGATTGATTCTGTGCAAGACATGGATCAGATTAGCTGCTGATTCAGGTCTGTATTGACTGGTCCTCTTTACACCCAAACCCTCTTAAGATTTGACACAAAGTCACTGATTTACAGAGCAGAGGAGAGTAAAACAAAGTCATTTGTGGAGGGAGAGTGATAGAAAGAAAGAATAACGACCAACAGAAAAATAAAGACCCAACTAGAGGCTAAATTAACTGTTTTACAATCAAAATTGAACTTACAGTGGAACTCTATGGGACACACTGCACCAAAATGATGTTTCTAAATGTATGGCCAAGCAACTTAAACATGATACCCATTAACATGAGACTCGTGTGATCAAATCACCTCTATAATCAAATAAGGTGGAATGGGAGAGGGCTCAGAGCTCAGAATTTGGCCCGAACCCAGAGTACTCCTCGCATACCTGGTTGGGATAGAAATAATTGAGAGTGAGGAGTTGGGGTGGAGGAGAGATGCGGTCTTGGAACCGAGGTGAGTCAGCTCAATATATATGCCTCCTCTCATGCTGATTGGTTGGATTATCTGAACATGCTCCTCCTGAACTTTGTTAATAAAACATCATTTAATCGTGTTTCTGTGAAATCTATCTATCAAACTCCTGTCATGACATCAATTATTTTTGTATTTTTTTCTCAAATAACTCTCTTAGAAAACAAATAAATATATACGTAAATATTTAGACATGTTTAGAAATTATATTTAAAGGTGCCCTAGAATTTAAAATGGAATTTACCTTGGCATAGTTGAATAATAAGAGTTCTGTACATGGAATTTACATACAGTGAGTCTCAAATACCATTGTTTCCTCCTTCATATGTAAATCTCGTGCGTGAAAAACACCACGGAAAAACAGGCGAATCTCAACATAACACAGACTGTGACGCAACAGTCGGGATCATTAATATGTACACCCCCAGCTTTTGCATATACCAGCCCATGTTCTACGCATTAGACAAGCCAGTATTAATGTCTGGAGCTGCACAGCCGAATCATCAGAAGTTACGCAGGTATTGTGAAGAATGCAAGCAATGACAATAGCAAAAATAGCAGATGGATCGATAATAACTGTTCATGATGCATGATATCATGATATATTTAGTGATATTTGTAAATTGTCTTTCTAAATGTTTCGTTAGCATGTTGCTAATGTACTGTTAAATGTGGTTAAAGTTACCATTGTTTCTTACTGTATTCACGGAGATCAGAGCCATGTCGTTATTTTCATTTTTAACTTGAAAACGCATGCAGTCTGTATAATTCATAAACGCATCTGCATTCTTTATAAATCTCTCCAACAGTGTAGCTTTAGCCATGCAGCATTATCAAAATCATTCAGAATCAAATGTAAACATCCACAATATGCCATACTTACAATATCTGATATGCTGCATAACGAACAGTTTGTAAAGATCCATTTTGAGAGTTATATTGTGAACTTCAGTATTGTTTATGCAATGTTTAATGCAGTCGCGAGCTTGGGGGCGGGGAGCACGAGCATTTAAAGGTGTACACACACAAAATCAGAGCATTTTTAATCCCACCCCAAAATAGGCAGTTAAAACATGGAATAATAAAAAAATCTATGGGGTATTTTGAGCTGAAACTTCACAGACACATTCTGTGGACACCAGAGACTTATATTACATCTTGTGAAAAAGTGTTCTAGGGCACCTTTTAATACATAAATAAAATCAGAATAATATATTTATTATTCTATATTTACTATATAGAGCTGTTACCAAACAAATGAAATCACTAACAACAAAATTCATCTTTGCACTGCAGAGGTGGCACAGAAGTGACATCTGAATCGGTACAAATACAACTGCATAAATATTGCTGAATTTTAGTTTTTTTTTTATATATATATACAATTTTGAATACAGAAATATGATGAAAAAATAAAATTATAATTTTAAATATGAAACTAAAACCACCAGTAGGTGGCGAGAAATCACTTAATGAGTGAGTCACGGAATCATTTATTCAACTGATTCGTTCAAAGCAGCTGATTTATTCAGTAATGAAACACCGCTGTGTGTTGCTCAAAAACGCACAACAGGTTTGCTGTGGATTTGTTTGGAATTATTTTTGCTGCGGGGGAAGAAATAAAACAACAACTTCTGTTTAAAATGGTGTCTTAAATGTAATTTAGTTAATAGTAACTTCTTGTTTATTGAACCTTTGTATGAGATCAATATCTCATTTACAGTCATGCTCATATTTGTGAAAACAGTATGGTTTTTATATATATATTTTATTTTTATTTTTATTTATTTATTTTTTTCATATCTTTTGGTCACCTCAGCTTAAAAGGAGAACAGTAGTTCTGTTTTGTGCAAGCATTTTATACACACACTGTACATATATATTGTGCATGTCCCTGATATATGTACAGTATGTGTGTAAAATGCTTGCACAAAACATTACAAGAAACAGAAGGGCTGGTAGCATTGTTAATATTTGATAAAGGCTGCTTGTCATCTTCAGCACCAACAGCACTGGCAGCAGCACAATACACATCAGAAGGAGAAAGGTGGATTTTTAAATCTGCAGCTCATAGTAACTGTCAACTATTTATCTCATTGCTATTATTTCCCGTATTCAACCCACCAAATGTCTTGAGCATCAACATGATAGAGATCAAAATACTTCAGGCAGAAAACAATTGCTCGTTGGCATACAAGAGGAAGCGTCTCATTTACACCAGTGGGATGCTGTTGCATACCACGTACGGATCCATTTTATCAGGGCAAGCTCAGGAGCACAAACACAAATAACAGGAAAAAAATAAATCTTACAAAAGCCTTGGAAAAACCAAGGAATGTTGACAATGTGATTCACGTCTCGCACAAACCCCTGGAGAATTTCCAAGAGCACTCATGCATCTCAACATGAATTGGACCCCACGCTCTAAACCCTGTCAAAACCAAACCAAACAAAAAAAAAAAAAAGCTCTCAATGAAGATTCACTCCAGAGTGATTAATGTTTGGACTTTGGAGGGACATTATTTGCGTATCTGTTACCAATCAAACTAAAACATACAGTTGGTGTGTCAATGACTCAAATTTGAGGGGGTGAGGGGGTTCAATCTGTCTTAATGATTAGCTGCATCCATTAGCAAAGCATGTTAAAAATGTGTCAGGTTTCTTGGCTCATTGAGCTGGATCATGAACGGGAAGCTACTGAAAGGGACACACTAACAAACATACTGTATGCAGTATGTGTGCAGGCAGAAAGACTATTTCCCCACAGCGGACTCTATCCAAGGCACAGTTGTTGAGCTTATATTAGGTGTATATGGGAAACCATGATTTGAATGAATATTTGATTTGATTTATCTGTGCAGCTGTGCTCTGAAGACACAGGAACATAATGCAATACAAATGAGGTACCAAATAAACAATTAAACTCTACTAATCAGCTAGCAAAACATGGTTGCACTTGGCACTTAAAATGATGGAAGATAGAACCATGAAGACAAGTGAGAGCCAAGAAAAGACTGGTGGGAACGGGACAGGGATGGGACAGTCATGTAAAAGGAGTTAAGAGGAAAGAAGATAAATGATCATCTACTGGGCAAGTGTTTGGACAAGAGTCAAAGTCGTTTCTAAGCTTATTACAACAGCTTGCAACAGCCAGATTGCAAACCCACTGAATATTCACAACTGTTTCTTTCTTTCTTTCTTTATTTTTTTTTATTCTATTCTCTGTTGTTATCTTCTTTGTATTTCCTTCTGTTGTTCTCATTAATTTATATTTGTCCAAGCCAAAAACACCCCCTCGTCATATGATGCGCATGTGTTGTTTGTTTAGTTCTATAGCTGGTGTAAGTCAACAGAATTCTTCATATCACAATTCAATGCAAAAATGCTTTGAATAATTAAAAAAAAAAAAAAAAATGTTATTATTGCAATTTAACAGAACAGTTTGTAAGGGATAATCCATGGCTAGCTGTGCATTAAATGATTTTACTGAATAATGTGGAGGCAAAGAACCATCTTACACAAAGCACATTCAAATTGTTTAATGCTAGCCATGGATTTTCCCACTTATACCATGGTCATTTGCCAGCAATGACAAGTTAAAGGTGTCACTGATGTTTACAGCGCAATATATTACCTAAATTACAGTTACCTATAAATTACAGTTACACTCAAAAAAATGCTGGGTTAAAAACAACCCAAGCTGGGTTAAATATGGACAAACCCAGCAGGTTGGGTTAAAGGGCACCTATTATGCCTTCTTTCACAAGATGTAATGGCTCTGGTCTGGTCAAGTGTCTGTGAAGTTTCAGCTAAAAATATGGGGGTGAGCAAAAACATGTCGTTTACTATATTACTATATGGCTGGCTTAAAACAAACCCAAAACTGGTTGAAAAAAAAATGGCTGGGTGAAAAAAACCCAATCCCTGGGTTCGTCCATATTTAACCCAGCATTTTTTAGAGTGTATTTTTGTCAGTTACAGCTCGTTAGATCTAGCATTCTGCTTACTTTAAATCAGGCGCGGTAAGATTACATTACTTTCAATTATTGAGAGAGAGAGAGAGAGAGAGAGAGATAGATACTAATAATGAAGTTGTGAGTTTACTTACTTCAAAAACAGCAATTTTACTCTCTTGTTGCGGAAGAAAAATAATGTAGCGATTCAGTAGCAAAGCTATTTGGGTAACACTTATATAATATATATATATATATATATATATATATTATACTGTGTAATGTAGTTACATGGTAAGTGGTGCTTGTTACCCTCTTGTTTTATGAAGTTAAAGGGTAAGTGTGACATTGTGGGCTGCAAATTTAAGTGGTGCTTGTTACCCTCTTGTTACATGTAGTTACAGGGTAAGTACAATAAAAATACATACACAATCTGATATCATCGACTCTAAAGCCTGTAATTGAAAAACAACTTAATTCAAAACAGATTTACAGCACTTTTTAATTATTTATTAATTGTTTTAAATTAACTTTTCATTTCAGATACTAAAGTCCTGACAGAAAGTAGCATGTTTTGCCCCTTTCTTTGTTTCTCTTGCATCTTCTTCCTCCTCATTCCTCTTCTTCTTTTTTTTATTCTTTCCACTGATGAATCTCAAAGGGCACCTATTATGCCCATTTTTACAAGATGTAATTTAAGTCTCAGGTGTCCCCAGAATGTGTCTGTGAGGTTTCAGCTTAAAATAAATGTGCCTTAAATCATAGTAGCCCAAACTTAATCAGTGCACTTTTGGTATCAAAAAATTACTGGATAAACGCACTTATGTGTACCCTGTAATTTTAAAAAAGCCTTTATGAATTGGCACACTATTATTACAAAAAAAATACTGTGGTCCCAAATGTCCACATAGTAGTAATAATAGTAGAATAAGTACCCCTTAGTACTAAAATGCTTACAGTATAAATAATTTGTTAATTTTCCTGGTTGTTATTCCTTTATTCCCCAAACTTTACATATTGTTCCCTTATACCTACATGTACATTTTTTATAGGTACACTATAATTACCAAAAGTTACACTGTAATTAGTCAGTACTTTCCAGGCTGTAATCTAAAGTGCTACCGCTATTTGATTAATAAAATCCTTGTCCTGAGGAAAACAGTTTATAAAAGTGATGTTTTTTGAAAATGTAATAATGCTGAAAGTTTTCTGTGATGGGTAGGTTTAGGGGATAGAATATACAATTTGTAGAATAAAAAAGTAATTATGTCTATGGAATGTCCCGATTAAAACATGAAAACCCAGTGTGTGTGTCTGTGTGTGTGTGTGTGTCTGTCTGTCTGTGTCTCTATGTTATAAAGTAAGATTCAGCTACCAAGATTACATACTTTAAATGTTAATATAAATTTAAATGTAAAATGTTTAAATGTAAATATATTTGAAATAATAACATGAAAATTTAACAAAACCTTCCTTTCCAGGTGGCCCTTGAACACATATTTTCACGATCATAGACTTGTCTTGGTCTCAGACATGGGTGGAATCTGATTTTTCTCCTCACACCTAATGAAAGTAGTGGAAACAAATTCCACTGGACCTGGTTGTGTGGTGATAAATCAACATTCAATTCTATTCTAACCTTTTGAAACAATGAAAGTCCCACAAGAAAAGGAATCTGGTCTGACCTTTCCTGAACACTTCAGCTTTGTTGTCTGTCCAGACCGGTCTTCTGTTTGCACCACATGTTCTCCCTGCATAATGACTAGTCTCTTGGTGCACAATAAATCCACCATCAATAGATCTGGTGTGGATATTGGAAATCCATTGTATACAGCAGGGGTGTCCAAACTACGGCCCGCGGGCCAAATGTGGCCCGGGGATTAATTTTAAACGGCCCGCAGCTTGTCTATTAAAATATATTAGTAGATTACAGATTACTATTTTTTGTCATAAACTTGCAATTTTATGCATTCGTATTTATATTAACTGTTATAGATTAAATACCATAAAGCCATTATATATATATATATATATATATATATATATATATATATATATATATCAGGACAGTTCCCTGGGGAATACATTTTATAATAATAATAATAATAACAATTACAGTAATTTAGTGTGTAATTGTAATCAGATTTTTAGTTTCTAAAAGTAAAACTGAATTCACTATGATTCAAAAATGTGTTTAGTGTTTAGAACTTCATACATAACCCCAGACATTCCCTTTTAAGGGAACATCTACACTGCATCAGCTGCTGACGCTATGGGGACGCCATACTAACTACGTCATGCTGACCAGTGCCTCCTTGTTGTTCTCAAACCTACAAGCTAAACACTAAAGCTCAGATGCCTCAGCCCCAAGCCATTAGCGTGTCGGCGGGCAAGTGGGCCTTGCAATGTATTACTCCTACCTCAAAAGGGAACGTCTAGGGCAGGGATGGGCAACTTCGATAGTGACGAGGGCCAGCATTTTGTCTCCTTCATGCCAAGGGACCAGATTACTAATCCACAGTCACACCTTTTACAACGTTTTACTCAATTTACTTTTTATTAAGGGAAATCAATGTATTAATTAATGTAATTTGTTTTTAAATATTTTGTTAACTATAAAACTTGTGCAATTATGCTAATACAAATGGGAAACTTTGTTTTCAGTTGACAAGCAGTATTACCCCAACAAGCAACTGTCTCAATTGCATTGTCTGTAAATTTGCAATGAAGAAATGTGCAGATGTCCTATTTTTGATAAGCCTACAGATCATTCAGAACATTCAGAACCTACAGAACATTTAAAAAGTGCTTATTCAAAAAAAAAAAAAAAAAATGTTGTTCCATATGGTATTACCATAATCAACATCCACATATTACCATAAATAAATATACTATTTTATAAAATATAAGAACATCAGACGAAACGGACTTAGAAGAAAGCGAATTGCTTCGCCACAAAGTGATGTCACACGCAAGCAGTTTTCTAATTGTTAAATGTTACACTAAGTTGTATAAAACATATCTCGCTGAGATTATTTTGTAAATTTGTATAATTTGCTAGCTTTATTTGCATGTATAAAAAGTTAGCTAAACAACACATTGCAACTATAGCTTGCATTGCAAACTATCGTGAACACGTAAAAATTAACCATGGTTTTATTATAGTAACTATGATTTTTTTGTTGGATTGATACTATTTGTATAACAACAGTTTTACTACAAATACCATAAACTATAGTGTAGCAAAACCATGGTTAATTTGTGGTTACCATTTTTAACTACAATAACCATGTTTTTTTTTATTTTATTTGTGGTAAAATCATGGTTAATATTCATAAGGGAAGTAAAAAAAAAATCTTTTGTGCCTACAGCACGCCTTGAGTACCTTACTGTTTATAAAACAGTTATAAAACGGTTTCCGTTTAAGCTTATAAGCTTATAACGGTTTACAATTAATAAAGTCGAAAATACGTATTAGGATATTACTTTTTTTAAAGTAAAATCATTAGATTCCATTTATATCCTTACACCAGGAAAATAGTCCCTGACAGTGAAAGTAAACTGTAGTTCTTTATTTGCACAAGAGTTAATTAGCAGACTAATAACTGGTAAAACTTGAAAATACAGTACTGCTAAGCTTTTGGTGAACTATAGTCTCAGTCGCCTTCCTCCTCACACATCTATTAAAAGTCATATCGCTCTGGGGGGAGCATGACTTATTAATGTTTGAAAACCTCCATGTTAAAGCAAAGCATCAACACGGCCAGCTTTGCTAAGCCCTAAGTTTGCAAGTAACTGCTCAAATTGGTTTCACAAATGTGTCGTATCAGCCTCACAGGGAGAACTCTACAGCAGTCTTAGGGGTGACAGCGAGTGCTGGAGCCAAATGATCCAGATCCTTTGTGTTTTCCCAGGTAGGATTAGGAGGAGGGGGAAATTATATCCTTAATACAAGCTGCCACCCCGTGGGCCTGACTGCTGATCTCATCTCTACAGACCTGCGCGGATACTAATGCAGCACTCATGTGCTCTCTCATTCCTTCATTCTATCTTTCATTCATTTCTTTTCCTCTCTCTTTCCTCTGCTGTCACCCAAAGGGAGTAGCCTATACGTGAGTAGATTTAATCTATGTGAGCTGGGTGAAGATGCCCAAGAGGTTTCCAGTGACCCATGAGCCATAACATAGAGATGTAGAGCGGGAGAGGGATGAGGAACAAACAAGTCAAACGGACACAGATTACAGAATGAAAGGATGGAGGAAAGATAGGCTGAAACAGGAATGTACACCACCAGTAAAGATTGCGATAATTACTCACCAAGTCTGCATTTGTTTGATCAAAAATACAGTAAAATATTTAATATTATGAAATATTATAACAGTTTGAAGGGCCTGTTGTCTGTTTTACAGATTTTTACAATTGCTAAGACACTAAACCACATTCTCTGAACCAAATTCTCAAAGGCCAAACCCACTGGTCAAAAACGTCACTCTTTCTGTAGTTAGACCTACCTGCCTATGTATTTTCATACCTCTGTACCTCCGACGTGTTTTATTCATATACATGTTCTGTTGTAGGTAACTATACAGTTCACTTTATTCTTCTCCTAGTGCAACAGCAATTTACTTTTATGCATTTCAGGAGAAATAGGTGAATTTACATGATGTTAATCCAAAGATCTGATTCTCTGAATGAACATTATAAAGTTTTTTAAACGACAAACACATTAATTTACCTATATTTGACATTCAGAATATATAATATAGTTCATGATTTAGTTAACAAGTTTGTAAATATTTTGGATAAAACACAGAAAAATAAAATAAAAGTGATACAGATATGTCACAACTCTGCATTTGTTTGATCAAAAATACAGTAAAATATTTAATATTATGAAATATTATAACAATTTGAAAGGCCTGTTGTCTGTTTTACAGATTTTTACAATTGCTAAGACACTAAACCACATTCTCTGAACCAAATTCTCAAAGGCCAAACCCATTGGTCAAAAAAGTCACTCTTTCTATAGTTAGACACCATTTGCAAATATCATGCACTCTTTTTGCAAAACTCTAAACATTCTCACTCACTAAAACACATTTCGCACTGTGACAAAACAGTAAACACAAGTGGCAAAAGTTTAACAAATACAACACAGCTGAAATCGTTTACACGCAATGGCTCAAAAATGTTCACACTTGTTTCAAATGATTTGATCAAACCAACTGTACAATATAAGCCTGTTCAGAGTACACAGGTGCACTGAATGTTGATACCAAGAATGGATGGAAACAATCTGAGAGGGAGAAGAGGAAGACCTGCGCCTTGACATGACCACAACACAGCCCTGAAGTGTCAGCAGAGATTGAGTCAACTAGATCATCCACTGTGAAGGCCTCATCGACGTGACAGCCAGTGGCACAGTTCCTCAACAAACCGTCTATACCGGATGAATACGATCCTCAACTGGATGGAACTGGAATAAATACTTTGAATGTTGCGATCCCATCGGACTTATGATAGCAACCCGAATTGTAACAAAGCACTGTTCACCAGAGGAGAACTGGCACCCTGACTTTTTTTTTTTCCCCTTTGCTTGGCAGAGACACATTGCCTGTGATGTCCTCTGGACCCAACATTAAGACGTGATGCTGAGGCAGAATGAATCTCTCATTGACTCTGATTTTGCAGTTGCACAACTTTTTTGAGTGTAGTGTAACATGCTTTTCATTTAGAGTTATCTTTGTCCTTTTAACATTTTTTTCTGTAACTTAATGCTCTGGATGTTGTGCTCTCTATTTATTTGTAGTGTCTAATAAATTATATGTAGTGTTTATATATTGACTGGCTGTGTGTATAATCTGGAAGCATTGTTTGATTTTGAGTACAGGTAAAATGGTTTTGAGTCTATTGATTTTGCCAAAAGAGCTGATTGATTTTGCCAGAAGAGTTTTGTGAATGTAGTTTAAAGATTTGTTTTTCTGTTTAATGTTGTGAGAAATAGGTGAAGGTTTCATAAAAATGTGCAATTGTGAAAAACTGTAATTCATTTTAAAGTGCCCCTATTATAGTTTTTCGAATTGTATCTTTCATGCAGTGTGTAATATAGTTGTCTGTGAATGAAAATGATCTGCAAAGTTGTAAAGTCAAAAGTGCATGATGAATAAAATATTGTCTCCCAAAATAAAGAATGAACTCTGGAGTCATCAGGAATCCCAGTCTTCGGAGGCCTGCATATGTAACACGGTAACACATTTGCATAATGGCCACCTAAGGTCTTCATTGGCTGCCCGTGAACAATGTTTACTTTGACCCGCCCTCAAACACTGTAGCTGGTTCGTGTTGTGTACATGTTTAGAAGACATTGTTTTCTGGTCTATAAAAGCAAGATTGTCTGTCATTCTTACTACTTTAAGCGTTGCTAAAAGATGGAGCAATATTTGTTTTTTTTACAAACTTTAATGCTACATCAGTCATTCACATTAGTGCTCAGCTAATGTATGCACTGTTATTGATACAGTTAATGATACAGTTCCCACATGGCCACCGCAATAAATTTGAAATGTACATATTGGCTTGTTCATGGGCATACATTTGTTAATACTGATGGTAAGGAATTACAGTTGCAACATCTCATAATGTACGTAGTGTAACTGAGTAGCGTATTACTGAGAAACGTCCTCCTCAAGTCGTCCTTGTGATGGAGGTTTGGGTTGGAAAAACTAGTTCTTACAATGTTTCATCAACCACTTTCAGACAACACCCCTTGGACTGATACAGTAAAATCGATGCCGATGTTGTTACTTTGTGTACAATTGCTGAGCTTTTTTGGAAGCCTACGGCACTAAAATTCAGTTACGGTAATGGGTGTTTCATTTCCAACACACACACTGTAAGCGGTAGACCAATCACAACAGACTGGGCCATCTGGCCAATCAGAGCAGAGTAGGATCTCAGAAAGGTGGGGTTTAGAGAAACTGAATCTTTGGACAAGTCGTTTGAGAATAATTGAAAAATGTGGTAATCTGCAATCTATATTATGAGAAAATTAAAGTGTTTTTTTTTTTTTTTTTTTACTTTGATGCATGTAAACTTGTTGTAGGTGACCTCCAAAACAAAATTAGGAACCTTTAAAAAAGCATTATAGGCTCACTTTAAAATGTTATGTATTCCTGTGATTTAAAAGCTGAAGTTTCAGCAGCCATTACTCCAGACTTTAAGGTCAAATCATCCTTTAGAAATCATTCTAATGTGCAGATTTGGTGCTTTAAACTAATTATATCTATGTTTAAAACAGTTAAGCAGTTTTTACTACTTAATGTTTTTGTGGAAAACGTGATACACAACCAAAAGTTTGGTGTAAGATCAAAAAAATTTTGAAAAAAATTAGGGCTGTCACAATCTCCGATTTTTCACTACATGATTTTCGTATCAACCAAAAAATGTTTGTCCAATCATTGCATTTGGTCCGCAATGATAGGATGTCCTACCTGCCTATGTATTTTCATACCTCTGTACCTCCAACGTTTTTCATTCATATACACGTACAAAGATCCGATTCTCTGAATGAGCATTATAAAGTTTTTTAAACGACAAACACATTAATTTACCTATATTTGACATTCAGAAGTTTGTAAATATTTTGGATAAAACACAGAAAAATAAAATAAAAAAAGTGATATAGATATGTCACACAGCGCTATTGTGCCTGCGTGACGCATCACCATGGAAATAGGTTCGTTCAGGCTCAGCTAGAGCACAAAATGTGCACACCCTAGCTTAAAACCGATCATAAGTGACAGTTTTTTGATGTTACAAAATATTTCTATTTCAACTGCTGTTGATTTAACTATTTATCAAACAATTCTGAAGAAAAAAATGCATCACTGTTTCTACAAAAGAAAAAAAAAAAAAAAAAGCACTTTTTTTTGTAGAAACAAGATTTTGTATGTCCTTCAGCCTGACGCATATTTGTACAATTTTTTTTGGTGCTAAAGGTCCATTCGTCATCGGTTCGTTTAGATTTTTTGTGGCCGTTTGGTGTGAAAAGACCTTTAGAAGGCAGCTGCCTACATTTTAGAACAGCCTTCATATTGCCGGTGCACCTATGGAGCTTTAAACGCCTCTCTATGTAGGCAGCTCGGTTTGGAACAGAGTTTATGTATTCCTCTGAATACTCTGCTCCGCTGCCTCATAACAAGCTCTTGACAACACAAATGTAGAAATGTATCTGCTTCGTTATGTGCATTTGCATCTGTCTGTGTTCCTTACATTACAAAATTACACACAACATTCATCACACATTTACGATAATGCACACATAATGATTTGCAGTGTCATAAATGACTGCAGGCGATTATTACAAGCTAACTACAGTTGACTAACATGCCTCGCCACATCCAAAACACCTAAAATTTACCATATTTTCTGTGTATTCCACCACGGCAAGTCTGAACCAACTAGACACCACACAAAAAAAATGAGACGGAGAGCGAAAAATAGAACCAGAGGGCTAAGATAATTTCTTCACATTGTCTGTCTGGGAACCCTGTGGCGCACTGTGTGTGTGTGTATGTGTGTGTGTGTGTGTGCATTGATCGTGGCAGGGCTATAATCTCATTAAGGCTGCTCTGATTTATGGAGAGAGGAGCGATACGGGTCAGGGTTGTGGAAACCACACCGGACCTCCTCTTTCAAGCGAGTCCCACAAAAAGCGGGGGTCAATTGACTGTGCACTTACATACATACACACACACACATACTCAACTTACTGGTCATTATGGGCTTTTTGGGGAGCAAATGAGGGGCGAGTTATTAATCATAGCCTTTAACAAGGTGACAGTGTTCTGTGCACTAACCATCAGAGAAACAAGTGAGTCAATAACACACACTGCTGACCAGAGTCAAGAGCTGAGGAGACTATTTAGTGGTAGAAAAAGTGTGTGTGTGTTTGTGTATAATATATATATATATATATATATATATATATATATATATATATACATACATACATACATACATACATACACACACACATATCAGTAGGTCTAAATTATGGAAAACAGGATTTTCCTTTAGCTCTTAAAATAAATATTCGTACACATTTCAAAAAAATTTTTAGTATGTAATAAAGGCCGGGATTTCTTGTATGGGCACTTCTCAGGGAAGAGCGTGTGCACACATCAACCAGAGCGAGAGAGCAAGAGCACGCAGATCAATGCGCTTCATTCGGGTTACGGAAGTCATCAGGACTTGCTTGAGAAAGATTTATCTTTGTTTTAAGACTACAAAATCAACAATGTCACCAAAGAAGGTTTTATAAACAAGGCCCAGTTTGACGCTGATCATTTGAAACTGTCCCAGCAATAAAAGATCCACAGGTGGTAAGTAAAACTGCATCAAATGTCTGTTTTGTTGGTAGTCAGTGTGTAAGTGCATATAATGTAAACAACACAAATGTATCGAATTGTGTGTGTTTAAATACATTTGTTTAGCTGACCATCGATAACTCTTTAGCTTCGCCCACAGCATGCCTGCAGGAGCTCGGCTGTTTGCGGAAAGACTCCGTACAGTGTATCTGTCTTTTATAAAATTTGATAAAACTAAAGACCCTTCGGAGATATGAAGGATGCTGTACTACTCTATAGGTATTCAAGATTAACATGAGATTGGCCGAAACTGTGTGTGTTATACCCTTTAAATGGTTAGCCAATCAGAGGTAATTTACATATAAAGGTCTGAAAAGGTAAAGTAGCAAAAACAGCCTGTTTATGTCAAAGGACCAAGGATAGGCCAACACTTTTTTTTGTTACATTTGTGTTTGTTACATTTAGTACATTTTCACCACTATGCCAAATGATTACCATTGATGAATCAAACGGTTCTTTACTGATCCAATGCCACGATCCAATCATGCTCAATGCTTCAGTTGAATAGTAGAAAAAGTGTTTATACATTACCATTAAAAAATCTGGGGTGAGTAAGAGCTTTTTTTATATATATATATATTTAAGAAGAGATTTCTTTAAAAAACAAACAAAAAATCTTACTGAACCCACAATTTTGACCAGTACTGTACGTTAAAATAATATTTAATGTACCTTTTTTTTTTTTTACTACAGTCTATATAATGTGAACCCATATTGCACACTGTAATAAAATGTGAATGAAAACAAAATTTATAAAAAACAGATTTCTGTAAAAAATCTGAATATTTAGGTTAAAGGATTGTGACAAGTAACTTGCAAGGTAAAGTCAATGTGCATTTGAGTGTTTGTGATGTTATTTATTCATCTCACCTGGTACTCGCTGGGCCAGAAGGTGCTGACAGCCAGCTCCACCTGATGCCATTGCCGCCCCTGAGAGCCGGACACATTCCACACAGCATTTCCCCGTGAGCCACCGTTTACACGCACATACACGCTCAGGCTCCCGGGACTGTGTCCGTCACGGCTGTACAGAAAATAACTGAACTGCACACAGTGTGTGTCGTTCTCACTCAGTGGACGTAACATGAGCTGAGCCCGCTGTCCTGCACCATACTGAGAAGAGTTCACCAACATGTAGGAGCCTAGAGAGAGAGAGAGAGAGAGTGAGAAAGAGATTATTTATTTTTTTTATTTTTTTTTTGTTTGTTCTATTTGGACTATTGCTATTTATTTTGTTAAACTATATGAATTGCTGTTCAAAATCCATACTCTGTGCTCTCAGACAAAAACAAAACAAAAACAAAAAAAAAAAAACTAACAACATAGACAAAACATTAACAACTAATGCATGTCTCCGAGCTGTACACAGAAGTGCTGTACCATTTCTGAATTATTCAGTGTTTCTGAATGAAACGGTTGTGTGAGTGATTCAGTGACTCACTCATTAAGTCGCTTGTTGCCACCAACTGTCAGAAAGAGTCACTGAATAAACCCCACCACCAATGCACATGTACAAATTACACTTCGACTTATGTGTTGGGCAACTGAGATGGAGCAGTTGCTAAGCTCAAATTCAGACACAGTGAGCATAAATGATTGCTGTGGTGTTGGGGCAGGGCAGAGTTCACTGTGGGTAATGTAGTTTAAAGCAGGTGTAATCAGTGCAGTGATGATGGCGGCACTGCTCGGGTATTCCACCATTATTAATCACGCTGACACTGTTATTAAACCTCTAATATCTGCCACCAGGGTACCACACAAACTACATCACATACAGCGAGACACAGTTTTAAAACTAACAGGTATAAATGAAAGAAACCCCAACAAATATTACAAAGACATTAACAAACACAAAATAGTGAGTGTTGTGGCACAGTGACATGTAAAAATATTTTGATTGCTCAATGTCTTGAGAACATTTTCTGCTGTCTTTTTTTTTCTCATTCATTTTTCCCCAGATTTTTACATTTCATGGAAGAAAATGTAAGTAGTGTCGATGCAAAACCATTAGTCTCTGGATATGGCCCTGGTCCCTTCTTCTATGTAAATCTATGGGATTTGTTTCGCTAGCTTTATCATTCTCCGTTTGAAAGACTGATTGCCTAAAACAGAAACTGCATACTTCTGGTTTAAGGTTTCATTTATGTCTGTAGAAAAAAATGGTTCAGGATGACAAAGTGAAGAATAACACTTAATTTATCGTGAACAATAACAGATCTGAATAAAGACACAAACTTTAATGGTGTTTCTCAGATGTGACGCTTTTCTGAAGCTCGACGCGTTGTTTTCTGGGCTGGAGTTCAGCAAAATTACAGTTTTCAATCGTCAAAACAGGTGGCAGCCATTAACGATAAATTTGAGTCTCTTGCTTTTGTATTGTTTTTTCAATTCATAAAAATAAACCCAAAGCTGTTATAACATCTGTCAGGCACCTGCTCAGCTGGACATACTATATTTTCATTCATTTAAAACTGCACAGAACCCATAGATATTCAATGAGCCAAAGTACAAGAACAGACAAGTGGAGTTAAAGAAATAAAAATAAGGATCCCAATCATTTTTGAGGAAACAATTAGACAGTTCTTATGTAACATAGGCCAGCTTGTGAGAGCTGTTCAGATACACTTTACCCCCTGCCCTCAAGAGGTGCACTAACGGCTGATGTTAGGAGCTACTGTCTTCAGTGTCTTTGTTAGCACACCCGCCTTCCATGCTGATTGGCACTGGTTCAAATCTTGCAGAAGAACATTGGTATTGTGACCCGGATGGGGGTGAGTGTAATGAAGGCCAGTAAGTTTAAGCTGTATAAGCAAACTTCACTCCCCTGGCTTCAAAAAGTATGCTAAAAGTACTTTTCAGCACCCACCTCCCATGACATTTAACGCTGGTTCAAATTCTGCTTACAGATTGGTGCGAGTAGGATATTGGTAACATGATCTGGATGGGGGTAAGTGTAATGGAGGCCAGCTAGTAAGAGCTATATAGGCAAAACGTCATTCCTCTGACCTCAAGAGGCATGCTTGTTAATATGCCGTCTTCCATGCCAGTTGACACTGGTTTGCATCCTGCTCCGGGGTGCGTTTTCTGTACCCGCATTTTCTACGTAACTTACTGCTTAACTACCATACTCAAAACCGTACTGTCACAGATTTGTACTTGATCATGTATGCTCATGCAAAAATGGCGCTTTAAATCTCTTGACAAAATAAAAGTCATAAATGACATTTGTATACAGTTACAAGAAAAAGTATGTGAACCACTTGCAGAATCTGTGAAAATGTGAATAATTTTAACAAAATAAAGGAGATAATACAAAATGAATTCTTCATGAGTCTCTTGTTTGTTCTGAACAGTTAAACTGAGCTCTGTTCTTCAGAAAAAATCTCCAGGTCCTGCAGATTCTTCAGTTTTCCACCATCTTTTGCATATTTGAACCCTTTACAGCAGTAATATTCGAAACAGTGTATATTCGAAATAAAAGATATAGATTGTACTGAATGTCAGCTGGCTTATTTTGAGCAAGATAAGGATTTATTAAGTCCAAATGTCATGCAAGCAATAAACTATGCTTATAACCACAGGTTGAGAGGCTGTAGTTCCAACCACACGACTTTGCGATGCTGTTCGCGAATGTTCATTGGAACTATGGTTTCAGGAAACACTGACTCGTTGAACTACGCTGATAATGATGGAACTTGCGACCATAGTTGGCTAACAATGCTTTCAGGAAACGCACCCCAGAGTGGTGCAAGTAGGATGTTGTTCCCATGACCTGGATGGGGCTGTAATTAAGTGTAATGGAGGCCAGCTAGGAAGCGGTTTATAGGTTTCTTTATAGCACTTAAGAGTTTCACTGGATTAAACTGCAGTGGCAGGAAGGGATTTCTCTCATATTAAATATAATATTACCAAGCATTCTTTAAAAAAAAATTAATTGTTATTATTATTAAAAATAAGTGCAACTGTTTCTGAATATTGATTCATCTAAATAGTGTAGACTACTTAGATAAAGCAATATTCAGAAACAGGTGTGACGAATAAAACAAAAACAAGAATGAAACTTATAAATAAAATAATTTTATATAGGCCTATACAATTTAATAATATATACAATTTAATAATATATATATATATATATATATATATATATATATATATATATATATATGGGCTGTTTGTCAACTTAAAGGCATGCCTTTGGAGTTTCCACTATTGACAGCTCCGTAAGCCTACTGGAAGCGCAGTACTTTTGCTCTACTATACTAAAATATATGAAAAGTAAAATACACAAATAAGATTTTAAATTTCTGAACAAATGAAGCTGTAATTGATGTCATAAATACACAAGCCTGTGCTGGATTTCCCAAAACCTTCTTAACTCTATGTTGTTCTTAAATTATACATATATCATACTATTCAGTGTTTTCAACCACATCAGGTTTATTTTAGGTTTCAGACATTTAAATAGACATTTGAATGAAGTACTAGGCTATATATATATATATATATATATATAAACATTTATAGTTTGTTTAATTTAAATTCCATACACTGATGTCTAAGGAGCTGCAATAATCCTTTCAATTATATAATTTGACAAAGTGTTTTATTCATATCAGATACACATTGTGTATGAAAAAGTTTACTCTATTTTTCTTCCAGTTCACCGGCCACTTTACAATGTATGTGTTTCAGGGAAAATGTTGTAAATTCGACAGTTCTGAATTGCAAAACACATTCACTTCCACATATTTTACAATTGAATATATCGTATAATTCATGATATAGTTAACAAGTTTGTATATATTTTGAATGAAAAAGGAAAAAACTAAATAAACACGATATCTACATATCTGTCAGCTGTATGACGCGTCTCCAAGGAATTAATACGATTAATACGAAGATCCCATGAGTCCTGATAAATACAATTTCTACTTCTAAAGTGCTTCTTTTAAAAAGATCACCGCTTTCTCACATAACGCAGTGAAGCAGCCCCTGCATAGAGTGAATTATCAATTCTCGAGCCATAGATATCAACCAATTCAGCACCGCCGCCATGGACAGCACCTGGTAATGTTACGTCAGCCTGAAACTTTTAAACCACTTCCCATCTTGTACTTCTAAGTGGGAGATCTTCCCAGGGCATTAGCCTGCCTAGCTCATAAACTAACATATAATAGAAAATAATGAAATATATCATTGAAGATAACAGATAAAACATTCTCTGTAGGGGTATTTTCCCCCCATATTTTGATCTGGAGATATTTTCAGCATATTTGCCACAAGGTTAGTTTCTGAACCATTTCCAGGTGTACATTTTCAAAAAAAAAAAAAAAAAACATGGCACATATGGTTCAATAATGGTAGTTTTTCATTGCATCCACTGTGAATAACTTAAGTCGAAGGTCAACAGCTGCCCTCCATCTGCATTTTAAATTTAAAGCATGTTGGTTTTTTTCCGCTTGACTGTTTCAAACAACAACCCGCTGAAGAACAAGTTTGCAGCTCCATCGTCCGGAAGAGAACATAAGCGTTTGTTTTCAGACTGACTGTCAGGTTTGTATGCATGGGCGCTCTCATGGAACGGACTTTAGAGCTGTGGCTTAAAGAGAACAGAGGATAAAAGAAGCTTCTTAAATCAAAAGTCCATCTGACAGTCTTTATGCAGATCAGGGCCTGAATGAACATCAGTGCCTGCGGTGAATTGCTATGACAGTCACAAATGAAAAAGTGTTGTATCCTGGGAGAACTCAAAGCATCAGAATGAAACTTTTAAATATAGGCTACTGGCAATTTTAGCACTTTTGAATGCAGCATTCTGAATGGAAATGAGACGAAAAGTTTCCTCTATTTTGGTGGTGGGTTATTTCACATTTTTTCACATTTAAATTCAACATTTACTTATTTTCTAAATAATCAAAAAAGCAAAAAAAGTAATTTTAGTATTATTTATATATTATAGTTTATATAGTCTACAGTTTACATTTTGAATAAGCTTTTATTTTATCATTATTATTTACCTTTAGTTCAGTTTTAGTTTTTATTTATTCCCAGTTAGTAATTTTAATATTAATTGATATATTTGCTAATGGTAACATGGTAACTGTACAATATGGTCATGTACATCGATCAATCAATCATACTGAATCATACCGATTTGAGATTAAATTATTTTACATGTTTTCTTGCATAACTTAAAGCTTCTGTTAAAAGACATCACCATTCTCACTCAATATGTCCCATTATGGAAGTAAAATAGGTTGTAATTGCCGTTTCTTATTGACTTTGAATCCATCAGCAATTTGCTTTTCATGAGCTGGCACTGAACATAAAATCATAACATGAATCATAACCTGAACTGTCTGTTTTAACACTGAAATTGTTTCAGACATATTGAATTACGATGTTAAGAAGCTGAGCTCTTTAGTGGCCGGTATAGCTTGGTATACTTCAAAGCATGAAATACTAATAATGTCTGAACCTTACAAACACCTCCAACATGCAGTCACAGTTCCACTCGCACCCGCCACCCATGCTGCTGTAATCACGACTGAGCTTCCTGGAGGCTCTGGGTCTATTTCTCAGAAGTTATTAATTTCACTCTCCCCCTCCTTACTCTCCCGGCACATGTAGAAGCCTGCCTCCCCTCAGCTGAAGGGTGTGAGCGCCAGGGACCATGACCCAAATGAAATTTTTCACACGCTCATTTTTCTAGAGCCCATTTTCAGGCCCCGACAGGTGGTGGGGGAAGGACAGAGTTCAGACAAATGGATCGTGGCAGAGCACTGCTGGAAATCTGACGTCAGAAATTATACTGTTCCTTATTTACTGAGAGAACTGAAACAGTGTACCACTTAAAGAGAGTCTAAATATGATAGTAATTCATAAGAAGAACATTCTGAGTTTAGTGCATCTTAGTTCACCCAAAAATGAAAAGGTTCGATCACCCAAAAATGAAAATTCTGTCATTTATTACTCACCCCTGTGTCGTTCCACATCCATAAGACCTTCGTTCATCTTTGGAACACAAATTAAGATCTTTTTGATGAAGTTTGAAAAGTTTCTGTCTCTCCATAGAGATATCTATTAAAAAGAGGTAGTTGAATTAAAAAGATCTTAGTTTGTGTTCTGAATATGAACGAAGGTCTTGCGGATGTGGAACGACACGAGAGTGAGTAATTAATGACATAATTTTCATTTTTGGGTGAACTAACCCTTTCATTTTTGGGTGAACTAAGATGCACTAAACTCAGAATGTTTTTTCTTATGAATTACTATCATATTTAGACTCTCTTTAAGTCTAAATCTTGTTTCAAACCTGTATGCATTTCTTTCTTCTGCTGAACACAAAATAAGCGTTTTTATTTGAAGAATGTTGTTAGTCAATGGGAACTGTTCGGCTTTCAACATTCTTTATTTTACTTTATTTTGTGTTCCACAGGATAAAGAAGGTACTACAGGTTTGGCATGAGGGTGAATAAATGATGACTGAATTTTGATTTTTATTTTTGAGTGAAATATTACCTTAAGACCTACAAACAGACCTATATGACATTAACACAGAAAATAAAAGGATTAATGTTAAAGGATTAGTTCACTTTCAAATTAAAAATGACTTACCCCCATGCCATCCAAGATGTTTATGTCTTTCTTTCTACAGTCGAAAAAAAAATTAAGGTTTTTGATGAAAACATTCCAGGATTATTCTCCTTATAGTGGACTTCAACGGACCCCAAAGGTCAAAATTACAGTTTCAGTGCAGCTTCAAAGGGCTTTAACCCTTAACTAACGTGGCGCCAGTTCTGTTTTTTCTGTAATTTGTAATTCAGAATTTTTTTTATACAAACGTATCGCTTTTCTTCAGAAGGCCTTTATTAACCCCCCGGAGCCGTGTGGTGTACATGTTTATGATGGATGGATGTGGATAGAAGCACTTTCTTCAGCTCATACTCGTGGGTCCTGTTCACTGCCAAAGCTCAGATGCGTCAGGATATTCATTATTATTTCTTCGATGTTCATCAGAAAGAAGAAAGTCATATACACCTAGGATGGCTTGAGGGTGAGTAAAGCTTGGGTTAATTTTCATTTGAAAGTGAACAAATCCTTTAAAAAATAAAACAAACATTGTGTTAATAATAAAGTAGAAAGTCCATGAGGCAATACCAGCCCATTATTTATTGATAGAATCTTAAACATTATTTTAGACTGGCTTCCTCATAATCACCAAATAATGAATGGATGGATGGATGGATGGATGGATCAATCAATCAATCAATCAATCACAACATTAAACATTAAACATTAAACATCTAAACATTAAATCAATCAATCAATCATTTGCAACATGATCTGTTTTGTACTGAGCAGCCATCTTAGCCTTTTTCTGAGAATGTTAAAACACGTTCAAAGGAATTAGTTTAGGTTCGGCACACAGCCAGAAAAAAAGCAGTGGACAGAATCACTTTTTTTTTTTTTTTTTTTTTTATGTTTTTAAAAGGATGTCCCTCACGTCCCCTGTGTCTGCTGTGCTATTGAGTAACGCACGCATAAGGTCATCCACCTTGAACAGAAGTGTCACCTCTAAAAGAACAGTTTTAAAGTGCAAAAACACATTTTATACAGCTGATGCTTTAACAAAAATACAAGCTGCACATTTCTGCTTTTATTTTTTATTTTTTTACACTTTTTTTATTTTTATTTTTTACTCTTGTCCCATAGACTTTCCATAGTCATATTTTCAGTGCCATACTGTAAACATGATGCTTGTGTTTTGGCAAAATAAGGGCCAAAAGGATTTTCTCCATTTTGAACCCAGAACATTCCTTTAAGACACTTGTGAAATGACATGCATGAAGATTATTAGCAATGCAATTAGCAATATGTTGACATTTTGACAGGTAGACAAACGGCAGTTTCTGCCTGTTGCTCCTTTAAATTAACTCTGACACTCTATTTAATAGAAATATATATATATTTTTTTTTTAAATCTATAAATTAAAACCACCAACGTTCAAAATGATTTGAAGTTCAGTAATTAGCTCATTAATTTGCCATGCTCAATAACTACCATGTTTTCTTGTTATCTTTTGCTCAGCTCATTGTGACAATGAAATCACATATTGTAAAAGTGTGTGGCCTCTCAGGAGTGTGTATAAATAGACCCCATATCAACGTCATTAGCTTGTCAACGTATGTGGCTTATAAAGAAGCATTAATTCTAGAAACAGCCCTCCAATACAGAGAAACTCCTGCCAACCACTTTGCCAGGTTCCCATCCTCCGCTGAAACTCGTATGAAGTTGGTTGGGAACGCTAGAGGAAAGTGCGAGAGAAAGCGAGCGAGTGGGTGGGTGAGAGAACGATGGAAGAAAATCGAGAGAGGGGGCTAAAAATTGTCAGTGCAGAAATATTTTCCATAAATTCATAAACGCTGATAAGGCCCCATCTTTCTCCCATGTGCCCTGGCCAAGGACGAAGGAACATACATTAGGAGATTAGGAGCAGCGCATTTCCATCACCCCGCTGAGAGCGAGACCCACGGGCCCAGCATACGATTTTATCAAACACACACAGAGGCGCAGGAAAGGCAGCACTGGTTTCAACTTAATTTTCCCTCCTCCGCTTCTTTAAAAACCCTTCTCAACCTCTGCCATCAATAATCTGCCCCTGCTGTCCTCTGTATTTCATCAAAGTTATGCAATTAGTTTTCTTAACTATTTGTATTTAAACACACTCACACACACACACATATAATGCCAAGACATTGCATGGAAACGTCACCGTTATTTTCTATAAGATAAAATACTCAAGTTTTACAGAAATGGGTCATACCATTGACATTACCCGAGCAGTTGAAGTAACGTTAAAACCCTGCTTTTTCAAGGGCGCGCATTTATTGCATGGACAGACCAAACACATAATGTAAGTGTCTAAATGCATACGCACAGTTCCAATGAATGATAAATGAAATTATGAACTTAATGTCGTTAAACTGAATGTACAAAAGGAAACTACTGAAGTAACTACAACATTAACAACACTAAAATAAGAGCACGCGGTTTATCTATCAGTCAGATGCGCATTAAAGTTGCATTCATTACTATAGCAACAGTTAACAACCGGCGCGTTTTCTTTCAGAATCATCATAAGGGAAATGTTCTGTATAAAGAGAACAAAGCGGGCTTTTCTTACTATTCCGTGAAGAAAGGTTAGTTTAGGATTAGTTGGAAAAGTGCATGATATTCTAAAGTAGTCTCTCCATGTAA
Source organism: Elopichthys bambusa (assembly GCA_037101425.1). Classification (NCBI taxonomy): domain Eukaryota; kingdom Metazoa; phylum Chordata; class Actinopteri; order Cypriniformes; family Xenocyprididae; genus Elopichthys; species Elopichthys bambusa. Next base: position 16,887,043 of record CM074448.1, on the reverse strand, counting down.
GCATTGGTATGTTAAATGTAAAAGGAACACTTTAATAAGGTTGTGTAGCCATTAACACTATCCTACACTATCATTAACTAGGCCTAACAATGTTTAAAGCCTTTTAAAATTTTGGCTTATATAAATGTCCACAAATGCCGATTTTTATTAAAATAAAGTTATGTAGCATCATTAAGAATTAACATGAACTAACATTAATAATGGACAAAAGGGTTTTTTTTTTTTTTTTTGCCCCCACTCTCTAACTGAAGGTCGCTGTGTAATTCTCATCCTGACTAAGGCACATTGGGTGAAGCATTTCAATAACCCTATGAATACATATTAAAATGCAGAATTGAATCTAATTAATCGAATTTTAATGTGAATCGTCTTGAATCAAATCGTTCAAAATAATCAAAAATCGTTCTTGAATCGAATACCCATGAATCGTGAATCGAATTGATTCGCTGTATACCCAAAGATTCACAGCCCTAATATATATATATATATATATATATATATATATATATATATATATATATATATATATATATATATATATATATATATATATATATATATATGCAAAAACCAAAGTCCGTCTGACGTTTTCTTTTAAATGAGCATTTTTTACCAGGCTCCTATGTTTATGGTTCAGTAATTTCACTTTAATGGCAATGAAAAGGTTATTAGTCAGTTACTGAAATGCCTTATTTTAAAATGTGTCACTTTAGTCAATTCGTTGGTATTTAACTAATTTGACTGTCTTTTGCTGTAAAACAAGCTAAGTTCATGTGTTGTTTTTTTTGGAGTGATGCACTGATATGAAAATTTTGCCCGATACGGATAATTCTTTATATTTCACAGATTTATTGGCCAATATATATTGGCCGATAAATCAAAAAAAAAAAAAAAAATTATACATATTTTTTTAAAGTCTGATTACAAAAACAATACAAAGTAATAAGTAATGATTCTTGAGCATCAAATCAGCATCTTACACCATGTCATAACCAAATGCAATGCAATAAGATTCCAGCGACGAGCAATTTGACTGTCCACACTAGACACAACGCAACAATGAATTCATAAATATTACACCATTTAAACATTATTTAAAGTACATACGGAGTGACTGAACCAATTTTTGTCATAGAATACACTTGTTTGTTCGCATTGAGTTGACAGTTTGAACGTTCTTGTGCCCATTTATTTGCAAGATCTGAAGTGAATTAGCCAATGTTGTTTTCATTACAGCTAAAAAGCTGGGATCACAGAATGATATTCAAACTCACATCAGACGCTTTTAACATTAAATAAAGAACATAAACAGTACCTGATATTATTACTGCCATACTTTGTGTTGCTGTTCCAGCCACAATGTTGCGGAGAAATAGAAACCATTTCTAAAATAGAATCGTCGCATGTCGCCCAGTTAGGACAAAAACTCAGATTAACATGGAAAAGATACATTTTTTCGCGTGTTGCGGCGTCGCATCGCGTCTGGTTGATTTCTGAAGGATCACATGACACTGAAGACTGGAGTAATAAATTAAATTTACATTTTAAAATATATTAAATCGAAAACTGTTGTTTAAATTGTAATAAAATTTCACAATATTATTGTTTAACTGTATTTTTGACCAAATAGGTACAGTCTTGGTTAGCATTGTACCAACTAAAAATTGTACCAACCCCAAACTTTTGAAAAAAATGTATATTGTTATTGTTATTATTATTATTATTAAATTTATAAACTGTTTTACATTGGTATATGTAGATAATGTGTGTATTTGTATCTGCCAATAAAACAAACACCGAAGCATACAACATAAATGTTGTATAGAACAAAAGATTTGATGAACAAAAGATTATATATATATATATATATATATATATATATATATATATATATATATATATACATACACCAATCCCCTGTGCTGTTCACAAAAGACTAGTCCGAACTACAATCATTGGTTCCCTTTCAAGGGAACTCATGCTGTGTCAGTGATGACACATTGGGGAATTCCCCTCAGCGTAGCTCGTCTGAAGCCACGTGCAACTTAGTCCAGTCTGAATTGGTGCAACGTCATCCCATGACGTGTGCCGGCGAAAAGCGGAAGCTATAAAGGAGCCGGTCTCACAGCTGTTGTCAACTTTTCTGATCTTCAGCAAATGCTCTGTGTCTTTGTCAGTCTTATTTGGTGTTGTCTGTCCCTTATCATCAGTATATGAAATGGGGAGTGAACAGCAGCAGTTTAGGAAGTGTGTTCATCCCTGCCCGCGTTTTAGTATGAGCGGGGATACACATAACCTTTGTGTGAGCTGTTTGGGAGCAGAGCATGCTTGGTCAGCCCTCAAAGGGGGTTGATTGCGAGAATTTGCCTCTCAGAAAGCTGCGCCCCCGGCTGGAATTGTTTGATCAGGGCGGCCAGCTCTGCGCTCCAAGTGGTGCGGGTCCCGCGGTTGCTGAGGCAACCTTGCGGCTTCACTCGTGGGGATCGCAGATGGAAACATCGATTGGCCAGCTGAGAGACAACAAGTTCTAAGAAAAAGTAAACTTGATGAACGATTTCTACAGTCTGCACAAGCACAACCTCTACGTCGGGGCTTGCCATTCTTCCAGGATCTTTACACTGAGGTGTGTAGATCTTGGAAAAAGCCATATTCATCTAGGCTTTCTAGCCCCATGGTTAATAATTATTCATCTATCATGAGGTTTAAGGAGAATGGTTATGGTGCTATGCCAAAGATAGAGGAGACGCTAGCGGCCTATTTATCACCTGAAGCTGCGTCTTCTCTTAAAGCCCCGACATTGCCTTCCAAACCATGTTGCTCCACATCATCTTTAGTTGGAAAGGCATATATGGCAGCAGGCCAAGCTGGTGCCTGCCTGCACCCGTTGGCTATATTACAAGCTTATCAAGCTGAATTATTGGGGGACTTAGATGGGGCGGAGTCAGTGAGCTCTGATGATATTAGAGAGCTACGTAGAGCTACTGATTTATCTCTCCGCGCCACCAAAGAAATGGCCCGTGCTATCGGCCGATCTATGGCAGCCATGGCGTCGAGAGGCACTTATGACTCAATTTGTCGGGCATCAAGGAGAGTGATTTCCTCTTGATGCCCCGTTATCGCCCCCTGGTCTCTTTGGCGACGCCGTAACTTCGGTCGTAGAGAGATTCCAGGAGGCAAAGAAGCAGGCTGCGGCTTTTCAAAAATGTATTCCTCGCCTCCATAAGTCCCAGGGGCCTGTTGCTAAGTCACAGCCCCAGCCATCAACATCAAGCTCCTCGTATAGGCAGACACAGAAGCAGAGTGTTGCTAATCGAGCGCCCCCACAATGATCTTGAGGTTCGAAGCAGCACTCGCAGCAGAAGCCTGTGATAGATAAGACAGATCTGAGGAATGTCATTATTTCGAAACAGGCTTTGGAAAAGAGGTCCTGACGGTCAGATCAGGCCTCTGAGGGCGCCCCCTCCTGGAGGGAAGCGAATTACATCCGCTCCAATGTATTTCTATAGAAATAAAAGTCACGGGGGGGTTCACCTAGGAGGCCTGTAGAAAAGTTAGTTCAGTTAAATCCTGCCATGAAAATGCTTCAGGATGTCGAAACTGTTCAGTTAAATACAAAGAGCGCCAGCCTCGAGAGGCTGGTTCCTCTGGTGAATTTCCTGCCTGCTTGGGAAGCACTTCCCAATATATCTCAGTGCGTGGTGCACACTGTCAACAGAGGGTACAGACTTCAATTCGGGTCTCGTCCACCGAAGTTCAAGGATATACTGGAAACAGTGGTGGGTCCCGAACAACAGCAGGTGATGAAGCAAGAAGTACAGTCTCTGCTGGCAAAGGGAGCTATAGAAACTATGCCTGCACAAGATAAAAATACCGGGTTCTACAGTCGGTTTATAGTTCCCAAAAAGAATGGGGGATTACGTCCCATAATAGAGCTACGTCAGTTGAACCGGTCTCTGAGGAGACAGAGGTCTATCCCTCTTATCGTGAGTCAAATCAAATCCGAGGATTGTTTTGTCACGATCGATTTGAAATATGTGTATTTCCATATATCCATCCTTCCAGGACACAGGAAGTTCCTGAGATTCTCTTTCGGGGGCAAAGAGTTTCAGTATCGGGTTCTTCCGTTTGGCCTAGAACTATCCCCTCGCACCTTCACAAAATGTATGGACGCAGCCTTGGCGCCAGTCAGGCACCACGGGATGAGTTCTCAATTATATAGACGACTGGCTGATTTTGGCTCAGTCTCAGGAGATGGCAGCACAGCATTGAGAGTGCTTGGGGCTCAGGATCAGTTTGAAAAAGAGCATGCTAACTCCCGTTCAACAGACGACATACCTAGGAGTAGTGTGGGACTCGATCAAGATGTGGGCACAGCTGTCTCCCACTCGTATCGAGTCAATTCTGGCTATGGTATCCAGAAGAAAGCTAGGCCAATATATCACTGTAAAACAGTTTCAGAGACTGTTAGGGCTCATGGCGGCAGAGTCCAACATAATACCTTTTGGCCTGTTACACATGAGACAGTTACAGTGGTGGCTCAGGACCAAAGGGTTTTCCCTGAGAGGCAACCCATTTCGCACAATCAAGGTTTCGCACAGATGCCTTCGGGCCTTGATTGTGTAGAAGAAACATTGGTTTCTGCAGTTAATTTGGAGGAGGTTCGGCCAGGTGGACATAGACCTATTTGCGTCACACAAGAACTTGCATTGTCCCCTATGGTTTTCCCTCACACGTCCAGCTCCTTTGGGGCTGGACACCATGGCGTTAAACGTAATTAATCTCATGTATTGTAAATAACACCAAATCAATGTGATTTCCATGAATGCAGCATTCTAGGAGCTTCAACAAAAGGGCTGTTAAACGTTTGTTAATAATACACTAAAATGTTGATGTTTCAGAAGCTGTTAATACTGTTCATATTATGTTTCAGTGTCCAAATGCTTTATGTATGAATACTAATGAGATCACACTGGTTTCATGGGCATGCCAACACATCATTGATGGCAAACAGAAGCAAACATTAGATGAAAAAGTACCAAATGTGCATTTTAATCACTGTTTTACATCAATGGTTTTGATTCTTTTGGAAGCGGCAGGGTAGCCTGCGCTATCTTTGAGAAGAGCTGTGACAGTCGCGTGTCAAATCGGCCTTCATCTAACTAAGCTCATTAGTTTATTCTCTCACCCGCCCTTCTTTCATCCCACTGTTTAAAACTGAATGATTGCTTTGCTGCATTAATTCCGCTTCTTGTATCAATGTGACTTTATTCCAAACCACAGTCACCTTGGATGTTATTTGAAGGACATCAGCAGGTCGCAGCAAAAACATTGTCTTTTTTGCAAAACAAAAAGCAAATATTCAGTTCAGCCTGTATCATCTCGGCTTTCATTCTCATTTCTCTTTCATCCTCTTCCCCTTCCTGTTTCACTCTCATGGGTTTAAACCCTGCAGGCTCACTGCCTGTGTTCTTTGGAGCTCGGAGGCAATGCAGATTTTGGCATTTACGGAGCTGCAGGCTGTTCAGGCGGCGCTTGAATAGGGAGTTGCATGAGAATGGGTGAAGATGGCAATGCCAACTGGTCAGAGATGCCCTCTGGACCCCAGCAAACAATCACAGATCTCTTTCTAAAGCAGTGTTCACCGAATTATGCTGTTCTGAACAGGATTTCCTTCAAAGCTCAGAGCACAATTGGACAAAACTGTCACATCTGGGCATGGATGCCGCAAGTGTCTCGGGGAAAATATTGATCTAGGATCAGTCCTCAAATGTTCTACTCTATGGGATGTGAAATTCATTTTGTTCGCTTCGAAAATGTTGTGGTTTGTATAACTTGATACGCAACAAAAACCAATGTTTTAGTATGGCCATTCATATATCAACTATAAATTGTACTAAATACATTTATATAGTAATAGTTTACATGGACATAAACATATTTTCCTTTTTATCAAGATTTTGTGCTACAAAGTATATGATACAGTGTAGTAGCATGATTGCAGTACATCCCATTCCGGTAGCTCGAATTAAAGAATGGCACTTGCAAGGTCATGGGTTCGACTCCAAAGGAATGCATGAACTAATGAAAAGTATACCTTGAATGCAATGTAAGTCGCTTTGGATACAAGCATCTGCCAAACGCATAAATGTAAATTTATATAATTAAATGTGAATTTGAAAGGGGTTTTCACCATTTTAAATAACATTTAATGTAACAAATATATTGTTCATTCATGAAACTTGCAGATGACACAGGTTTTACGTGCAGTCTGCTAGCAATTACGTAATTTACATTGCACACGCTGATTGGCCTCTGCCAATACTGCAGCCAATGAGATTGCTAGCTCAACATTTAAATAGTCTCGATCAATGTCTGCTGCAATTTGGTCCTTCAGCGCATTAAGCCATGGTCACACTAGACTGTGAGCATGTGAAATTTGGACATTTGAAACTGCAACGGTCAGGATATAACATCATGCTCTGTAGCGTCTTTTTTATGAACATGAATTCAAAATATAACACATAGTAATACATTCAAAATGAAAAAAATGTACAGTCTACTCAACTTTACTGCTAAAATATATATTTTTTTAATTCAGACTTGGGTGCAAAACCAATCAAAACTTGCAGTTCAGCTTGGCGGCGGGTCGTTTAAGCCGCGCTTTGACAGTCAATCACAGGCCTTTGGCATTTTTTTTTTTTTTTTTTACTGGCACAGTTCTATTTTTAATAGTTTAATAGTTTTAATCCCTCATTTCTCTGATCAAGCCTCTCACTTACTCTTCTTTGCTTTTGCCCTTCTTAAAAAAAATCATTAAAATGATCTTACGTGGACTTCAGAATTTGTTGTAAAACAATTACTCCATAGCAACAGGGATAACTAGTGTCTCATGTTGCTTCTACAGTCTTCAGAATGAGACAGAATGAGACAGAAAAAATATTATTTTATAAAATTCTATACTGTGATACAGGCTATGTCGATTAGCATTGCATTATAAAAGTGATAAAGGTTATGTCGATTAGCATAGATCTGGCTTGAAGAACACAGATAAACACAGATATACAGTATCATCCCAAACATGTGTTTATTGTCTTCATGTTTAATCAGTCAAAACGTCTCTATCCACATGTTATTCAGTTGTAGTAATTTCTGATTCATTTGTCCATAAAAGGAATTTCCTGGAACGTCATGAGTTTAATAATTCTACGAATCTCGCTTGTGGACTTTCTGCACGTGAGCGCCCTCTTGCTTCCAGTATGAATGAAACAGACATTACAAGACAGGGTTTAGCGCTCCATGATGCTCACATCACGTAATTTTGGGTAAAAATAGAAGAAAAAAAAACAAAAAACTAAAGTACTTTGTAACACAGTAACTTGAGTAGTTTTTTAGCAACTCTTGAGTCATATTATTTTTCAGTATGTCTACTTTTACTCAAGCCAATTATTTCTTAAATAGCAATACTTTTACTTACGTACAATTTTTAGTACTCTTTCCACCGCTGGCTGAGATGGACAGTTATGTCCTTACATGAAGGTGTAGGAAGCACGTGTTAGTTGACAGGCAGCTGTAGTCTTTGTGGGATATTCAAACTCAGCTTTTTGAACCAGATGCAGCCAATGCAAGGCGATAACACTGTTGGATTCCATCGTCGCAAGCTTTTTGACGTCGGCTTGGTGTGTCATTGCTTTTATCAGAGGTAATTTGAATTTTTTTTGTGAACTTACATGTTTTTACATTCACTTATTTAAAAAACTGCATGTAATCACAGCTGTAATTAATTTCTATAATTACTTGTGTAAAAGCATGAATTCTTTGTTATTTCTTATTGGTTATTTACTTTCATGTGGGCACAGGTGATCACTTCCATTTTCTTTATTATTTCCTTTGTCAGATTGTGTGTTAGTAAGGGGCAAGTAGAGGAAGCCAACTTTCTGTTGACCGCATTGTATTGGTTTAATCACGCTTTAATAAAATTGAAAGCAAGTTAAGATCGTCAGTCTTCCTTTGTTGGAAATGACAACACAATGTGAATGAGCCATCCCACTACCTAGCCGCTATGTGGCAATTGGATGCTGCTAATAACTTTTATAATTACACTGTTGATAATATGTAATTTTTTTTGTAAGTACACAGTAGTTAAAGACATGTGATATAAAGTGTGACTGAATTCATAGCTTATAAAACCTGCAAGTTACAAAATAATTATAAAAGAACTAGAAAGCAAAAGCACATTTCTGACAGTTACATATACTGCATCTACACAAATGAGTTATTATATGCTTATTAATGCTGAAAATGTCCCTATATTATGTGGAATTGTCAAAATCGTAGAACAGGAATAAAAAAAAAAAAAAAAATTCCACATAAACATTTTAAGCTTAATTAACCTGTTAACTGTCAGTGTCCCAGTAGTTGTGCTTTATTTTCATAAACATGAAAAAACAGAAAAGCGAATCTGTGCACCAAACAGAGAGAGAGAGAGAGAGAGAGAGAGAGAGAGAGAGAGAGAGAAACACTCTAAACACACTGGCTCTTCAACTTGTCCATGAAACTCAGTTCCCAATTGACCACAGCTACAACCCCAAAACTATTTTTAAAGAAATTGACAAAAATCTAAAAGATACTCACGATGAATCACTAAAAGCACATTTTAAACTCCAAAATAAACTCCAATGTTACTCGACCCTAAATAGAACCACTAAATTGGCAAATTATCTATTAATGAAACAATTTAAAGAAAGACAAATCCTTTTCAAATACAGATTAAGTGACCATGATCTAGAAATAGAGAGGGGAAGACATAGACAAACATGGCCAGCGAGAGAGCAGAGGATCTGTAGACACTGTGATCTACAGCAAATAGAGGATGAGAAACACTTTCTACTCATCTGTCCTAAATATCACAATGTAAGAGAAACATTTCTCCCCATACTTGAAACACTGATCCCATCATTCACTGAACTGAGTGATACTGAGAAAATGCCCTTCATACTTGGTGAAGATGATAACACAGCTACACTAGCTGCAAAATATGTGTTAGCCATTCACAACATTAGAGATGGATAACTCTCTAAAGTGACCTGCTTCATTTATTAATTTACTCAGATGTATTTATTTACTATGCTACATATGACATGATGTATACATATATGTTTTGTTTGTTTGTTTATTTTATTATTTATATATAATATGTTAATGCTTTGGCAACATTGTGATTCACAGTCATGCTAATAAAACTCAATTGAATTTAATTTAATTGAATTGAGAGAGAGAGAGAGAGAGAGAGAGAGAGAGAGAGAGAGAGAGAGAGAGTGAAAGAGAGCAAACATTTTAGTCCATCTTGGACTATCTTCAGCCAAAAGCTAAAAAGCTTAAACATTAGTCAACAACATTTATATTTGTCATTTATAATTGGAGACACCAGGTGATTAACTAAACTGATTAACTGACAATTAAAGTAGTCTTGGAGTAGTCTTACAACCATAGTCCAGCATCATCATCAAAAAATAAAAATAAATAAATAAATGTAATAAATTTCAATGGACGTTGAATATTGAATTTGTTTAACACTGTATATGTAAGGTAAAACTCTTCTCTAATTCAATCTTATTTCCTTCCTATTGGGGCCCTAATTTTCAAAGACTCGAAGAGATGTCTCTAACAACATTTTAAAGATTTAGCTTTTTAGATATACATGTAATTTAGATATAAAATGTAAATGATGAAAAAAAAAAAATTGTTTCATTAAAAGAAAAATGGCATATATATTTGACAAATGGTTAGTGTTTGTCTCATTTGTAAGTAATCAAGAGTGTAGTGTTTAGTGTATATCTCCCTTCATTTGCTTATAGACCATAATTACACATTTAGACTATAATCAGTAGTTTTAAGTCTGGCTGTACTTTGATCTTCACATGAATTATTTAAGAAGCAAAACTCATATAAGATGCCTAAAGTCCTTACAAGATTTTGTTTAAACTTTAACTGGAATAAATATGTTTGAACATGATTAGCCTGTGGTTTCATGCATACTTTATTAGCATGTTCTTTTGAAAGTGAATAAAAGTAAATACATTTTTATTTTGCCATTTTTGAAAGTAAATAAAATATTTATTAAAATTAGTAATAAATTAGTCATTAGTCTTTTTAACATTTTTGGAAAAGTTCTGAAAGCCCTGAAAACCTGAAGTCACTCAATAGAATATATACAGTTTGTACAGTATCAAAACCATTACGTCTATGGAGAGTCCCTGTAAACCACATATACAAGTACGTATATGTGTGTGTATGTGTGTGTGTGTATTATGGTATATTTTGAGAGATGTCGGTCTGAAGCTTTAAAATGCTGGATGTCCTCTTCCATAAAGCAAATCAATAGAGTATTAGCCGCTCAGAGCCAACTGAGTGTCTCTGTCTCCCTGAGGGGAATCCAGCTCTGTCTGTACTTGCTCTTTAACTGGTGACTGTTGCAGACTCACTTTCTAACACATACCCTGGACACCTGCGATGCTCTTCAGAGAGGTGAGAAAGTGCGTAAGAGAAGAGGTAAGTAAAAAATGACAGGCATTAAGGGTTGAAACAAGATGAGAACACTGAAATCATAATACATGCCACATTGATATGATCAAATCTTGCGAGGAAGCCACAATACAATAATGCAAAGCTAATTTTGCAGGCTATAGTCAAGCTGCTGTTTTGAATAAGCAATCTGAAGCCTAGTGATTTTTTGTTTCACAGTTGTTGCTTGTCAGGTCGTGCAGTATAATATGACCCCGGTGCCTGCCTTGGGTAAAAGCCCTCTGTGCAACATCACATGTTATTTATGTCAGAATATACAATATACATCTCAGTTAGGACAAACAGTCATGACCGACAGTGTTTGAGTCTGGAGTGAGTTAAGGCTGGGTAAAACAAGACTCTGACTTCTCAGTAATCAGAACATATTTGATTTCATTTAACAATAATTGTAACATGCAGGGAGTGAAAGATAATGATTTATCTATGTTATAAATCATGCAGTGAAGCTGCAACTGAAGGCCTCTCCTTCATTCTCGATCTCTCAGAGATTCAGTGAGATTGCTCTCTGTATCACTCCCAGCACTTAAGAAAAATCTAGAATTTTAAGCTTGCTGGAGGGAGAGAAAAGGTGAAAGTGTAGAACAAAGCAAGGTAGAGTTGGAGTGATTGTCTTTAACGGCAACCGTCTGAGGCAGATGAGGGGACCATACCACAGTTTTAATCTCTGAATAAACACCACCAATAAATAAACAGCTGAAGAGCACGAGGCTGAGTGATCCGTTCCACATCAGCACGCCCTCACAGGAGCACATTCCTGAACCTCTATAATCCACAAACCCACAGAGACATCTCCACAACAAAGCCCTCTGGCACAGATATAATCACACATGAATTATTAAGAAATCAAATTAATGAGCCAAATTAAAAGAACCTTACACACAAAATGATTGCTATCTTAGGGTCTAAATGCCAGCAACATGTTGGTCAGTGGGGTAGTGACAACACACATGCACTGTTTTTTGTTTTTTTTACCACATCATCACGCGTAAGTCAACATGGTCCCACTTATTTTAGGTGGCTTTAACTACTATGTACATTTAAATTAATAATTTGATACAATGCACTTATTGTGTACATGCTTTTACGTTGTACATATATTTTAAAACATACCTGCATGTAATTAAATCTGTAATTAATTTCTGTAATTACATTTAAAATTACACTGTTGACCCATCCCTTACACCTTAACCCACCCTTAAACCTACCCATACCACCAAACCTGTCCCTATCTTTACCCGTATCCCACCTCAATAGCAGCAAAAGTGTTTTGTATATTTATATATATATACACATACATACATACTTGAACCGTTTAGTTCAAGAACAGCACATAGAGAGCTTCATGGAATAGGTTTCCATGGCCGAGCAGCTGCATCCAAGCCTTACATCACTAAGTGCAATGCAAAGCATCGGATGCAGTGGTGTAAAGCACGTCACCACTGGACTCTAGAGCAGTGGAGACTTGTTCTCTGGAGTAATGAATCACGCTTCTCTGTCTGGCAATCCGATGGACGAGTCTGGTTTTGGCGGTTGCCAGGAGAACGGTACTTGCCTGACTGCATTATGCCAAATGTAAAGTTTGGAACAGTTTGGGGATGGCCCCTTCCTATTCCAACATGACTGCACACCAGTGCACAAAGCAAGGTCCATAAAGACATGGATGAGCGAGTTTGGTGTGGAGGAACTGGCCTGCACAGAGTCCTGACCTCAACCCGATAGAACACCTTTGGGATGAATTAGAGCGGAGACTGCGAGCCAGGCCTTTTCGTCCAACATCACTGCCTGACCTCACAAATGTGCTTCTAGAAGAATGGTCAAAAATTCCCATTAACACACTCCTAAACCTTGTGGAAAGCCTTCCCAGAAGAGTTGAAGCTGTTATAGCTGCAAAGGGTGGGCCAACTCCATATTAATCCCTACAGATTAAGAATGGGATGTCATTAAAGTTCATTTGCATGTAAAGGCAGGCGTCCCAAAACTTTTGGCAATATAGTGTATATATATATATATATATATATATATATATATATATATATATATATATATACAGTATATCCACTATTTTTCACTAGCAAAGACTTTAAGGTTAAACTATGCAATATCCACTTCTGAAACCAATTTGAAAATACTCTGAACATGATACAAAAAGATTGAACTGCTACCCATGCATGAATTTCAATGTTAACAGCTGAGATTGTGACTTGTGTCACAAATGGCGGTCATTAAGCTCCTGCTTATATCTTTGTATAAGAATGGAGTGGATGTGTTACAGTTTTATGCTTTGAGGAAATGTATGTGTGAAAGGTTTTTTATTTTGTTTGTTTCCGTCTCCGCCACACGGTCAGTCAAGTTAGTTTGCTTGTCTCTCCCAAGTAGGAATGTACGACTGTTCACACTTAAAGTCCCTTTCACAGCAAACATGAAAAAAAAAAAAGTGAAACGAATCAAAGACAAATGGTCACACCAGTAGTGAAATTAATATCTGTCGGGTTGAACAAAAAGCAAATTCAAGTCTGTACAATAAAGAGTGCAATGAGCTTCGCACCATTCAGCTGCTCTGCCATCCATTTAATTAATTGTATTTATTATAATAACAATACACAATAATTGATGGCAGAGTAAAAATCCAATTGTTCTTTATAAAGAATACTACACATCACCAAATGAGAATACTACACATCACCAAAAAAACAATAATGCCTGAATATTCAGAGAACAGCATGTGTAAAAAGAATAGACAAGACTCTTTAGATGAGCTAAAACAAAGCCACGTGAGACTGACTGAAATACTATTATTATTGAAGACATGCTGTTGTATCCCGGAATCTCTTCCAGAACACAAATCAAAATGAAACTCCACCCACAGTCAATTGAACAGATCCCATCCTAGTATCTGTTCATTTGGCTGATTTGATGTCTGTGTTTGACCTCTACTAAATGCATTTTGGATGGACTGCAGTAGAGAAAAAAAAGCATTTGGATTAATGGCTGCTGGAATGGAGATGCTATCAGAGGAGGGATTTGAGCCGAAGTGAATGAAACGGTTGATGACCTCCTCCAGGCTAGACTGGACTAAAGCACCGGCCATTTGAGTTTCAAACCGGCCCGCTGATAAGACGCTATCTGTCACTAAACGAAAGAAAGAAAGAACACACAAGAGAGACTCTTGGACAGAGAGACGTCTACTACTACAGCACACACAAAGCATCAAACACTCCAGTAACTTCCACATACTCAGTTTCATCCAAAAACATTCACTGAACATACTAACACAACAGGCTAATAGATTTTCTCACACTTTAGAATGTAGATGAGCCCACACTATGAAATCTAACACATTTCAGTGTCTCTATTTCACTGCTGACAATTCACACTTTTCAAAAAAGATGTAGTTTTAGTACTGCAATTAACAACTAATACAGTATGTTGATTTGTTTATTTAATTAATTTGCAAAAACAACAAATGTACAAACATAAATATAAAAATAAATAATGTGTGCACATATATATATATATATATATATATATATATATATATATATATATATAATGTGTGTGTCACTATATATATATATATATATATATATATATATATATATATATATATATATTAGTGTTCAGTTTCAGGCAGTAGGGGGCAGAGAAGCTCTTGCCCTGAGTATTTTAAACATCTGTGAAGCCACAGTGTGTCAGCTGGTGTGACGGTTGGCCGGCTGAATGAATGGTAATTTAAGATGTAAAAGCGTTGGTGAATAAAAGAGGGCGCCGGATTAACTGCCGGATCCTTTAAACCCCAGAGGACTGGCAGCAACCCAACGGGACCACCAACCACCTGTGTACTTTTAAAATGGACACTTCTCCATTCCTATTCGCTGCCTGAGTAACACAGCAACCAATCAGATAGGACAAATTAAAAAAATAAATAAATAAACCAAAGCAAAAACCTTTTTTTTTTTGCACCATTTATAGTTCTAGTTATAAACCATTATTTATTTGAAACTTGTCTGAAATGAAATGAGCATTAACAATCCACAGGAATTTAATTTTTTCCCTATGTTTAATGGTGCTGTGGGAGGCAAATAAGGTCTCAAAATCAATATAAATCAGCATCAATATAAATTAGTGTGTTGAACAAATGGAACACGCAGAAATATGACCTGCTCTTCTAAGGCAAAGAAAAATCTATCAGCCGTTTACAAATGTGGGTTATAACAGATCTGTCAGTAATACTAAGATGTAGGGAAAATGCATCGATGATTTAGCATCCAAGCATCCATGGCCCTACTATTCAATTAAAAGATTCCACAAAAAGGTTTTAAAAAAATCAATAGATCAATAGAGCCGCATTGTGGTTGTGTAAATGCTATTGGATCATATTCATAGTTAAAGGGTTAGTTCACAATAAATGAAAATTATGTCATTTATTACTTTCCCTCATGTCAATCTACACCCATAAGATATTTTTGATGAAATCCGATGGCTCAGTGAGGCCTCTATTGCCAGCAATGTCACTGAACCTCTCAAGATCCAGAAAGGTACTAGAGACATATTTAAAACAGTTCATGTGAGTACAGTGGTTCTACCTTAATATTATAAAGCGATGAGAATACATTTTGAGCGCCAAAAAAACCCCCAAAATAACAACTTTTCAACAATATCTAGTTACGGACAATTTCAAAACACTGCTTCAAAGCTTTAAGAATCTTTTGTTTCAAATCATTGGTTCGGATCACATAAACGAAGTCTCGTTTACTGAAATCATGTGACTTTGGTGTTCCGAACCACTGATTCAAAACAAAAGATTCGTAAAGCTTCGAAGCAGTGTTTTGAAATCACCCATCACTACATATCGTTGAAAAGTCATTATTTTGTTTGTTTGTTTGTTTGTTTGTTTTGCACACAAAGTATTCTTGTCGCTTTATAATATTAAGGTAGAACCACTGTACTCACATAAACTGTTTTAAATATGTCTTTAGTACCTTTCTGGATCTTGAGAGGTTCAGTGGCATTGCTGGCAATAGAGGTCATCGGATGAGCCATCGGATTTCATAAAAAATAACTTAATTTGTGTTCCGAAGATGAACGAAGGTCTTACGGGTGTAGAACGACATGAGAGTAAGTAATATATGACATTATTTTCATTTTTGGGTGAACTAACACTTTAATGTGATAAACTACACCTGTGCACTGAGAAATCTGATTTATATGGTAGTAAATTCATTGGTCAAACATATTATTTAATGTCACTAAATCAACCTAAACAAATTGTTACACCAAAAAAAAAAAAAAAAAAAAAAAAATGAAAGGTTGGATCACCTTGACACCAGTTGATTAAAAGTCATTGCACAAATGACTCAGAAAGGTGAAATTAGTTCTGAGAAAAGCTCTAGCAGCATTTGAGCACAGATGACATTTGCTGTGATATTTTGTATTTAATTCAGTGATATTCAGACATTTTTAAATCTGACATAAATGTGTAAATACTTTTTTTTTTTTTTTTTGCATTCTACTGAAATATAACACACTGCCATTATTAATATATCCCTGCATCATAACTACGTGATCGCAAGCCTCTTAAAATCAAAGTGCTGCCAATCTTGAGCTCTTGAAATCAAAGCGCTTCTTCAGTGTGCTGCTACAACAAATGAGAGTGTGTGTGGAGCCTCTGCTTTTGTCTTGTTTGTGTTGAAGACTGCTGGCCTAACGGTTGCTCCTCACTGACTACAATAGCCTCCTCAACATGCCTCTGACAGCCTCTGTGTGTGCAGCAGTTGGTAGCTGTTGTGGGGGAGGGGTGTGTATGGAGTACCAAAAGACAATGACTGGCTTGAAAAACACACACAGACAATTTTTAAAAAAATACATAAAAAAATAAAAATAAAAAAAAAACAGAAGAAAATTCTGTCATTATTTAATCACCCTTATGTTATTCCTAAACCTGTTTGACTTTCAATCGACTGCAGAAAAGAAAAGAAGATATATATATATATATATATATATATATATATATATATATATATATATATATATATATATATATGTATGTATGTATATTTATTTATTTATTTATTTTTTCTTCATACAATGAAAGTAGATGAGGTCCAGTCTTGTTTTGACCCTAATGTTCTTCAAAAAATCTTTTCTGTTCCATGGAAAAAAGAACAAAGTCTTATGGGTTTGGAACAATGTGAGGGTGAGAAATGATGACAGTATTTAGTTTTGTGGGTCAACAATCCCTTTCTACCAATGTTCTATAGCTGTGATACATAATACAACAGGCCTTTTTTTTTTTTTTTCACCCTTTATTGCCTAAAAAGAAACTAGAAATCATGCACATGATGTTAAGAGATCATTTTCATCAAACCGTAAAATCACACAAACATGTATTCTGTGCCTGGTTTTGAAGTGCCACCCAACTGAAAGGATCATCTGACTCGGTCCATGGAAAACAACAATCCACTATTTCACCATCAATTCTGCTTTCTCTTCTAGTTTTTCCTGTCGCTGTGATATATATTTCTACACACTCGTTCATATCTCCCTCTGTCTCATTCCAGTTCAGCTCAATGGGGCGTAACGCTCTGCCTCTCTGTGATATCCTGGCTTCTACAGGACTATAATGTTAATGACACTTATAAAATAGATATAAAGAAAACAGCAGTAACCACATAAAGATTTTGATGACACTGAATCATTTGGTGAATAACACAACTGTTCAGGTCACAAACAAAAGAAATTATATGTTGCATAATGAAAATGAATACAATTATTTTATATATACAAGATATAATTACACATATCTTTTGTAATTACAGTAACATGTGCTTTAGACGTTATAAATTGGTCCCATTATTTTAATTATTGTTTAGAGGACAGTGCAAACACACAAAAAAAATGCCAATTTATTAAGAAATGATTTCAGTTAAAATCATTTGTCTGTATACATCAATGGTTCTATAAATAATTACTTATATAATTGTAATATTTTATTATTTATTTATTTATTTATTTTAAATATAAGAGTACATTATATTTTGGACCCATAATTACAAGTTGTTTTATCCATTATTATTATTATTATTATTGTTAGTAATAGTAATAGTAGTAGTAGTTTAACCTGGCATACACATAACACATTATCAATTTATTTTTTCAAATCCGTTAAAGGATTATTAGGCTGCATAAATTAGGTCAGCCAGAACCGGGAATACTTCCAATAACACCAGATGTACTCGTTACATCAGAAGAAGAATGGCGTCTACGCTAATATTAGTCTTTCTGTTTATCCCGAGGTTTACCATAGTCAGCCGGATCCGGGCCGTATCCGGGTGAGATCGAGGACCTGCGCCATGACACAACCACAACACAGCCCTGAAGTATCAGCAGAGATTGAGTCAACTAGATCATCCACTATGAAGGCTTTATCAACATGACAACCAGTGGCACATCTCCTCAACAACCGTCCATACCGGTGTGATGAATACGATCCTCAACTGGATGGAACTGAATTAAACACTTTGAATGTTGCGATCGTATCTGACTTATGATAGCAACCTGAGTCGTAACAAAGCACTGTTCGCCAGAGGAGAACTGGCCCCCCGACTAAGCCTGGTTTCTCCCAAGGTTTTTTCTCCATTTTAACACCTGTTTGCCACCTGATGTCACCTGTTGGAGTTTGGGTTCCTTGCCGCTGTCGCCTTTGGCTTGCTTAGTTGGGGACACTTGACAATTGACATTTGATATTCAACAGTGCTTTGATCTGCCTGCATTGACACTATTCCTTAAGAGCTGCTGTGCAGCCAAAATAATGTACCAGTTATCACTGTAAAGCTGCTTTGACACAATCTACATTGTAAAAAGCGATATATAAATAATGGTGACTTGACTTGACTTGACTAGTAGTGGTAGTAATATATGCTTAATTCCTGAATCTATATTTATGTACAAATCGGTTGAATGAACAATACAATGACTCAGTAATTAAAGGGTTAGTTCATCCAAAAATGAAAATTCCATCATTAATTACTCACCTTCATGTCGTTCCACACTCGTAAGACCTTTGCTCATTTTCGGAATACAAATTAAGATATTTTCATTAAAATCCGATGGCTCAGTGAGGCCTGCATTGCCAGCAAGACAATTAACACTTTCAGTGCCCAGAAAGCTACTAAATATGTATTTAAAACAGTTCATGTGACTACATTGGTTCAACCTTGATGTTATGAAGCGACTAGAATATTTTTTGTGCGCCACAAAAAAATAAAAAATAATAACGACTTTATTCAACAATATCTAGTGATGGACGATTTCAAAACAACGTAACAACTTTACAAATCTTTTGTTTTGAATCAGTGGTTTAGAGCACGTATCAAGCTGCCAAAGTCACGTGATTTCAGTAAAGGAGGCTTCGTTACATCATAAGTGTTTTGAAATTTCAATGGTTCACCACTGGGGGGCGTGACTTTGACAGTTTGATACACGCTCTGAACCACTGATTCGAAACAAAATATTTGTAAAGCTTCGAAGCTTCATGAAGCAGTGTTTTGAAATCGTCCATCACTAGATATTGTTGAAAAGTCGTTATTATTATTATCATTTTTTTTTTTTTTTTTTGTGGCACAAAAAAATATTCTCGTCGCTTCATAACATTAAGGTTAAACCACTGTAGTCACATGAACTGTTCTAAATCTTTAGTAGCTTTTTGGGCACTGAAAGTGTTAATTGTCTTGCTGGCAACGTAGGCCTCACTGAGCCATCGGATTTTATAAAAAAATATCTTAATTTGTGTTCCGAAGATGAATGAAGGTCTTACGGGTGTGGAACGACATGAGGGTGAGTAATTAATGACATAATTTCAATTTTTTGGGTGAACTAACCCTTTAAGTCACTTGTTGCCACCTACTGGCATAACAATATCACCTGAAGGAAAGGTCGTATTCTTGTATGTATTTATTCTAACATTACTTATGATTTGAATAAATCACTTAAAGTACTCAAAAATTATTTGAAATGTAAGTGAAATGTACTTCCTGAACAACTCATCACTTTTCACTCTATATGGCGGATGCAAAATGTTGCTACATGTAGGTCGATTACATTTTTAAAGGTAGGCATAGCAAAAGAACAACAGTTTCAGAATTCATATCCCTATTATCCTTAACTTGAACTTCTCAGTGTTCACATTGAGTCTCAGTCTGCGGCTGCTAACTTCCTTTTCTGATGATTCTGTTCTTTTCTATTTTTAGCCTATTCAAATCTCCGATTTATCCGTTGTCTCAGTGATTCCCATGCAACTCTAGGGTTTATAAATGTGTTTAACTTTGATATGAATTTGATGAGCAGTGTGGTTATGAAACTGATGTTGGCTGGTTGTTAGTAGGTTATTACATTTCAGGACAGCAGTCCAGAGCGGAACGCTTCCCAGACTGAGATAATGGAATTAAAATGATTAAATCTACTATGGATTTCACACACTTGATTTAAGATGCAATTTTCAGTAAAGTAACCTCAAAAACTCAACACAAATTAGCCATAGCACATCTGTCTTTCCTGTTGTGTGTTCACAGTCTGTCATTTATACTTCACCCCAAGCACACAATGAAAGTGTGTGTGTGTTTGTAAGATTAAAACTAACAGCAGTGTGTGTCAGTGTGTAGTATATGTGCAGACAGCAGAATAGGGCTGGCGTTGTGTCACTTCTCTGATGAATCACGCACTTCCGTGTGATTCAGTCCTCTCTGAGGATTACAGCCGTCTAATAGAAGACCCACATATACACACACAGTCACACCTCAGTGCTAAACCCACTGCCACTCACAGTCATCCTACTGACACCTCATGCTTATATCAACACACAAAACACAACATGTTCAAACTTATTTGACATTTTATGAAGATCACATTGCTAGGGTGTTGTAGTGTTGCTTGGTGGTTGCTTAATGGTCCAACTAATGGTCCTTTATTGTTATGATATTGATATTCCATGTGATATTGTAATCATCAAATAAGTCTTCTTTAAAGGCCGTACAGTGATGTGTTCGTCCTCAAAAAAAAAAAAAAAAAAAATGTTATCATCCGAAAGTTATCATCCCTGTTACTTCAAGGTTTTTTTTTTTTGTTTTTTTTGGAGCTTGACAACCTAACATCTTGACAACCTTAAATCTTTTGTTTCATGGGAGAAAAAACAAACAAACGAACAAAAAAACATATCAAGCACATTTTTTGTCTTTGTCTTCATTTAAGAGTTTATAGACCAAAAAAAAGTATTTGAAAACCAGACAAAAATACAAAAGGTACAAGGCTGTGTACTTGACACCATTAATAGGAAAAAGAAGCATTGCAAATAATTCAATTACAAAATGATATAGCGAAATATAAAACTATTGACTTAAAGTTGTTTATCATATATATGGAAAAAATATCAACAAGGTTTATTAAACACAAAGGCCAATAAGGCGTAACAGCGTGCATGAAGATAATTAATTAAACACAGTTGATAACAAGGAACTAATAATGACTGTAACTATGGAAACTAAAGAGTGGTGGGAAATTCAAACAAAGGAACACGTGACTAATGAAAACATACTAAAAGTCCATGAAAACTGAAACTAACTGAACATAAGTGACAACAATTTATATTAAACTATGTTTAAATATTTTATGTCAACTGCAGAAATGAAAAAGGGCATGTGCTTAAGATTTATATTGGCGCAATTCTTTGATTGGTAAATGGTTCTTTGCAAAATAATGAGCAATGCAGCTTTTTAGCAGGAATATGTTGAAATAATGTGGGCTGATGGCTTCAACAAAAGCATATACCATCAATTAACAGCCTTGTAACCCACAGTAGGTCTGTGTTTATAAGTTATAACTGAGAACTAATTCCCCAATGAAGAAAATTAGTGCCATTTTTACTTCCAGAACAGAAATTGTTGCACTCTGTGGCAACGTTACAACCAAGCACATTACTAAACTCTGAAACTAACAAAGAATAACATGGCTTTTAAAGAAACCAGTACCATTTTTCAGGAAACAGCCAACTGTGAAAAAATAATGTCACAAAACTCAAACCGTGAAAAGTAATTTGACGAAAGGTGCAAAAACACAGTGGAGCACTATAAAAGAGTTTGCCTTACAGTAAGTGCAGCTGAAGCCATCTGTAACCTCTGGCCTCAAAACACACTGGTGTCAACGTTTGATTGACAGTGATATACAACTCATACTCTGTGCACTTAAAACACTTAAAGGGCTTGTGTCGTGAGAAATTGATTTTTTCTTTGATCTTTTCAAATAGTAGAGTTCATGTGCTAAAAAAAACATTCTGTAACTTTCGAACTCAAAACTCTTTTTTTTTCAGTTCAAAACCAGCATTTAAACCATGGCTGAAGAAGCAGAAAAGGTCTGAATCCAGAAGACAGAAAGACTGACAAGTAAAAGTATGAGTGCTAACGTTGTTATGGCATACACAAAGTGGAAAGATGATAATAGCCTTGCATAGTGATGCCTCTTTTACACTAGTGTGTTTTTGTTTTAAAACGGCGTTTTAAAATAAAAACAATCCTTGTCTACACTGGCGTTTTCACAGCATTTCAGAAACGATCTCTGTCTACACTACACGGCCGAAAATGCATATGACATGACTGTTCATGTACACTGGGCATGGGCATACAAGTGTAAACAGCTGCCTGTTGCGCATATAGGCAGCTGCAGTATTAGAAAAAACCTAGAGTTGCTAAAAATTACAACAAAGCCAGGAAAGATTGCAGTTCAGTCTTTGTTTACACGATTGTCAAGGATATGCAGAGCAAATGTGGGCAGCCACGCCATCGTTTTCAAAAGTCTCAGTTTTGGTCCGTTTATATTGAAATGCAACCCCAGCGTAGTGTAAACAACAAGCGTAACCATAGCAAAACATGCGTTTTAAAACGAAAACGCACACTGTAAACCCGAATAAGTTGGAAAAACTCAAAAAAATTTGAGGCAATTAGTTGTTAAGTAGGTAAATAAGTTTAAGTAAGCAGAACTGGCAGGTTTTTATTTTGCACTTATACATTTTAATCATTCTTAACTTGAAATGTTTGAGTATACTAATTTATACATTTAACATACATTTTCAAGTAACCTCAATGTGAACATTTTTATTAGTGTAAACTTAAAATGTTAACTTGCTAATTTGCTAACATGTTAACAACAGCATGATATAGCACTTGCTGAATGAGTGCAGCAATATAAAGCATGTAACATACTTGCTCTCAAACCAAGCCGCATGCAACTTGTTACCATGATGGTAACTCTCTAAAAACCCACATTAACAGAAACTCTTCTAAATTAGCATAATCAAACATTAATCACTACTAAATATCCAACTTAACATTAATCTTGAACAAAAAAAACATTATATAACACTTAATTTTAGCATTTACTCTCCCTTTCACGTGCCATGGGCAAAGCATGCTGGGAAATAAAAAAATTCCAGCCCAGTTTCAGTTAAATTTAATTTTGTCTAAATTAAAAGAAATAAGTTCATAAAACTCAAAACAATGAAACAGTTAAGTTTACTTAAAATATATCAGTTCTGTGAACTTGAAAGAAAAGAAAGTTCTAAATACTCATAAAAGTTAATTTGACTGAACTAATTTGTTTAATTTAAGTTTGTCCTATTCAAAATCAATTAATTATTTTGAGTGTTAGGGTTTACAGTGCACTAGTACAAACAGGGCCTAAGTTAAAGAAGGAAACTCTCAGTTTGTATTACCAGTGAGTGAAGGTTTGCAGTTTAATCGTAGATTCCTGCAGGAAACTGTCCTGTTAATTATTAATTGCTTAATAGTTACTTCAGATAAAGAATTTCTGCTTAATGACACTTAGAGAGAGAGAGAGAGAAAGAGAGAAGCCATAAATAATGTTAAGTAAAGAAGAAATCAGAATGTCAGGCAGCCGACGGAGCTTTTAAGGTTCAGATAGTGAAAACTCAGAGAGAAGTATACCGAATGAAAGAGTACGAGAGGACTCTTTCGGCACGGTCAGGTCTTTACTCCTACAAACACCTCTGCAGTATTTGTCAGTGGGCTGAACAGAGCTTTACTGCTGGCTGAGAAAAGGAAGCACCAAACGGAAAAAAGGCGATCAATCAACAGCTTCCGTGCAACTCTCTTGCCTCCGCTGAGCTCAACCTCTTTCCACGCCCCTCATGACAGTGATAAATTAGTGGCGCACTAAAGTGCTTTACAGCTCCGCAACATTCATCTCATCAACATCACACCAGCGTGCCTGAGCAACTGCTCGTCCCAATTCAACTCCCTCTGATACAATTATTTCAGGCCTGGTACCAGGGTACAAATTTAATACACGCCAAGGGCCAAATGCAGGTAATAATTGGCTTTGACAAAAAATAAATAAAGGATAGCATAAGCCGGTAATTAAAGCAAAACAGATTCCAAAAAGGTGATACAAGAACCCTGTTGGGATTTATTTCTTCTAATGAGTATCTGGCTGTACATTTTTTAGCTGTTACATAGCTTCTTAAAATAAATAAATACATGGACAAAAAAAAAAAAAAAAAAAAATTTTTAAATAATTAATTAATTTTTTTTAATTATCTTATTATCTTACTTGAAGACAGGGGGGTTTCTAGACCCTTGTTTGAGAGGCTTCAGCCCCCCCATCTGTTGTCTTAGCCCACTAAAACTATAATCTAACTATAATAATTATCAATGTGAAATGTGAAATATTATTTCACATTAAAATAACAATTTTCTATTTTAATATATTTTAAAAAGTAACTTATTCATGTGATGGCAAAGCTGAATTTTCAGCATCATTACTCCAGTCTTCAGTGTCCCATGATCCTTCAGAAATTATTGTAATATGCTAATTTGGTGCTCAAGAAACATTTCTTATTATTTTCAATGCTGAAAACTGTGAAAAGATTTATTCATGATTCTTTGATGAATAAGAAATCGTGTGTAACATTATAAATGTCTTTACTGTCAAACAAATGCAGATGTGGCTTCTTTCAAAAACATTGTAATTATTCCAAACTTTTGACCGGTAGAGAAATTATTTGTTGTTAGGAGAATAACACGTAACTTTTTTAAAGAAAATAATGCAAATAACAGTTCCACGAGGAAACAATATTTAGGCTACCTTTCTTGTTACTCCCTCTGAATTGCTCTTTATCTTTTATATTGAGTCCCCGTCATGTTTTCATTTTACTTTTTTGATCAGTCGCAGCATTGGCGACCATTTATCTTCCCTTTGTCAGCGTTGATGTGTGCATGAAGATGTCTGATTAACTTCTACATCATTTTCCTTGAATGCAAACCAAAAATATGCTACACATTATTTCTTTCATCACTGTTGCTCCTGTACTCCATCCCATCAATATCACTTGAAAAAAAATGGAGGTGTCACCAATAAAGCCTTCTGCTCTTCTTGTGATATTATATGAGTTATGTGCCCTGTGCTGCTGAAGGCTGTTATCTCAACAGCTCTTACACTTGAGATCATTTGAAGGTCCATGTCTGAGACACTATTAGAGCCCCTCAATCATCTTTATCAGAATTAAATGCTATTATCTGCTTATGCAGCTACATACATTAAAATACAGCATTACTTCCATTAATAAAATCCACGTAGGCTACAAAGTTTTGATTTGAAAACATAGTGAATCTACTAAATTATTGCTGTGTGCGAGTACAGAATATGAAATCATTCCTGAACTAGCGTAAACAGTACTGTTTTGGATTCACTAAATGGATGCATCTGTCAGTGGCTTCTGTACTCCCTTGAATACAATGAAATTTAACAGACTCAAGCAACAAAGTGGTGGCTATTGCCTTTAAAATATGGTAAAATATACTGTAATGTCATTTCTATTGAAACTTGTATGTTGTGTATTTACATATACCATTTGTAATTACATTTGAGATGAAGTTTCAATTTAGTACATTTAAAATCTATTTACTTTTTATGTAATATCAAATGACACTACAGTTAAAATTATCATCAGTTACTTGTGCTTTACTATGTTAGTCAACCCGTTAAAATAAGTGTACTTATATAAAGCACAACAAAAGATTATTGTATGTTAACATCAGAAAGCTGGAACTGACCCTTCGCCAGGAGTTTGATTGACAAGCGATCTAACCAATCATAACGCTGAATCCGCCATTTTGTCCGACAAAGCAGTCAGGAGTTAGAAGATTAACCTTGGTGGAAAAATGGTGTGTACTGATATCTTTCCGCGTTTGAAACAATATTCCTTCTCATGTTCATTCATGTTTATTTGATGCTATAAATGAATTAGTAGGAAGAGATGATCGGTTCACGAACCGCTTGATCTGAGGAGCTACGACGATCTGTCACGACACATTAAAGAGCCACAAAACGGTTTTTATTGTTCGATTTTCTTAAAAAAAATGACAGCGTTTGAAAGTTGGGACTTTATGTTTAATATCATAAGTAACCTGCTCTGTCTTGTCTGTCGACATGTTGTCAGTCCTCTTTGCTCAGCAATGTATTTTTCACTCTGTGTGGCGTGACGGCGCCGTGGCTTGTTGGACAAAACAACAGTAACTAAGAGGGGTGGGTCTTTGCGAAGGGTCAATTGTGGTGTTTCAATTCTTTTAATCATAAAATTGCCACATTTACAAAATGGGACAATGTGGAATAACATTCAGATTGCAAAATATTCTCTCCCAGTATGGGTTTATGTACTTATTTTACAAGAAATATAAAGTAAATATACACATGGCATACACACACAAATAACCTGTGGGCAGCAGCATAAGCATCAGTGTCACAGGTCTACACAGAGTCATGGACCGGTCCTGAGGAATTACGAAGACCGGCAGAAAATTTGCTCTGCACTTCACTTTATATTATTGTCAATGGCTCTTCATGCGTGAGGGAAATCTAGCTCAGAATTCACAGCTCTGCTCTAAATCCTCGTGATCTGCCTCGCTGTCGACTGTCTAGAGACATCCTAACCAAAATGGAACCTCATAAGTGACTGATTTGGAACATTCTAAATTATCAACAAGCCACACAAATAATGCTCACATTTGATTCCAACAGAGTTTGACATTAGCATGTTGCTAAGCTAACAATGTGATACTTTAATAAGAAGTTTATTTTAGTAGATAAATGGGAAATTGGTCTTATTAGTACATTATTAGAGGATACCCTAGTGAAAAATATGTGTGCTTAACTGTATTAAATGTGCAATTGTACTGTTTATTTACTGTATTTAAATGTTTTTTTTTTTTTTTTTTTTAAAGAAATCTATACTATAACATTAATTAGGGTAAATTCAGGGTGATTGGGGCACTTTTTTGCCAAAACTGGAATTCAACTGGAATTCATCCTAAATAAAAGGCACCTACAGAGAGTACATTTTAATGACATTTTAGTGTTTTTAACACTTTTTTTAGCGTTTTTAAAAACTTTGTAATAATGTCAAATTAAACATTTTACATTTGAAAGTAGATTTGAAATGATTGTTTTAATAATCTTTTGTCATGCTTTAAAGAGGTAACATACCAAAGAACATGTAAAATACTTGATTATAATTTAAACTGTAGTTTGTTGTTCAGAATTATTTTAAGTGTACTGCAACTTCATTACAAATGGGTAATTACAAATATATTTAAATACATGACATTCAAGTTTAAATAGAAATTACATTAAAGTATATTTTAGTTTCTCATAAATGCTTGTTTATATCTACATCATTTTAAACAATATATTTTTAATATTTTCATTTATTAACATTTTTCAATTAGGAATTAAATGTCTGAAAACATTACATTCAGTTTGCATTGCACATAATACATATTCTTTTGATGTACTGTAACTAGTGATGGGGCTTCAAAGCTTGTATCATAAAAATGAAATATCTCACAGTGAAGCACAGTATCGAAGCTTGGTTTGTTTTGCCATAACCATGTGATCCGTGATGTCCAAAGCTTTGTTTTCGCACACAACCACGTGAATGCTTTTATTCTGATTTAAAAATAGTGTAAACTGAACCAATGTCATTCATGGCAGACCACACAATTTTTGCCTTGATTGTAGCCGAAGGAAGTGGATGCGATTGAAATTCCCATGTTTTGAATATCAGATCAATATCAAAATTGTCTAAGAAGGAACTTGTCTTAGAAAAAACACGGAACACATGTCGCCCTTGTCATCACAAAATGTGACCAATGAGATTAAAGGGTGTCATCATCAAGGCTTTCGCAGCAAATTTTGAGCAACTGCAGTGCCTGACTTATGGGGCGTTCACACCAGACGCGACTTGCGCAAATAAATCGAACTATTTGCGCGTAGTTGGACGCTTGAACATTTTGAGTTTACTCACTTCATTTGCGCGTGAAATTCACTTCACAACAGATGCGAATTCGCGCAATGAGAGGGCTTCTGCCAGGTGGCTCGTCTCGTTTCTGCACACTTCCTCTGAATAAACACATCAACTCGTCAGCAGGAAAGTAGTTGTAAAATACGGCGAATAAGCTCAATTTGCTGGCTTTAGCTAGCTTGTAGTCTCAATATGTATATATATATATATATATATATATATATATATATATACACATATATATATAGCTCAAATTGATTAAAGAGCATTTTTTACAGCTTACCAGATCTAAGACTAAGCCAAAAGCTTATGTGAATAAAGCTGCATCTGATCAAAGCAGATTCATAAAGTTGCTACAACAGTACCATACAACACTACAGTTAATTTTGTCCCATTTATTTCATAAATTCATCCACAGACTCATTATTCATACATTGTGTAAGTACCATGACACGTGAGTATTTATATAGACGAATTATTTTTATTGCCTTTGTTTTTCAAAACGCAAACTGATTTTTTTAATGAAAATCAAAAAATTGGCAGGGTCATATGGGACGCAAAGGCAGCATTTCCAACGTTTTTTGGCACAATTTGATGAAAGTCTCAAATGCTTCAGAAAATCTTGGTAACAAAGTCCACTGAGGGTGAGTTGAAGTGATCCCAAGTGCAGTTTATTGAATCCAAATGTGAACAGAAACAAAATAAAGACCTGAGTAGACTTGACTTGATTTACTGAAGAACTATAAACTTAAACAAGAGCAGAAACATAAACTCACCAACAATGATTACAGGGAACAAAGCTAGACAAGAGACGATGATAACATGAGGGCTATACACAAGGACTAATGACTAAACGAGGAACAATCAAACAATAAACCAATGAGAAAAAAGGACACATGTCCAGAACAACAAATGAGAACATAAGGCTTGTTCGACTTCATGCGGCGCATGAAAATTTGTCCGACTTTATTTGGCGCTGTAGCCGCCTTATGATCACATGTGCCATCAAAGTACCGCGAAAGCAAATCAAGACCAGTCTCCTATAGGTCAGGCACTGCAGTTGCTCAAAATCGGCTGCGAAAGCCTTGATGATGACACACTCATTGGTCAGATTCTGTGATGACAAGGACGACGTGTTGTGGGTCTTTTTTTTTTTTTTATTTAACCAGTTTTATTATTGAATATCTGATATTCAAAACTTGGGAATTTCAATCGCATCTACTTTTTCGGCAAGGATACTTTAAGTAGTATATGTGATTCATACATTTCTGCAAAATATGTGCAGAGTTTGTTCACTGCATATCAAACAACATTACATAAAACACTTCCTCTGAGGAAACATTGAGCTTTCCATCTTCTGCTAGTGCCTCTGTTTCTCCAAGAGAGCTAAGAAAGCTAAGTGACAACTCCTGAGGGAGGCCTGAGCAACACATAGGACGTATCTCTAAAGTTAGCACCGTTTAAAAGCCAACCGAGTCTGGAAGAGCAGCGTTTAATCCACACCACGCAGCCTGAATGCTTTTAATGAATCTATTTCATGCCCTTACGATACACACACCGCCTTTCACAGCGAAAGTGAGGCGAGAGAATGAGATACGCCGTCTCGCCAATTGTCTGACAAGTGCGCACGGTTGTGCTTTGAAGTGTCCGAGCCTTTGAGCCTCTTGTGAGGATGATCTGTGCAAGCGGTTTAGGCTGCTGAAGAACTGGATTACATTGCCTCTACTTTTCCAATTAATTATCTGGCTGTTTGGGAAATGAGCACGAGGGCACCGCAGGGTTTCTGACTGACGCTCGCTGAAGAGCCCACGCGCCCCAAAATAGAGTAATGAAGCCAAAGGAGTGCGGAGTGATAAAAAAGATAGCCTAGAACTTTGTCCAAGTGAACAGCAGAAATAGTCCCGTTTGTGGGTGTAGTGTTGGTTTTCCACACTCAACGATCTTAAATGCTTTGGAGAGTTACGTAAAAAAATAATAAAATTGAATCAACTCACATTTCCTTTTGATGTAGCGTTTGCAGTTCATTTTGAGTCTGCTTACTTCATTTGAAGACGGAATTTTGTGATATAGACATTATCACAGAAAAAGCATTAGCTAGAGGTCAGTAAAAACTCTCAGCATAGTCCCTGGAGACTGTAAGTGATGTTAAAAAGGGAAGAAAACCATTAACCTGAGGAAGGGTATTTTCCAAAGGTCAACAGATTACAGGGCTTTTGTGTATAGTGGCTGTTTGCTGGGTAAACGATTCAGGTAATGTTATTAGTGCTGTTTGCTAAGGCAAGCATCACTTGCTTATACTGAGGGTTAGTGATCTGAACAAACCTTTAACCCATCTAGCATAATTTGTGCTACAGACATGCACAATACTTTAAATCATGTGGCTTGTTGAGGAAAGGTGTGCTCTTACTTTTCTGTTTGGTTCCGACTAATGAAAAATCATTGGAATCTATTCCCATGAGGCCCCTGACCGTATTTAGAATATCATTGTGTGAAAATTCACCTAAATATTAGAGATGCACCGATACTAAATTTCTCTGCCGATACCGATAGCCGATTATTCAGAATGATATCGGCCGATACCGATACCGATAGTTTGGTTTTTCTTATGGGAAAAAAAAAATCTCTCCCAATTAATGTTGCAAACTATACAGGGAACCCTCTTATTTGGTACACTACAATATTAGAGGTTATACAATTAACAACAGAGATATTATATTCAGCTGCTGTTTATTTTCAGATATAATAATTACACTCAAATAAAAACTGGTAGTTTTCATAAGCACTTGTGGTCTTCATGGCAAATTTACACAAACATATAATTAACAGTAAATAAGCTCCTCTCTGGTGTTTTAGTTAAGGAACTGTGAACATTAGAAAACATTCCTGAGGTAAATGTGACATGATGTGACATACTGTTCACAAGCTGTTTTATTGACGTCTTTCCGCGGTTAAAACATGATTACATGAGACATGATACATTCTGGTAAGTTGTACCATATCTTTCAACATATGTTTGATGTTCATGCATGTTTTTTTAAAATATAACTTGTATTGAACAGGAAGAAAAGACTCGCACTCTGCGTTGCCGCCTGAACTGAGGCATTACAGCGATCTGACACGTCACATTTAAGAGCATCAAAACGCCATTTCTTGTTTGAATTTCATGATAAAATGGACAGAGTTTGAAAACTGAAACTTGTATTCTTATGAGAAGTAACAAAGCACAAAGCTTTTTGCGATTATTTGAAGGGAGGCGCTACAAATAATATATGATGTAGGAAAAAAACGCAGACCTGGTTGCATGAGTTGCAGTCTGAACACGTTTTTCCGCACCCTTTTGATTGACAGGATATAATCGGCCCTGATAGTTTGGTGACAGAATCCTGACACTTATGTGTTTGTCTTGTGTGTGTTCGACTTTGGGGTTGCTCTCTTGGCTGTGCGCTCTTAAGTCTGTTTCTTGCATGCTCTGGGCATGGATGTCTGGATCCTGACACTTGACACTCTGGATTGTGTTTTTCCCCCATCGAGAAGGTTTAAGTTGTGTTTTGTTTATTTTTTGATTAAATAAAGCCCTTCAGAGCTCTCTGCGTTTCAGTCCTTACAATTCTTGATCCAAACCTAACAAAAAGGATATGTAATTATAATGTAGGTAGCCTATAGTGTTACATAGTTCATGTAGTAGTTCATATAGTTAACTGTGTTAAAAATAATATGTATGATTTTTTTTAATTGTACTCGTGCTAACAATATTTTATTATTACTACTAGCCTTTAGAGCTAATCAACAAGTAGGCCTACTTGTTGATACATTCAACAAGTGTTTTTGGCATTTTCCACATACAACCTGGTCTCATGGAAAGATGTACCTGTGGGAACATTTTCACGAGTTGCAAAAATATGTACCGATACATACATATCACTGCAGTTTCCAACAGAAATTAATAGTAGAGGCAGTAAAACAGCAAGCGCGTTTAATTGTTTTTATACACAGTTACGATTACACAGTCAGATTATGGATTAATAAAGGCTTGTTTTCACGTCTCCTTACACAATATTATGTTATGACTTCAAAACGCTTTTTTACCAAAGTGCATCGGTTAACCAGATCCATATGTTTCGCTTTTCTGACATAATAAGCTTGCTCGGTAGCTCAACTGATATGGAGTTGAGGAAGCCTTGGGTACGAATCCGTCCGTCCGAAAAACAAGTCACGGTAAAATGAGGGATCAAAACAAGCTAAAACGGCACGATTACGGATGCTTTTTATGTCAAATTTGCTTTTGTTAACACTATCGGGTAGGTTTAGGTGTAGTGTTGGTAGTATGTTATTTATTTATTTATTTATTTTTTAAATGGAGCAATAGCGCCACTCACCAGACAAAATTTCAAATCAGAACCGCAGTGATTTGTATAAAAACCAACGTCATAAAACGTACCATATTTACATTTATCTGTTCCGGCAAAAAAATTAACACGCTTTTAGCGCCACTCAGTGGACATTTCACACTGAAACTGCACTGGTATGTACGTATCGGTACGTATTTTGCGACTCGTGAAAACGTTCCCACAGGTACGTTTTTCTAATGAGACCAGATGAGTAATTTTTTTAGGTTTCTTCATAAAAGATTCTAATGGTTGTACATAGCATCTCAAAGGCCTCAAAGCTGGTGGTCTCCAAACTATTGATATAACTGACATTCATATCTTCAGTGGAAAATGTCCTGTCCATGGTGTGGATGAGTTTGAAGTATAGGTCCATATTTAGGTTAAAGCACCACATCCTATTATACTTAAAGTCTTTGATCGCAACTTAGATCAGGATAGTATCATTCGTCTCCATGAGAATGTAAAAAAAAAAAAGTACATTTGAAAGTTTCTTGTAATGCAGTTTGAAATAGTGACGTTTTAGGACTTCTATGAACTTCCAGGGGTTATCGAGACAAACAGTGTCATACAGACTGCACATATGTAAGCTAAGCCAGCAAATAAGCATGAGAGATGAAAAAATAAAACAGCAAAAACAAAGAAATGCCCTCTAGTGACAGACTGCTGGACTCAAAGAGATGTGTTTTTTATTCTTTCAGGCTTGGAAAATGACTGAAATTTGTCTGTTCCCCTGTTATTTTGTCCGAGGGGCTTTCATTAAAATAACAAACATTGACTTTGGAAAAGCCATGAAAAGAGTAATGACTTTGAGACAGAGTGTGGAGCGTGTGCGTGCTTGGGCCGAGGGTGACGATCAGTCAACATGCAGTGAGATAGAACACACTCGCTCTGGATTTTAATTATCTCACCCTCCCTGCAAAGTTTACTATTTGTAGAGCAAACTACATCCTGCTGCTTGAGCTGTACACACAGAAAAAATAAGATCTTTTGTTTACTTTCAGGAAAAGACCAGTCTGACATTTCCCCTTCACATACACCTCACTGGAAGTGTCTCTTTCAACCTCCTGATATTTATATTCCTGCGCTTTTGCCATTTCACAGCATCCTTATCTTCTGGTCCTGTCAGAGCTTCAGCTAGTCAGGGGTTCATAGCTGTCTGGTGGAGATGTTTCCCTACATCCAACTATATTTCAGGAAAGGGAGACGGACAATGAGGAGAGAAACCTTCCTAAACTAGCTCCCTTATTAGACCCCACACATTGGGACCCTGTCTCAGTGAAAATAGAGGCCATGTCCTGAAATGGTCACACATTATGTTCTGATTGGTTAGGTGAGGTTCGAATTCAGCAGTGCCATTTTGCTATTTCTGTGCAAAAAAAAAAAAAAAAGAAAAAAGATGTGTCTTAAAAATCTTATGAAATCTTAGAGGTTGTGTACCAGTAAAGAAACCACATAGTTTTATCTAAAAAACAAAAACAAACAAACAAAAAAAACATTGCATTTGCCAAAGAACATAAGTACTGGTGATTGGAGCCGCATTCTGTAGTCTGACAAATCAAAATTTAACAACCTAGCATTGGGTGGTGTCAGGTATGTTCGTAGGAGATGATGTTTGGTGTTTTAACACCAAATGCATGTGTGACACCATTAGGCACAGCAGGGGAACATAATGGTATTGGGGACGCATGTCTGCAGCAGGTGTTGGAAGGACGTTGAAAGTTGCTGCCACTAAACCAATACTAATCCTACTGAACACAATGTAGCCAAATGTGGAGGATCCGTTTGGAGATCAAATGTGTATTATCCCAAACACATAGCGAATGCAACAAAGTTGCGTGCAATGAAAGTATTCATGCTCAGCATTTTGAAGTCTTCAAGTGGCCTCCTCAGTGCCCTGACCTTAAAGCCATTGAAAACCTTTGGGAAAATATAAACTTAAAGGGGACCTATTATGCAAAATTCACTTTTGCATGGTGTTTAGACATAAATGTATGTTGGCAGTGTGTGTACACAACCACCCTATAATGATAAAAATCCAACCACTCCTTTTTTTTTAAATCCCCATAAATCATAGGCAGTGTCTCTGAACAAGCCGTTTCCAGATCCCTGGCAATGTGACGTCACATTAGCCACAGGCCCTGCCCATGAATGTTGACAGACACTGCCATTTTAACATAGAACCGCCCTGAGCGAGTTCACAGCAAGTTTACACAGTCGTTTACACAGCGTTTTAGGTGTTCTGTAGCTGGATGGATTAATCCACATAGCTCTCTCCATTTACTCCCGAAATCTGAGCCGCTGAAGACGAGGTGGATTCATTTTGTTTTCGAAGAAAATGAGGAGAGAGAGAGTGTATTGATAATATTTTAATGCACACTTGCACTGTGTTTTATTAAGCTCTTACAGTGAAAACGGACGCTTCATCTTTTGTGTGAAGTACAATAAACGTCATAAAACTCATCGGTAAAGTCGAACGGGGTCCGGTACAACAGGCTTGTATTAATATAGTGGATAAAAACAAGAAGACAATATAAGTTATAACCGTAATTAAACTAAACTATACCTGTTCTATCTCCATGCAGCATATATTCGCAGTTTCTGACATTATAGTGTGTCCTGACTGAATCCTGACACCGGAGAATCAGCTCTTGAAGCTCCGCCCTCTTAGGCCAGCGCATCAGCTATTTTGCATTTAAAGGGCCCACACTGAAACGGCGCGTTTTTGCTCAACACCAAAAAGTGGCAATTTTAATAAGCTATAAAAAATGATCTGTGGGCTATTTTGAGCTAATACTTCACATACACACTCTGGGGACATCAGAGCCTTATATTACATATTACATCTTGTAAAATAGGGCATAATAGGTCCCCTTTGAATTGTGATAAGTCATGCAGGTCTTCCAATGAAGCTCAACTTTGGAAAGAAGTTAAGCATGAAACAACGCAAAGTTTAGTGAGTCAATGCCCAGGAGAATGGCTGTTGTAATAAAAAAATAAAATAAAAAAAAACAAGGGAGAACCAACAAAACACATTGTAGCCAATGTATGCTTTATGTCCTGTGAGCTTTTTTTTTTTTTGCATAATACAATAAAACCTATATTTAATTATATGCTGGTGTATGCCTTTCTTTGCAAATAATTTTGTAATTTTAATAAAGTTTAGTGTATTCTTCTTCCCAATATAACTTACTCCTCATATTTTGATTGTTAAATAAACCTGAAGTGTCATTAAAACCAAATATTGTGCAAATATGCCCTTGGGACATCACTTTTTTGGAACAAATAAATAGGCTAAAAATGTATTATATTTTGCCCCAAGCTATCATACTATGAAAGGCTCCAATAAAGAGTGGCACAAAAGCGCGTATGCGAATGATGATGAATCGTAGGCACAGTATCGAATTTGGATCCGTCCCGATATCTGATCCAGCAAAAAAGGTCCGCATCGGACCGATACTGAGTATCGGATTGCCGCTTCCCTAATAAATATGACATAGCGGCTACTGCATTAACTGTATTTCCACTTCACAGTCATGTTATCTGTAAATGAACCAGATCTTATTACTTTTGGGATGGATCAAAGATTTTTGACATATTCTCTGACATAAATTTTCTGCGGTTTCTGTACAAAAGAGCATAAGGCGTGTTCTCATTGTTCATCTCAGTACAGGCTTTAGAAAGGAGTCATTTTATACTTTTCAAAAATATCTGAAGAATTTGGTGAAAGACATGACTAAAAACTTTAACATATTCAAATATGACAGTTTTGGAAAAAATATTCTTTTTCCAAAGCAATAATAATTTCAAAGTTTAAGCTTGACCTGCACATTAAAGTGAATTTCCTTCTCATTAACGTTAAACCAAATGGCCTGTTTTTGTTGTAGCATCTATGGACAGTGCCAAGAAGCTATAAAAATCATTTTCTTCCATTGTACTGTCTCTGCCACTCCTCAAATCTG
Source organism: Elopichthys bambusa (assembly GCA_037101425.1). NCBI lineage: Eukaryota > Metazoa > Chordata > Actinopteri > Cypriniformes > Xenocyprididae > Elopichthys > Elopichthys bambusa. Next base: position 16,850,756 of record CM074448.1, on the reverse strand, counting down.
TCTTATCGACTAGCATATCGAGCTCTGAAAGTCCTATTTAGTTCACACAGACGTTCACCTAATGTCATCCCATTGATTGGCAGCTAAAGTCAGCATGTTCTACATCAAACATTCAAGTATGCAGGGATGTTTGAATACTACAAAAAGTTTATTCTTCTCAGCATGTTTACTTGCGTCAGGGATGTGAAAATTTCCACCAACGCACAAATCAGAACAAATCACATTGAAGTTGTTACCAGATAAACAGCAATCACGGCCGGACAAAAGAGGTGATAATTGCAGCTGCGTCCATCAAAACGCATATCAATGGCATTTGAATGAGTCTTATCTGCAGAAAGATTTCAATGTATCTGATAATTGCAGAAACAAAGCATCTTTTGTGTTTTAATTGGGCTGCCGTGTGGGTCTGGGAAGAGAGACTCAATCAGTAGGCCATCGAGGGACTCATCCTACGTGCTGTCAGTCAAATGCTCCTCTACACGATAAAACGGCTGGATTAAATTGCCTTCTCTGCTGCTAAGAATTAGGGTGGGCTGAAATTGTATTTTTTTTCCTCATATGAAAGGCTCCAAAGAGAGAATTGATCTTCAGTGAAATAACTTAGGCTGCGAGAGATGGAATTGCAGGAAACAGGATTTTTATGAAAAATGCCTTATGCCGTCATGGGTGTCAACAGACATTAGTTATAACGCTGGGGAATATGAAGCCGTTCTGACTTACTGATGTAGAGGAACACTGATATCCGGTAGTCATAAACAAATATTTAGTTTTAGGATATGCATTTGAAGTATACTAAATAAAATATTTAAATGAGATACAGTTTGATTGAATTCTCACAAAACCAAACCTCTGTGCAATATATAACTAGTTACATTGTCATTTATTTTAGCTGTTGTGCCCAAATGTTCCACACAATTTTAAAGATAAACTGTGCCTCAAAACTGTGCCTTTCACAATTAAATATTTATATGATTTAAGGATGAAATATGATATTAACACATCTAACATTGACCACACACATTCTACATACATCTGTGAATAACTTTTTTTTACTGTTATATGCTAGGCAAGCACAGCACGTTATGCCAAGGTGTGGATAGTTACCCAGGTTGTTTGACCCTACTAATACTGTAAATGCATTTTTATCCCTTGTTTGCTTTTGTTAAAGGGTTAGTTCACCCAAAAATTCTGTCATCACTCACCCTCATGTCGTTCTACACCCGTAAGACCTTCATTCATCTTCGGAACACAAATTAAGATATTTTTGATCAAATCCGATGGCTCAGTGAGGCCTCCATTGCCAGCAAGATAATTAACATGTTCAAATGCCCAGGAAGGTACTAAAGACATATGACTACAGTGGTTCAACCTTAATTTTATGAAGCAACGAGAATACTTTTTGCGCGCCAAAAAATAAATAAAAAATAACGACTTTATTCAACAATATCTAGTGATGGGCGATTTCAAAACACTGCTTCATGAAGCTTCGAAGCTTTACAAATCTTTTGTTTCGAATCAGTGGTTCGGAGCATGTATCAAACTGCCAAAGCAGTGTTTTGAAATTGCCCATCGCTAGATATTGTTGAATAAAGTCATTATTTTGTTTTTTTGGTGCACAAAATGTATTCTCGTCGCTTCATAACATTAAGGTTGAACCACTGTAGTCACATAAACTGTTTTAAATATGTCTTTAGTAGCTTTCCGGGCATTTGAAAGTGTAAATTATCTTGCCGTCAATGGAGGCTTCACTGAACCATTGGATTTTATTAAAAATATCTTAATTTGTGTTATGAAGATGAACGAAGGTCTTACAGGTGTGGACAGACACGAGGGTGAGTAATTAATGACAGAATTTTCATTTTTGTGTGAACTAACGCTTTAACCAAGTATCGGTTAGGTTTAGGGATAATGTTGGTAGAGGGTACATTATTTTCAAACACTAGAGGCATGTATTACCAATGAGCCTGGTTTGTCTTTTTCTATTCTGATCAACCTGATCTCATGAGAAAAAATGGTGAGTTTGCATGAATTTGCACAGTTTGATTCAAAAGAAAATATTTGATTTTTAGCATGAAGATCCACCATTAATCCTAACCCTCAGTGGGGTGTAAGCAGATTTGAAAACAAGTATGTTAAGTATGTAAGATTTTTTATTAAAATGTATTATCTTAACCCAGTTTCATTCATTGACTACTATTAGTATCCATTACCATCCATGAGTTTATCTCTCCCAAAAGTGTAAACATTGAGCCTCCCAGGAACCTTCAAAGCTGTAGAAGGCAAAGCCAGAGGGTGTCTAACTGGTGTGGGACCATGGCTGACGCGTTAAATGGGAAAAGATATTCAGCTTCGGTTAGAGAATTGCAAGCCAAAATTCACTGCAGTTAGACCTTCAAAGATTAAACTGGTCATGAACATGTCAAAGCGAATAGGGCATTGCTTATGAAACACGTTACAATGGTCACTTCAATAACATACAGCATCATAGTGCAATTATTCAGAAAGACAAATGTTCCAGTTTATGTTTACTTTGATGTATTCAGTGTAGACCGCCTTAAATATTTGTGAGGCTCACATTCGCTTTAGACAGAGTGTTAGCCTACTCAATTACTCATTACACAGCTAAATGTATTCCTAATATGTTGGACCTTTTATTGAAAGTAGCCTACGTTTACCTGCTGAGACATGCCTTCAAAAACACCCGTAAAAACTGTGTTTGTGATGTTTGAGTTGGGGGAGGCGCTACCTGCAAAATGGGTGTTTGTAAAATATGCTGTGTTAATCAACTTATTGCCACAAGAGTCATATAAACTACATGCTTCACCTGTAAATAAAATAGGGTAAAACATTTACATAAATCTGTCATTAAAGTAATACTAGTATTGTGTTCATGGAAATGCTAATGAACAGATTTCTTCATGTATTATAGACCCTTTTTCACATCAACAATATAGGATTATATTGTTGGATTTCAGATCAGGCATTGAAAAAAAACAAACAAAAAAAACAAACACTATCAGTCAATGAAATTGCTTTGGGCTTGAAGCAGGATAGAATTTGACAGGTACATAAGATTTGGCACGACACCAGTTTATTTTTATTACTGTGTATGAAAATCTAAAACATCTAACCTTCCACGACTGTCTCTAAACAATTACTAACAAAACACTTTCCTTTGAGTCATTTCATTTGTCATTTAGAGGAAATAACTGTTTACCTTTCAATTTGGAGGACTATACTTCATTAAGCATAATCAGACTTAAAAAGACAAACACAGTGCAAGCACACACACACACAGTCGCAGTTGCTGATGAAAATGGCAATGCATTCTGAAGCTTTAATTACTGGCTGTGACACTGCACAAAGAGCCTAAATAAGACATGTCAGTTGGACTCACAACTGAGCTCCATAGCTTTTATGGTCTTGACACTTCACTGAGGAAATTACAATTTCACTGTAATTTCAGAAATTGCACAGCAATAAAAACATGCTTAAGGTCTGCTCGAGCTGTCACAATTTTAAGACGTTCACAAATTATTGATTATGCATTACTGTTATTTGTTCCCTATGTGGCGCTTTCTCTGATGACAGACCATTTAATGACAGCCTGTAATTTTTGGTCAGAGACAAACAGATATTTGTAATTGTCAGGGCACAGACGGAGGCAGACTGATAAGTGTATAACGGGCTGTTTATTTAGAACAGAGGCATGGAAACTGGCAGATGGAGAATGCAAGTGAGTATTGGCACAAGCACTTTAGAACAGTCACTTAGCTGAAGTGGTAATAGAGGTATGTCTCTTTACATGAATGGAATCAATGATGGAAGGAGAACAGACAAAGGAAGATGGGAGGAAAAAGATCCGGATGGCTCAGGTAAGTCGCAGGTAAGTAGCAAGTAGGTAGTCCAGGTATGTGTAACGTCGTGACATCCATTGACAAGACCAGACAACATGGTGGAGTGAACATGGGACTTAAGTAGTGGTGTGCTGATGAGTGCTAACAATGGTGATGGCTTTCAGGTGCAGGTGATTGATGATGGTGTACCAGTGAGGAACAGAAGGGATGCTGGAAATGGAGTGCAGGAAAGGTGACTGAGTTGGTGACTGTGACAGTAATACAATATGCTTGTTTTTTTGTTTTTTGTTTTTTTCAGCTTACATTTTGATTAATTTACTAATTTTGCAATGCCATACTTTTTTAATACTTTTTATTAGAAAGTCTGGTCCACTTAGCAGGTCACTTATTCTTGTCAAGTATTGCCTTGTCTCACTTGAAAAGGAAGTAAAACAGATATATAAAAGTAAGGCATTTATAAATGTTTATCCACTTCAAAACAAATAAATTACTCTTCTTAAAAATAGTGATTTAGCATACCTGTATGTTTGTGCTTCTGAACACAGACCAGCTTACAACTTCATCAATAAATCATATACTGATCATTTACTAATGGTTTGTTCATCATTTGTTCATGATTAACAATTGTTTATTGAGATAATGATACTAAAACTATTTTGACATAAATACTTGAATGATTTATAAGTGATAATGTATCAACTAATAACTTATAAACCATCTACTAATGATCTGTTTGATTTATTTCATGATTTACACATTTTAAGAAAATGTACAACACATTTGTAAATCGTTAGCATACCACCAATTAATCATTCATGAATGTATAGTCATGTTTTGTAAATGATTCATTCATCAATAACTAATAATTTATAAATGACTTATAACTGAATCAATAAAACATTCATAAAATGTTAGTATATCACTTATTAATAATTTATGAATATATAGTCATGTTTTGTAAATGATTAGTTCATCCATAACTAATAATTTATAAGTGACTTATAACTGAACGTTATTATAAAGTGTTATCATTTCCTGCAATAATGCAAAAGCCAATGGGGAAAATCCAATTGGGTTTTTGTCGAGAAAGCAGGGTGATATAAACTGGGTTAGCCTACAAAAATATGTCATCATTGCAGAAATCTATGTACCATGGGTGGTCTAACCTGAGGATACTGCCTTGAACTCTAAACAGTAGACAAATCTCTCATATTTTCTGGGAAACTAGTGTCAGTATGACTGACTCACGGTGACTTAAAGGGTGGCTTATGGTTCATTATTCAAATGACCATCCATTTTAGTAAGACTCTCACTAATGGCAGTGAACAGCCCATCATTATCACTTCACTTATCACCCACAGATCCCCCCACATACACCTGACTACCCGGATATCAATTATCCTGACAAGACCAGTCATCTCTGTTCTGATGCCAGTCCACCCCTTGCTGTCTCTCTCTCAAATCCCGTCCAGAAATAGCCAAAGTAGCTCATAAGCACAATCAAGGTCCTGCAAAGTGATGGTGTTCCATCTTATAATGTTTCCTTAATGGTTTTGCAGGAAAACATTGCTTGAATTGTTTGCCTGCAAAGTGTAGAATTTGTATAGACGCACTCTTTATACAAACCCGATTCCAAAAAAGTTGGAACACTGTACAAATTGTGAATATAAAAAGGAATGCAATGATGTGGAAGTTTCAAATTTCAATATTTTATTCAGAATACAACATAGATGACATATCAAATGTTTAAACTGAGAAAATGTATCATTTTAAGGGGAAATAAGCTGATTTTAAATTTCATGACATGAACACACCTCAAAAAAGTTGGGACAAGGCCATGTTTACCATTGTGTGGCATCCCCTCTTCTTTTTATAACAGTCTGCAAACATCCGGGGACTGAGGAGACAAGTTGCTCAAGTTTAGGAATAGGAATGTTGTCCCATTCTAATACAGGCTTCTACTTGCTCAACTGTCTTAGGTCTTCTTTGTCACATCTTCCTCTTTATGATGTGCCAAATGTTTTCTATGGGTGAAAGATCTGGACTGCAGGCTGGCCATTTTAGTACCCGGATCCTTCTTCTACGCAGCCACGATGTTGTAATTGATGCAGTATGTGGTCCGGCATTGTCATGTTGGAAAATGCACGGTCTTCCCTGAAAGAGACGATGTCTGGATGGGAGCATATGTTGTTCTAGAACTTGCATATACATTTCAGCATTGATGGTGCCTTTCCAGATATGTAAGCTGCCCATGCCACATGCACTCATACCATCAGAGATGCAAGCTTCTGAACTGAGCGCTGATAACAACTTGGGTTGTCCTTGTCCTCTTTAGTCCGGATGACATGGCTTCCCAGCTTTCCAAAAAGAACTTTAAATTTTGATTCGTCTGACCACAGAAGAGTTTTCCACTTTGCCACAGTCCATTTTAAATAAGCCTTGGCCCAGAGAAAACGCCTGCGCTTCTGGATCATGTTTAGATATGGCTTCTTTTTTGACCTATAGAGTTTTAACCGGCAACGGCGAATGGCACGGTGGATTGTGTTCACCGACAATGTTTTCTGGAAGTATTCCTGAGCCCATGTTGTGATTTTCATTACAGTAGCATTCCTGTATGTGATGCAGTGCCGTCTAAGGGCCCGAAGATCACGGGCATCCAGTATGGTTTTCCAGGCCTTGACCCTTACGCACAGAGATTGTTCCAGATTCTCTGAATCTTTGGATAATATTATGCACTGTAGATAATGATAACTTCAAACTCTTTGCAATTTTTCTCTGAGAAACTCCTTTCTGATATTGCTCCACTATTTTTCGCCGCAGCATTGGGGGAATTGGTGATGCTCTGCCCATCCTGACTTCTGAGAGACACTGCCACTCTGAGAGGCTCTTTTTATACCCAATCATGTTGCCAGTTGACCTAATAAGTTGCAAATTGGTCCTCCAGCTGTTCCTTATATGTACATTTAACTTTTCCAGCCTCTTATTGCTACCTGCCCCAACTTTTTTGAAATGTGTAGCTCTCATGAAATCCAAAATGAGCCAATATTTGGCATGCCATTTCAAAATGTCTCACTTTCAACATTTGCAACATATGTTATCTATATTCTATTGTGAATAAAATATAAGTTTATGAGATTTGTAAATTATTGCATTCCTTTTTTATTCACAATTTGTACAGTGTCCCAACTTTTTTGGAATCGGGTTTGTAAACAACCACATAACTTTTCATGACTTAAGGATGAGACAGAAATGACTTCAGAGACTTTTCAATAGAAATGTGAGTATCTTATAGATCTCTGAATGAACCAAATCCACATGAAGCCCACAATTTCATCATTATCTGCTCATTATTGTACTGCTGTTGCCTAGGGCCATGAGGGAGAGCTAATAGAGGAACTTAATGCTTCAAAATGGAGTCAGCAAGAACTTTTGTGCTTCATTTAAAGGATTTTTTTTTTCTTCCAAAAATGAGTCACCAAAATGAAACCTGTGCAGAAGCTCTTAAAGGTGTTACATTTTTAAACATGTCACTTCATGATCAGTGACATGACATGTGAGAACTAATAGCATTTTGTGTCAGTGATAGCAAATCTGGTGCAATGCATCCAAAGGCATCAGTTCTGAATTGAACACAAGTGCAAATGGGATTCTTGAGCTCCAGTAGAGAAGAAAACTATTGGTGAATGGCCCATTCCTCAAATAAAGTTGTCATGTTGTGCACTATATTTCAGATCATCTGAAGCCATGAGAAGTATGAACCACTTTTATGTCCCTCATGGAGCTTGACAATATGAATTACTATCCATTTTTGTTGTATGGAAACAAACAGCTCGGAATGTATGGAAAAAATATTTCTTAAATGTTTAATAATATTAAAGTGTAACTTTGCCGATTTTCAAGCTGGTTTGTATTGTTACAATGTTGGTAGTATATGTAAATGAAAATGAACAATGTCTACTCGTTCTTCGTGTTACTTGGACTGAGAAATTCATGTTTATTTGTCGGCAAAAGTTTATTTGACATGTCATTTTAACAGCTCCAGGGCTTTTGTGAAAACTACCAATTATACTTCCGCATTTTTGTATCCCTGCCCAAGGGCAGTCGGATCGACAGAGGGTTATTAACAGTTATTGTAAGGGTAAAGGTTTATTAAGGTTTTTGAAGAAAATAAGCAAATAGCGATAGATGCTGTATACACTAAGTGTAAATAACAAAGTGAAAAGAGCATATTTTCTTAGCATTATATTTTATTTACACTAAGTGGCAATAGCAGCATTTTCTTAGCAATATGCTATTTACACTATGTGAAAATAGTGATAGATTTTATTTACATCATGTAAAAATATCAGTTCTTTGCAATAAGAGTAAATTACAAAGAAATTCAAAAATAAAATTCAGGTAAAATTCAGGTCTGCGAGCCTTACTCGCTACTGTTGCACCACTGAAGACGTTGAATTCTGTGCGTCTTTTTTAAATCTTGAGTGGCCCAACCAGACATTGGTGGGCGGAGCAAGTGTAAATAGCATTTGCCAACAAGGGCTCCAACAAGGGCACTAAGTGCTATTTGCACTTAGTGTAAATAGACACTCCGCTACGTAATCACACTGGAAAGGTCATGCAAGACGTAGGCGGAAGTACCAAGCAAGTGTTTACAAAGCGAATGTATAAAGACTAAGTCAAAAGGCAATGTTGGACAATTTTGAAGTTGGAGGAGAAAATGAGATGGAGTTTTTCACACTACCATACTTCTGCCTATGTCACGAATAACCTTTCCAATGTGATTACGTAATGCGTGGTGCATCGCAGAGCTAGTGCAAGATGAGCATTTTTTGTTAAAAAGTATATACTTTTTTTTTTTTTTTTTTTTTTTTTTAAGAAATGGCTGATCATTTTTTGCTAGATAAGACCCTTGTGTAGAGCCCTTTGAAGCTGCATTAAAACTGCAATTTGGACCTTGAACCTGTTGGTAGCTATTGAGGTCCACTATATGGAGAAAAATCCTGGAATGTTTTTCTCAAAAACCACAATTTATTTTTGACTGAAGAAAGAAAGACAAACATTTTGGATGACATGGGGGTGAGTAAATTATCAGGAAATTTTAATTCTGAAGTGAACTAATCCTTTAACATTGCTTGAGCGCTACAGTAGCTTCATCCATCCTGAATTCCAAAACTTCCAAAGACATCCTCAAACTCTCACAATGTCCCAGACCTTCAGTTTAATTAGGATTTATTTAAGCCAGTCTGATACACCATGTCATCTTAGAGAAGTTAGTGCTGCACTTTTCTTTTTTTTTTTTTTTTCTTCAACATCAGACAAGCGAATGGCATCTCTCCCTGTCTCCTCAGCATTCCTGCTCATGCTAAAATCTCAGTAATGTTGTCTTACTTGAAATCACTAACTTGGAGAACGACTGTAAAAGTTCTGTGTTCTCTCATGATGGTGATGGAAATAATATGAGATGGGAGGAGAAACACAAAAGTTCCACAAGTAAACCAAAATCGTTCTCCCATGAAACTTCTAATCGATTAAATAATACTTCCCTTTTATTTAAATGAAAAGTTTCTCATGGAACACAAAAGTTTTGTGAGTGAATGCAAATGCTTTTTAATATAATTTTTCCATCCATCCATCCATCCATCCATCCATCCATCCATCCATCCATCCATCCATCCATCCATCCATCCATCCATCTTTTCTTTTCTTTTTTTCCAATCACCATTTCCCCTTAGGGCACGTGTCAAACTTTGCTCCTGGAGGGTCACTGTCCAGCAGATTGTAGCTCCAACCAGCTCCAAAACACCTGTCTGCAAGTTTCTACTAATCCTGAAGACCTTGATTAGCTGGTTCAGGTGTGTTTAATAAGGGTTGGAGCTTAAAGGTGCGTTCACGCCATAGCATAATTACCATAACAATTCTGAACAGCAAAACTCTCAGGACAGTGGCCCTCAAGGATTTGAATTTGACACTGCCTTGTGGGTGCTGTTATCCTACTGAGGCCTCCAACCCTGCTCCTGGAGACCCACTGTCCTGTAAAGTTCATATTCAACCTGTTTCTGCAGACCTGCATGTGGTTTTCAAGTAATTCCAAAGAGCTTGACTAGCTGGTTTAGGTCAGGGTTGGAGCTAAACTCTGCAGGACAGTGGGTCCCCAGGAGCAGGGTGAAGACCTCTGGCATACAATTTCACGAATGATAACTCACTGCAACTCAACAGTTAATGAAAGTATTACTTTAATACATTGTTCTGCAGAACTCAACTCTGCGTTCAGAAACACTTTGGGGAACGCCTCTGTGTGAACCGGTGTCTGAAAATAATATCAACTCATGACAATCCTATTGGCCGGCGACAGCCTATGATGTCATCATAGCACGACCCGGAAGTATATAAGGAGCACCTAGAGAACCAGTCAGTATCTTTTTCGTCTTCAGGGACTGTTTTGTTTGAAACAATATCAAACCGACATTGAGGTAAGACTATTTATGTCTGATAAACGTTTCAGGAAGTATGTGTATCCATGTCCCATAGAGTTGACATCTGATCACATACATTACTTATAATGTTGCCTTTTATGAGAACAAAGAGCTTGTACAGGCAGTTCTTGTGGGATCTGTCTCTTTGTTATTATGAGTGTGTTTTACTTGTAAAATACTCCACTCTCTTCTGGTCTTTTTCTGGAGGGAAAAAGGACTGGCAGCTGCACCTAATGGTTCGGGTCTTACTCTTCCTGAGGCAGAGTAGAGACTAGATCAGGGGGTTTTCAGCTGGAGCTTGTTGGAGAGTTATGGGGTGAAATTCCCCGCGACCTTCGACAGCTGACGGGAGAGAGCTGTGTGATTATGGTTAAGAAAGAAACCGCTCGCGGATGGTTCATCGAACAGTTCCTTTTTTGCCATAATTCTCCAGACACTTCATACTGAGATCGAGAAGGCATGGAAGGACCTGTCTATATGCGGTAGCGGGTCAGGCGGGTGTTGCTTACAGACAATGTCTGTTTGTAAGCATATCAGTTGGACCTGCTGAATTAGCTTAGTAGTTTTCTTTATGTTTTTATTTTTATCAAGTTTCCTGGATGCGGACTTGGGCCCTGAAGTTCCATCAGGTTGGCTGTAACATTTATTAGGGTAGTACTGTGTTTGTTCCCTGTCTTGGATGTGTTGGCTTCTGATAATGAAGCCACCGTTCATATGTCTCGGATGTCGGCTTTATCTAAGCCGCATTGTTAGCCACCTTTTGGTTTATTAGCTTTCTCCTCTGGTAAATGCAAGAGTTTTGAGGTTAGCTTTCACTAACTTCAGATAGATCTATGTTTAGCGTCGGCCTTACAGGCTGCATGACATTTTGTGCTTGGGTTAAGCTTTGCTCCTCTGAGCTTTATTTAGAAATTTAGTATTCTCAGAGTTTGCCTCCTCTCAATTAAGGCGTGGTGTTTCTTAGCCCCAGGCAGATCTATGCTTATGTGTGGCCTTATAGGCCCACAGCTTAGCTGGCCTAGGCTAGAACTAGGGATTAGGCACTGCTAGTAGCATTTTACGCCCTTTTTATACTACCCCTTATTTTGTGTAGTTTTTCCTAGTTCTGGCCTCCTTATCAGAGTTGTCAGGCCAAGGCCCATTGTCCCTTCGGTGTAGGTGCAAGATAGATAGCAGCTAAGGTAGCAGACTATTGCTAAGTCTCCCTGGTGCCGTTGTCTGAGGCGGTGTAGGCCCCTTTTCATTATGTGAATAGGAACTTGGTTGCTGTGGCCCTGCTTCCCCAGAACTATCTAGTGGTACTTTGACTTCAGTGTTTCCCCTGAACCCCTTTAACTATGTTCAAGCTTAAGTGATATGGTTCACTTGGTGTTTATTGTACTTTAATATGTTAGTTCTGGGTCTTGCTCTACACTTTGTGAGCTCAGTAACTCTAATACTGCCACAGGCTAGCACTCGTGTGTTCTGGAGTAGTAGGCCTGACTTAGGCCTCATTTAGAGTATGGTGACGTAGTTTGTACTCCCCCTTGACTGTAAGGGTATAAAGTGTTTTTTTTCTGAGTACATTGCCTGTTGGAATGTATAAGCTCAGGTTGAGTTTAATAAGCTAACCTCACTACTTAGTTTGGTTTCTTTTGTGGCTCCCATAGAGCTTGAACACTGCCACAAGCTGACACTTGTATCGTGTGAATAGGATTAGCTTAGGTTGAGCTAAACTAGTTAACCTCACTGGATGGTTTGATTCTCAGATTTGGCTCCCTTACAGCTTAGGCACTGCCACTGACCTCCTTCAGAGCATGATGGTGTAAGTTTGTACTCCTCTTGCTAAAAGAGTAAAAAGTGTTTTTACTGAGTATATTGCCATTTGGAGGATGTGCTCTGGTTGAGCTAGACTAATTTACCTCACTGGATAGTTTGGTTCTCAGATTTGGCTCCCTTAGAGCATAGACACTGCCACTAGCTCACGCTATGTTTTTCTGGAGTCACAGGCCCTGTTTGGGGCCCCTTTCAGAGCATGATGGCGTAGGTTTGTACTCCTCTTGCTTTAAGAGTTGTAAGGTGCTTTTACCAAGTACCGAATACCATACCACTGACCTGGTGGTATGTTGGCTCGGGTTGATTTAAGCTAGTCAGCCTCACTTGTTTAAGTTTGGTTTCTCTACTTGACTTCCTTAGAGCTTAGAACACTGCCGTGAGCTGATGCCACATGTCTGGAAGTCGTAGGCCCTTTTTTGGGCCTCCTGCAGGATGTGTTGGTGTATGTGGTACTCCTCTTGCTTTAAAGAGTAAAAGGTTTTTTTACTGAGTGCACTGCTAATCGGATTGTGTTGGATAGACTGTGTTGGGGGCACCCTCAGTCTAGTCTGCTGGATTTGCTTATCAGCAAGCAAGCTGTTCAGACGTGTGGCCTTCAATTGAAGCTGCTAGTTCTGAAGTTTGTCTAGCCTTTGGCATGCACTCCCCTCAGCATGGCGACGTGGGTATATCGTTCCCCAAAGTGTTTCGAAACGCAAAGTTGAGTTCCCTTTCGAAAAGGAATGTCTCAAGTTACGTATGTAACCATGGTTCCCTGAGAACAGGAAACGAGACTCTGCGTTTCCTAGCCATGCATCGGGGCTGCCTGCTGAACAGTCCCTGAAGATGAAAAGATACTGACTGGTTCTCTAGGCGCTCCTTATATACTTCCAGGTTGTGCTATGATGACGTCATAGGCTGTCGCCGGCCAATAGGATTGTCGTGAGTTGATATTGTTTTCAGACACCGGTTCACGTGGAAGCGTTCCCCAAAGCGTTTCCGAACGCAGAGTCTCGTTCCCTGTTCTCAGGGAACCATGGTTACATACGTAACCTGAGACGTTTTCTCTCCACCATTTTAGTCTTGTCTACTTTTGTATTATAGACACGATTAATAGTGTAGGCTTAGTTAACTTTGAAAAATCAAGCTCATTTTGCAACTTGTTGGACCAGAAATCAGTAATTCAGAGTTTGTTGCACCAGTTAAACTAAAAGTGCCAGGACAAATGTTTGTCAAATATTATACTAGAGTTTCTGAGATCCCACAGCATGACTCCAAACAGGTAAAGTTTTCTCATTCTGATGCAAGAACAAACCTGCCATTAAAGCTTATTAACTCTGCCTCTTATTCCAATAATATATTCAATCCATTTCTCTAATCAACACAGTACAAAGCAGCATGAAGAGCGGCAGAAAAGAGCGAAGCAACAAGCCGATAGGCTGAAAGCTTGTCTTATTACACCTTGACATCAAAGACAGCACTGCTTCCCCGCATCAACACAAATGAGCATCTCAATCTCGTCAGGAAACAAGGGGAAAATTGGCCCGTGCTAATGTGCCATTTAAATGCAAAGAGCAATTTCTGCAGTGCTAAGATTTTTTTTTTTTTTTTTTTTGCTTTTTGCACCTGATCTTCAAAGGCGGCATGTCAAAGTTTTAGAGAAGGGTTGACATGTTCTTGCAGCAGGGGGCAGTGGAAAGATCAGGGCACCGCCTGTCTGTTTGAAGTCAAACTCAAAAAACTGAAGACCTGACACTATTATGGATCCAAAACATGTCTAGTTTTAATGATTTCGTTTTTTGGGGGGCAAACAAAGAGCTGCTCTCAATAAACAGAATTTATTACTCCAAATTCAATCAGCGTGTTTATATGCATTTTAAGGGGCGTGAAATTTATAAAGATCGCTCAGGAGTTTATGTGCTATATGCTAGCAGGTGTTCCTCTTCGAATGTGGTCTCCAACTTTATGAGTCATCAGAACACAAGTCTGTACTCCCATTGCGTCGCTGTTCATTTGCATAAAGTTGACTTAAAGATCACCAGCATGCTGTCGCACATGTCATTGGAAATCAGCAACACTCATTGAAACTGAATGAACTTCCCTTTATACAGATTATAGGTTTTAACCAATACCTTTTAATGTTTTAACACTTAAATGTAACTTGTCAGTGGGCTATAAGCTTATGCTTATACTTCTTTTATTCACAATAAACATTGATCAGTGCACATACATAGAGCACATCAAATATGGTAAATGGAAACTTGAATGTACTTGTATGACACACAAGGCCAAAACCTCATTTGTTCTTGCGAAAGTTCAAATCTGCTTGTGTGACACGTTCTCACGTGTTAATCAAGAACTTCTGTTTACCATATCTGATGTACTTTATGGGTTGTATTTGTTTACAACGACATGAGGGTGTGTAAATTATGAGATTTTTCATTTTTGGGTGAACTATACCTTTAACAGTGTTATTTTATCAAGGAAACGTCCTAAATTGCTTGCGCAAACCCTGAACAAGCATGGGCTAGAGGAAATACTCTAATCGTATTTACTACTCATTAATTTACTACGTGTTTACAGGTGCCCTTTTTATACACTTGGGCGCACCTTGTGACGTAATCGCACTGCATTGGCCAATGGCTTAGTTTCACACGTGCCTCAGACACTGGGTTCCGTGGGACAAATCCCCATAGTGTCATTCGATGCAGGCTGGAGTTCCCTCAAAAGGGAACTATTAGTACTAATACTTACTAGGAGTAAAACAAGACAGAATTAATTAGTGCACATTTTAAGGCAAAATGTGAAAAGGTGATTTGAAGAGTGTGAAAGCTTGAAATGCAAAAGATTAATAGACTTTTCACAGAAGTATCAGTATTCTAGAGAGAGCTTTTCTTTTCTGTCAGACCTGCATTATACTCGTCTACCTTTCCTCTCTCTCTCTCTGTTTCTCAGTTTCACTTCATTGACATGCTGAACATACCCCAGTATGGATCAATAATATTGAGCAAATAGCACCCAATAAACTAAGCTGTTGTCTCAATTGGAGTGTCTTTAGCAGCTTTGATGGAATTTAACCCTCCAGATAAATGCAGTATTGGACGGCCACTCAAAGAAATGTCAACACAAAGTGCCACAAAAGTGCTTCAAGCTTCTTATGTCCAGTTAACAATATTACATGCCACTAGAATGTGCCTAGGGTGCTGAACATTTTATATCACAGTATGAGTAGTATCACAATAATGGTACACTGTATTACAATATAGTTATTTATTTATTTTTTTTAATACTCATGTGGTAATGTCTATTTTTGAATAATCCAGTGAATTTTATATTTTACAAATGAATGCTAATTTGTCTGGCAGTTTTTGGTGTTTGTTATCATTAATTGTGTTTAAAATTGCTCATACTTTTAATTTGTTTTAATCAGTTTAAGGGATAGTCCACCTAAAAACTACTTCACGATCATTAAAAAAGTATGTTCTATGTAGTATGAATGTGTGTAGATTGAATGTAATCGGGACGTACTGCATCCGCCATTATCAGGTGACCTACCAGCGTCAGTTGCATAAATCCTCTACCGTGGCCACATGGGATAGTAAAGTGTCCATCGACTGCGCACTTCAGAATCTCGCCCGAAATAGTAGGTCATCCAGGGCTTTTTGCCTACTGTTTTTAGAATACTATGTATTCAGACATACTACTCTTGGTATACTGTTTTTCACATATTATATAGTAAGACGTATTCGATTTAGGACACAGCATAGCACAAAAGTACTTAGCTACGGAACCCCTAAGGGGACATTTGCATTTTCTAGCAAAACAACTGCATTCCCCCAAGAAACTTTACATTCATACACAAATCCAGCAAAAAGGGAACATTTTCAGAACTTTGGCTAACATTCTGGCAAGTTTTTCTTTAAAAGTCATGAAAAAACGGTAACATTAATAGAAGGTTTCTTCAAAGTTATCTGGTCTTAAATAATGTTATGGAATGTTTTTTTGGAAACATTTTAGTTGGACATTAGGGCTGCACAATTTATCGCTATAAAATTGCACGCGATTTGGCAAAGGCTGCGATTGTTTAATGCACAGCTTGTCAGAGCTTTACGGCTGTGATCAGTAGCAAATGCTTCTCTCGCTCTCGCGCAGAAACTCTAAATATGCTCTGCCGCAGAAGAAGACATCATCTCACAAAAGGATGCTCAACTGTCGTTATGAAGTGAGTTAGGAGTAAAACATGTTATTAAATGTTGTCTTTTGTTGGACAAGATGTTAATAAATGCTTCTCATCAAAAGATGTTTGACGTATGTTGCTTTTTCAAATGTACATTATAATTCAAACTCGCGGTGCTCTCATATGGATTAGTATGTGGAGCCATACTTCATTGACAAGCTGTGCATAAAAAAAATAAAATAATCACAGCCTTTGCGGTTTCATAATCGCACTAAGAATCACGTTTACGCGACAGTCGCGTTCAAGTTCAATGTTATTTTTCGTATTGTGCGATAAATAGTGCAGCCCTATTGGACATTAGTCTAACTATTTTATTGATGAGTTTCAAAATTAAATAAAATATTTATAAATTATATTTCTCTAGATTTTTACTGAGTGTTTCACAATGCATTCTGGGATTGCTGTATCCATTACAGATACATGCAGTGCTTTCTTGGGTTTTATAGATTTAGCCATTTCACATATAAACATGTACGATAGTACAATCAAGTGTTTATTACAGCAAAAAAAAACTCACCTCGTATAAGGTCAGAGGTCATGTGAGGCCAGCTATAGGTCCGTACAAGCTGCCAATCAAAATCATCTTCCTGTGCCTGTCTGTATTCACAGAGGCTGGGGTCAGAGTCTTCCTCAAACGTGCAGCCAGCTAGAGAGAGAGATAACACACTGTTAGAACAAAAAATATATTTAGATGATCAATTTGCATTTTGTTTTGCATTTGTAGGTCAGTATAACTGCATCTTTTGAAATATTCTGAAAAGTCATAAATTCCAACAATGCAACAGAAGACATACTCTACTTGAAGTTGAACTTCACACTTTTACAATGATTTCACACGAACATGGTGACACTCTGTGGCGACAGTTAATTATTTCAAATGCAGAGGTCGGCAGCTGTTTTTGGTGCAACAAAACTTGACCAACATCACAGAAGGACTTCAGGGAAGAAAATAAAATTTCTAAAAAGAGTTGATTATGACCTCTTTAAACAAACAAAAAAGCTCCACATTTCTAATTAGACTTTGAAAACTTTTTATGAGAACAGTAGGATGATCGTTGCTTTAGGCAGATGTATTTCTGTAAATAACTTTATGTGAGTTTGCTAGCTTTGTAGTGGAACCTCAGGGCTGTTGTGTTTGAGTAATTAAAAATTCTGCACAAAATATGGTTTACTTTGTAGCTGTAATCTTTCAGGACTCTTGTTTCTTTCAGTGCGAAGAAAGACTTTGTTCAGACAGGCAGCAAAAATCTGATTTTTTTTTGGCATATCCAACTCAAATCTGTTTAGTTGATTGCAGAGAGGAAAAATTACCATTGGGAATTTTTTTCAACATAAGGTGATTGAAAACACAAGCCTCTACCTCTAAATTTTTACAAAACTTGAAAAATGTATGTATACATATAATTCACTGTAGTTTCCAGTATGTTTGATTCTTGAACATGCCGGTAACCGGTCAAGCTGGTTCACAGAATCAAACTCAAATTTTTGTTCCAGGTTAATGATACAAGATGCATTACAGATGTAGCAAGCACACTCCCTGCACACCACCAAATTAGCCTATAAGTATGTCTAGACAGGTTATTGAACCAGTTCAAAATTATTAAAAAATTAACTGACTAAAAAAACGGAAGAACTGAATAAGCCTGTTCTAACCGTCAAAGTTGTCCAATTCAATTTGTTTCTGTGAACCAATGTGACGGTTACCGGCTTAAAAGAACAATTTGCTAAGAATGAACTACTTGCACTGAGCTTCGTGACGCACTTCCATTTTGAAATAGTAGGCTACAACTCATTTACTGTATTTTCAATGTGCTGTGGTCATCTAGTTGACTAAACGGCACTTAAAATGAGTGTCTGCAAGAAGATTTAAAACTTTGGACATTTTCAGAGACAGGAGATGAGATATTCTGATGATTATTGTGTAAAGAGTTTTCCAAACTCAATGGAACTTTAAGTTTTAATCCAATCTAAGCCAATCTCAAAAAGTAGCGGCTGATAAACGTACGTGATTTCACCACGGGGTGTTAGAGCTTGTCTAAACTAGTGACCATGATGCTGAAGTGTGACCTGATGAATAAGATCAGTACGAACCTTTCACTTATCACTATTCTGTGTCATTTTTTTATTATCAATCATGCAAAAGTATGCAATTTACATGCTTATGCCAGAATTCTTAATTAATATTGTAGTAACATTGTCAACAAGTTACTGTTTAGGATTAATTAAATATTTAACATTTATTTAAGGCTTGTACAGCACATTCATTCATTCAACTATTTTAGAAGGCTGTAAGAAGAGCACCAATGCACACAAGAAATCCTTTTTTATCACTCAAATTCATTTAAAAACGTAAACTCAATAGGTATGCAATATGATCAGTAAGAGAAAAACACTTAATGAAAAGACGAGCACTGGACTGCTGCAGGTTACATTTATTTTTTATTCAAAATGCACAGTTGGAAAGAAAGTATATTTATAGGAACATTTCAGCAGGTTCAAGATAATTCATGTTAACGCAGAGAACATGATTCATTATTTTAATCAATTCACAGCCATAAAACGTAGTAATAATCTGTATTCTCATGAGTAACCGTCTGTATGCAGGTGCGCTGAAAGCTGTTAACGGAAACTCCTGAGTAGTAATGAGTAGAATGCGGAAGTAGTTGTGCAAGTAGTCCATTGAACATCAATAGATTCCAGCTAAAATGAACATTAGTGGCAGTAAAACACCAACAGCTTTTCACACAAATTATGATGGGGCTTGATAAATACTTATTTTCACACAGTTACTTGCACAATATGACTTCAAAGTACTTTTACCATACTGCATGATTTGTACAGTAATAGATTTTGACATTTGCATTACATAACCAGCTCCATATGTTTGGTTTTTCTGACATAAACTTGCTCGGTACCAGATAAAAGAACTCAAAGACTTGTAGCATCAAGCTTGCTTTATTTTCAAATGTGACAGAGTATTTACCTTTAAGTGCCATTCACTGAACACTTCATTTACAAACTGCCATGATACATACAACAACCAGCTTAATAAAACATTGCCAGATTCACAATCATCTGTTACAAATAAAACTGAATGCACTTTTAGCACTTTTTTTTTTTTCTACTTGGTCTGGGTTAGGATTTTTGATTATTCAGTCGGGCTGGATTTCAATAGCTTTCTTTGTCATTCAGGTTTTGATGTGACTGTAATATCATATAAAAGTTTACAATGGACAAATTCACTCATTAATGCTCTCATGGGGCATTTAACAGTGAATGAGTTACTGTAGCAGTTTTTAGGAAATGATATAGAATAGTCATTTTTGTACATTATTGGACTGCACTGTCTAAACAAATGGATCTGTTTGGGGTTCATTACTTGTAAAATAACAGTGCGGACAGTCAGCCCTGAAAATTAGATTTGGAAAACCAATTGGAATTGTGTGTGTAGTGTGAAGAAAGGCTAATCGCCTGCACTAAAACTAATGGTGCAAACGAAAAGACTCTCTCACCAGCACATGTAGTGATGTGGAATCATCTGAGGCAAAAATGATTGAGTACCACACATGAACTCAGACTCCAGCTAAAAGCTTTTCTGAGCTTTTTGTTTCCCTTAATTGCATCTAATAACTCTGGTTTCCTCAGCTCTGTGTAAGTGGAGGTGTGTGTTTCGGCTCAATTAGCTCCAGGCTTGGAGGACGGTGAGGTAAAGACGGGTCAGGTAGATTGCTGTCACCTGCCAAACATCAACATCACACTATAGAGACACTGAGATGAAACACAAAACTCACATAATAGACTCATCACCAGTGTGAGGTGACCCACTCCTATGTGTGTGTGTGTGTGTAGGAAAACATGCTCTCAATAGAAGCTAATAATACTCCATCTAGAGTAGCATCTAAAAACAGAAGCACTCTCACAACCACATGCTCTCACGTTACATTACAGGTGGTGAAATTATAGCCAGACCCAGGAAAATGGACCAAACTACTCACATAAACAGAAGAACATCTCAATAGAGTCATACACTCTCAGACCCCTTGATTCTGGTTTGACAAATACACTTTTAGAAAAAAAAGGTTCATTTATGCCAGAAAGGTTCTACATGTATATAAGGAAAAACAACAAAAAAAAAATTTCTTAAATGATTCCATGATATTTTATGTTCAACGGGTTATTTTAATTTTTCTAGTGATAAAGTATGTTTACGAGTTGTTTAATTCATAAAAATAATTCAAATTAAAAATAAAAACAAATTAAATTAATTAAAACTACATCCATAAAATTGTCTCATAATAGGAACCCCTAAAAGGTTATATACATTATATTGCCAAAAGTATTGGGACACCCCTCCAAATCATTGAATGATCAGGTGTTCCAATCACTTCCATGGCCACAGGTGTATAAAATCAAGCACCTAGGCATGCAGACTGCTTCTACAAACATTTGTGAAAGAATGGGTCGCTCTCAGGAGCTCAGTGAATTCAAGTGTGGTACCGTGATAGGTTGCCACCTGTGCAATAAGTCTATTCGTGAAATTTCCTCACTACTAAATATTCCACGGTCAACTGTCATAAAGTGGAAGCAATTGGGAACAACAGCAACTCCGCCACGAAGTGGTAGGCCACGTAAAATAGAAAAACAGAGCGGGGTCAGCGCATGCTGAGGCGCACAGTGCGCAGAAGTCGCCAACTTTATGCAGAGTCTATAGCTACAGACCTCCAAACTTTATGTGGCCTTCAGATTAGCTCAAGAACAGTACATAGAGAGCTTCATGGAATGGGTTTCCATTGCCGAGCAGCTGCATTCAAGCCTTACATCACCAAGTGCAATGCAAAGCATCGGATGCAGTGGTGTAAAGCACGTCACCACTGGACTCTAGAGCAGTGGAGACGTGTTCTCTGGAGTGACGAATCACGCTTCTCTGTCTGGCAATCCGATGGACGAGTCTGGGTTTGGCGGTTGCCAGGAGAACGGTACTTACCTGACTGCATTGTGCCAAGTGTAAAGTTTGGTGGAGGGGGGATTATGGTGTGGGATTGTTTTTCGGTGGTTGGGCTTGGCCCCTTAGTTTCAGTGAAAGGAACTCTTAATGCTTCAGCATACCAAGACATTTTGGACGATTTCATGCTCCCAACTTTGTGGGAACAGTTTGGGGATGGCCCCTTCCTATTCCAACATGACTGCACACCAGTGCACAAAGCAAGGTGCATTAAGACATAGATGAGCGAGTTTGGTGAGGAGGAACTTGACTGGCCTGCAGAGAGTCCTGACCTCAACCTGATAGAACACCTTTGGGATAAATTAGAGCAGAGACTGCGAGCCAGGCCTTTTCGTCCAACATCACTGCCTGACCTCACAAATGCACTTCTAGAAGAATGGTCAAAAATTCCCATAAACACTCCTAAACTCTTCCTAGAGCAGTTGAAGCTGTTATAGCTGCAAAGGGTGGGCCAACTCCATATTAAACCCTACAGATTAAGAATGGGATGTCATTAAAGTTCATGTGCACGTAAAGGCAGGCGTCCCAAAACTTTTGGCAAAATAGTATAGATGAAACGCCTGACAGAACCCTTTAAGGTTCTATATAGAACTTTTTTTTCTAAGAGTGTACACTACTGTTCAGAATTCTGGGATCAGCAAGATAAGTCTGTCAAGAAAAAAAAAGAAAAAAATGTAATGTATAAATGTCAAAGAAACCTGAAAAAAAAAATGTTACAAAAATATTAGGCAACAACTATTCAGCATGGATAATAATAAGAAATGTTTATTTTCTTGAGCACCGAATCAGCATATTAGAATGGTTCCTGAAGGATCATGTGACACTACAGTCTGGAGTAATGGCTGCTGACTTTCACTTTTGCCATCACAGGAATAAAAAACAAAAAACAAAAACCTATATTAAAATAGAAAACAGTTATTTTTAAATTGCAAGAATATTTCATAATATTACTGTTTTTCTGTATATTTGATTAAATAAATACAGCTTGCGTGAGCATAAAATACTTCTTTTAGAAACTTTAAAGACCCCAAACTTTTGAATGGTATTTTTGTCTAATTACCAAAGTGACAGGTAATAATTAATCATTGTCAGTCATGCACTTTCTTAATTAGCTTTGCTAGACTCTCTCTCTCTCTCTCTCTCTCATATATATATATATATATATATATATATATATATGAGAGAGAGAGAGAGAGAGAGAGAGAGCTGTTGGTAAACAGCTGTGTAATTAGCAGGATTATGTACAGTTACCCAGTCATTATCAAAAAATAAACCCTAGAAAAAGGTCTAGGTTGATGCATATAGGAGCCAGAAATATGCTGCATTATTCATGTTGCATAAGAGTTTTGCTACCATACAAATCAATGTGTTTCTATTATGGCATCAGAACTTGTCTACATTAGATACAAGCGGCATATTACAACACGTCAAAACTAAATCATTCCTATTATAATCAACAAAGCTGTCTTCACTGAAAGAGTTCAGCTAATGGATGCTAAGTTACTCCAACCACTTTAAGTTTTGCCATCTGTCTGAAATTAAAATGATTTCATTTAGAATTTTTTTTCCTATGAACTTTTGACCATCACATCAAAGCAAGCTCATTATTTTTTTTCTTTTTCTTTTTTTTTTTTATTACTATTATTACACACAGCTGCAAATAAATTACAAACTTTTCATATAATTAGAACAAAACACACACAAAGTTTTAATACCAAAGGATTTCAGCTGAAAATCAAAGAGGATTACTTCAGCTTGACTGTTGCTGAAGTGTAGCTTTGCACTCACAGCTGATTGGTGCATGTCAGTGAACGTTCAGTGTAGACATGGTGTTAGCTGGAAGTACAGATTCAAATGTTATTCAGTTTAAGATTTATTTAATTTTTATGTACTTGTTGGTAGACTTGGCAGACTATCCAAAAACATAGCTATTAATACTTTCTATTAATATTTTTTAGATAGAAATTTAGTTCTGAATCATTGAAAATACACAGTGAAGAATTGACACAGACGAATCATTATTAAAGTGTTCTTTGTATGGGAGCTTGTTTCTGCCACTGAATAAAAATAAAAAAGGTAATTGCGACTTTTTATCTCGCAATTTTTTTTTTTTTTTTTTTTCACAATTGAGAGTTTACATCTCACAATTCTGATTTTCTAATTGCAAGTTGTAAAGTCATAATTGCATGGTATAGGCCAGTTTCACAGAAAGGGTTTAGATTAAGCCAGGATTAGGCCTTAGTTCAATTAGGGCATTTAAGTAGCTTTTATAAATGAGCCTTAGGGGAAAAAAAAAAAAAAAAAATATATATATATATATATATATATATATATATATATATATATATATATATATATATATATATATATATATATAAAGATATGTCATTGCAAATTGCTTTCAGTTAATACTGCTCAAACAAGCATTTTAGTCTGGGACTAGGCTTAAGCCTTGTCTGTCAATCTAGGGGATCAAGTCGTAATTGCGTGTTATAAAGTCAGAAGTGTGAGATATAAACTTGCAACTGTGACTTATAAAGTCTAATTCTGAGGGAAAAAAGAGAGAATTTTTTCTCAGCCAGTCTTTTTTCCTTTAGAATTGGACTTTATAACTCGCAATTGCGAGTTTATATCTCGCAATTCTGAGAAAATATGATTTAAATTGCGAGATATAAACAGAATTGCAAGATATAAACTCACAAATGCAGACATGAGGCGACAGGGACAGCCTGAAGGGGAGGACTTTGTCCTGATATACTCGCCCCTCGAACGCAAAGCAACGAAACGCTTTGCATTCGAGGGAGGATCGAGACATGAAAGTATGCATCCTTCAGGTTGCTCGTGAGGACGAATGCGTTGGAAAATGCGTTTCTGAATTAACATCTTGAACAGGAGCTTGCGAAGGGCCCGGTTCAAGGCACACAGGTCCAGGATTGGTCGTAACCCACCACCTTTCTTGGGTACAACTTCATATTGGCTGGAGGGACCAGCTCTATTGCGTCCCTCGTCAGTAGGACTGCGGTCTCTGCCCGTAAGACAGTCACATTCTTGTCCAGCACGGAGATGAACAGAATGTCCTTGAACTTGAGGTGTAAACGTGTAACCGTGGTCTGAATGAGCCAGCAAGACAGTCTGGGGAATGCTAGCCCGGTCCCCAGAGACCGTGCAGGCAGGACCAGAGGATCCACAGTGGGGCAGCGAGGGACCCGACCCGGAAAGCAGAGCACCCCAGAGTGGGGTCTGAGTGTGCACTTACCTGGCTCCACAGTTGGGCAGGGGGCACGTGAGAAGGCATAGAGTCCTCAAACCGGGCCCTGCTGCCTGCTGGCAATAGGAAAGGGGAATGAGAGTAGCAAGGCATAGCGTGGCTCACTGCCATCCGTGCCCTCTTTTGACCAAGAGATAGAGGAAACTGCTCTTGTTTGAAGTGATGGGTACAGCAGCAGGAAATGCAGGAAAGCTGGAGGTGACCACCGCTGATGTGCCATCACACCAGCACTGAAGAGCTTCCACAGACTCATAGTCACATGAAGATAATTGCTTTAAAGCACAAACGCTCGACTCTGAAGTGAAAAGCTGATTCTGCTTCGTGGGGCGGGTGCACGATGCAAATCTCGCACGCCAATGTCCATTGGCTCGTTTTAGTTACAATTGAAGGTGATTGGGCTCTCAGGTTAGATCACAATTCGTCAGTTCAGTTCTGATGTAACGTTGAACGTGACTGACTGAAAGGGAACCTTTTTACAGTTTGTGTTTTAGAAAAAGTTTAGCTCTCTAGCATCTTCAACCATCATTATAACCAAGTCACTACAGGATTAAACACTGTTTCTCTCCAAAGCTACAAGAGCAGCTTTCAGGAAAGTCTTTTAAGTTGCTTTAGTTGTCAAAATTAAATAGCAAAGACAGGCTTATACTACATCGGTTTATAATCCTCAGCTGCCATCTCCAGTCATTTAAGAGCAGGATTTTCAGTTATCTGGGAAGAAACTCTATGTCATTGTAAACAGCTTTAGAGTCAGTACTGCTATGATCAGAGGCTGCGGTCTGTGAAAAGCAAAGATAATGATTATTACAGAAGAGCTGTAAAGCTTTTATCACCACTACCATGAAGAGTGAGAAATTATGATGTCAAAGATTATTATTGCTTGCTTTGTCTCTCTGTTCTGCTGGTGTGAAAGTACCACAGTGGTTACACTTCAAACAAACACACAAACACACACTCACTCGCTCCGTAGACTAGAAACATTGTATAACGATTCAGAAGCAGAACACTGATGAATTTAGTGAGTTAATTTATTCACCAGAATGATTCAAATCAGTCACTCCTAAGTTTGTATGTGTTTTTAAATGACT